>SJYT01028609.1:0-50269 GCA_006410635.1 Cephalophus harveyi | reverse complement strand
ATGTATATATCTATATTCTTTTTAATTTTTTTCATTACAGATTATTATAAGATACTATTATTCCCTGTGCTATACATAAAGTCCTTGTTTTTTAATCTATTTTATGTATGGTAGTGTGCATCTGTTAATCCCATACTCCTAGTTTACCCCTCTCTCTTTAGTAACAAGTTATGTTTTCTATGACTATGAGTCTATTTTGGTTTGTTCATAAGTTCATTTGGACTCTTTTTTTTTTGGCCACGTCAAGCAGTTTGTGGGATCCCAGATCCCCGACGTGGGATAAACTTGGCCATAGCAGAAAAACCACCAAATTCTAACCTCTAGAGCACCAGGGAACCACCTAGACTATTTCTTAGATTCTCCATAAAAGTAATATTATATATCTGTCTTTTCTGCCAGACTTACTTCCCTTAGTATGATCACCTCTAGATCCATACAAGTTACTACAAAAGGCATTATTTCATCCTTTTTATGGCTGAGTAATATTCCATTGTGTGTATGTACCACATTGTCTTTATCCCTTCATCTGTTGACAGACATTTAAGTTACTTCCATGTTTTGGCTATTGTAATTAGTGTTGCTATGAACATGGGGTGCAAGTATCTTTTTGAATTGGAACTTTTTCTTTTCCAAATATATGCCCTGAAGTGGGATCGCTGGATCACAGGATAGCTCTATTTTTAGTTTTTAAGGAACTTCTTTACTGTTTTCCATAATGGCCACACCAATTTATATTCTCAGCAACAGTGTAGGAGGTTTGCCTTTTCTCCACATCATCTCCAATATTGGTTGTCTGTAGACTTTTACTTGATGACCCTTCTGATTGGTAGAGGGTCATCCCTTATTGTAGTTTTTATTAGCATACACAGAGGATGAGCTGGTTGGATGGCATCACTGACTCAATGGAGATGAGTTTGAGTAGACTCCGGGAGTTGGTGATGGACAGGGAGGCCTGGCGTGCTGTGGTCCATGGGTTGTGAAGAGTCAGACATGACTGAGCGACTGAACTAAACGGAACTGAATAATCAACAGTGTTCAGCCTCTTTACATATGCTGGCTAGCCATCTGTATATCTTCTTTGAAGAATGGTCTGTGTAGAGCTTCAGGCAGTGGCTTCTTGATGACCGTGGTGGTGATGATGGTGGTGGCAGCAGGGGTGTGGCAACACAGTGGATGGAGCATCTGGCAAGCATCCAGGTGCCCTTTGAGTTCAGGGTACACCGAGAGACTAAGTTCCCATGAAATTCCCAGTGTTGTGTAGGAACAGGGATTGATTTGGGAAAAACAGAAAGAAAGATGAAAGCAGAAGGCATCAACAGGTCAAGGAAATATGCGGTGTGTGAAGATCAACCAGCCTGGGTTCAACAGACAAGGCCTCTCTGACCCTCAATTTCCTCCTCAGTTGGGGATGAAGCAGAATAAGGTATTTAGGACCATCTGCCTTTTTCCACATTGTGTTCTACGGACTTTAGTTCGATAAATATGAACTGATTATCTGAGGCTTCTTTGCATTGACTGATGAGCTCAGCTGGGCTCTGGATGCCTGACTTCCTTCCCCATGAGCCTGTCTCCCAGGGTCTCAGGAAGCATGTCTTCCATGGCTCTTCCTGACTACCCTCTGGGCTCCCATAAAGTCGTTTCCCTCAGACCCTGGAGCCCTGCAGGCCCCATGGGACACCCGGGGGAGCCCATGTCATCTGACTTGGGCTGAGCACGGGGATGCTCCTCCTCCAGCCCTGGGGACAAGGGTGGACATGGGGCACTGAGGGTGATTGAGAGCAGAGGGCTTGTGTGCAGGTGTGAGGGGGAGTCAGCCATAAACAGAGGGGCAGAGAGAGAGCACACGCCTCACCCAGGCTGCCTTCACGTTTCACCAGAACTCCTGTAGGAACTTCCAGAACAGTCTTCCTGTGTTTACCTTGGGGCACTGCCCTGCCTCACCTGTCTATTCCCCACATGGGGCTAGAATGACTTAAGAATATTGATCTTAGCCCTAGGGGTCGGGGTGGAGCAGAGGGTCCAGGTTGGAGGACGAGTAGGCAGGCTTGGGCAGCAGGACCGGGACTAGAGTGAGGAGAGTGGGCCCCGAGGACACAGACCTGAAGGGGCTGTGATGCTAACAGAGGTTCCTGGAGTGGGAGGGGGGACATTTCTTTCTTCCGTGATGGGATCCCCTCCTGCTGGGCTAGAGGGCCCTGGGTGATCATGTCCTCCACACCCTGCCTGGGACCTGGCTTCTCACTCCATCTGGGACCCTCTTCTAGTCTACATGGAGTGGCCCTGATAGTGGGAAAGCAGTGTGGCTCAGTGAGCCCTCCAGGGTCACAGTGAGTGGCTGCGATTGTGTATCATTTGAGGGATTCTGAGGAGCCTCATGCATCCCCACTGAAAAGGAGAACACTTCCTCCACCAGCTGTGCAAGTGCTGGTCTCTTCAGGATTAACAATTCAGATGGGTGATTCCTCAAGTCTCTTGAGTCTTGGAGAGGGTGTATGAAGTTGCACATGACCTTGGGTTGCAGGCATGTTTACCAGCTAACATCTAACATCCCTCAGATGCTACAAGGTCAAGGATGCTGGGTGATGGGTCAGGAGTCAGTGAAGTGAGCTGGAGAGTCCAAGGGAACCAGGGCTCACAGCACATCTCCTGCTTCCCTGTCAGTTGGGGAAGTGGATGGATCCAGTGACTTTTCAATGGAAAGATCAAGGGCACAAGCCTTGGAAGAGAGCAGATGCCAGGCAAACTGATCTTTAAGGTGCCTTCTCCCTCTGACTTTTGGTGGGTTTTTTTTTCCTAAGTATGCAGAGTTAGCCAACCTGCAAAATCTGAGGACACAGTCCCCGGGACTGTCCTTATATTTAACATCAGTAGCAAGTTTGGGGGTTCCCATAATCACTGTCAGGTTTGAGATTCCCTAGAAGGATTCTCAGAGCTCACTGAAGATGTCGTCCTCCTGGTTATGGTTTATTACAGGAAAGGATGCAGTTTCAGCCACTGAGGAAAGTCTAGGCCGGTTTCACACACAAAGCTTCCGTGTCCCCAGGTTGCTTTCCAGCCTTGGATTCAGTGTGTGGCAGGACACTCAGAGCACTGTCTGCCAGGGAATCTCACCCACTTAAAAACAAATTATCCTAACTTGTGGTTTCCAGCTCCTCCCGGCGGTCAGACTAATGCCCTAGAGTCTAGCTCCTCCAGAGGTCAGAACTGATACCACGTGACCCAGAGGCCCCATCGTGAATGTCACCTTTTCTGTTTGTCCAGTGGCCAAAGGCCCGAGCAGATGAGGACACTCCTATCAGCCAGAACATTCTAGGGGCTTAGAGACCACTTCCCAGAATCAAGGGCTAAGAGCAGACCGACTCCTCACTACTCACTAAGGTCCACGAGTGAAGGGTTTTCTGCTCCAATCTAACTTCTCTTTGTTTCTCTGTGGAGTTCCCACCCTACCAACTCTTGCCAAGTGTTGGTTTTGACCTGCCCCCGAGTGCCTTTACCAAACACCTACCTTAATTGTATCCTAAAATGACTTTTGCGTATTTTTTCCACCATTGAATAAGTATATGGAGCATCTACAATATCCAAATATGGGCTTAATGTAAAAAGAATCACTTATAAACATTTAATTAAACAATTTCTGTAGTTTATGCAGAATAGATCCTGTCCAGCCTATTTTTACAGACAAACAATTGTCTTAACTCCTTGACCCTCCTTATTACAGGGAGGAGGCAAAGGCACTGCGTGAACACCTGAACAGGCTGAAAACAAACTTGAGTGGGAAGGAGCCCGACACACTCCAACAAGACCGGCTGGACAGAAAGAAGTTTTTGGAGGAGTTTCCTGTGATGAAACAGGACCTGGAGGAAGACACAGAAAAGATACATGCTCTTGCAGACAAAGTTGACAAGGCATACAAGGACTGCACGATTTCCAAGGTGGTGGCCCGCTCCTCTGGCACTGTGTCTGGCATCCTCAGCATCGTTGGCCTGGCTCTGGCACCTCTGACAATGGGGGCCACTCTGCCTCTCTTGGCCACTGGGTTAGGGCTGGGCATAACAGCGACTGTGACCAACGTGTCCACCAGCATCATGGAACAAGTAAACACGTCATCAGCAGAAACCAAAACCACTCAACTGCTGTCCCGTGACAGGAAGAGATGGAAGGTAATCGAGGATGTACTCCTTAAAAGGAAACTTCAAATTATTTCTACAATGAGGTCACTCTTCAGTGTCCTACAAAGCATTGAGAAGAATTTCCAGTTTATCAAGGTGATACAAGGCAGCCCTGCCTTAGCAGCCAAAGTCAAGTTCTTCATAACCAATGCGAAAACCTTCATTCATGGCAGCGTTCAGGTGCAGGAAACTTTTGGAGGCATGGCTTTAGCAATGGCAAAAGGAGCCCGTATCACTGGCATAGTCCTGTCATGTATCGACCTTGTGATAGATGTGGGCTTCCTGGTGAAAGAGTCAATACATTTACATGATGGAGCGAAGGCAGAGGCAGCTGAAAGCTGAGTCAGCGGGCCCAGAAGTTGGAAAGCATATTGGAGTTACTCACTGAGATCCATGAGAATCTGGCAGGTGGGCTTGATTCCCTCAACCCCAGAGGAGTGCAGGGACCTGGGACATTTGCTGGGTGTCTCAGAGGCAGCTTGTTAGAGGGGAAAAGGAGGGGAGACAGCATTGATGGTCCTGGGTGTTAGGAATTTGGCATTTCTGAAGGTGAGCACAGCAACGGAGGGATGGATGCAGATGCAGATAAGGGCAAAGAAAAAGCCTGGAGCCCGGACTAAGGGAGGAGGGGGGCTAAAGAGTGAGGGGAGGGGAGAAACACTTATTTTGGACTGAAGAACACACAGGGGGTAGAATAAAGGGAAAGGCAGGTGGAACTAGCTGTGGAAGGCGAGGAATACGAAGGGTTGAAAATGAGAGAAAGTCAGAGTGAGGACAGTTGGGATCCAGGAGAAGTAGCTGGGACTCCTCTATCGCCCTTCTCAGGATGTGATGTCCCAGCGAGAAGAGTCTTCCCCTGGTGGTGTTCTCCAGCATCAGCTCACCTTCGATCCCAGCAGGTTTTTATTAATTAGGCAGAGACTTCTTTTGTTTGTTTTTATCCAAGTATAGTTGACTTAAAGTATTGTGTGTGTTTCTGGTGTACAGCCAAATGTATTGATTACACATGTAGTTTTGTGTGCTAACAGTAAATCCTTATTGTCTGTTTTATGTATGGTGATGTGCATCTGTTAATCACATATTTCTGTTTACCCTTCCTCCCCTTTCCTATTTTGTACAATAAGTTTGTTTTCTTTGTCTGTGAGTCTGTTACTGTTTTGTAAACAAGTTCATTTGCCCTACTTTTTAGATTCCACCTATAATTGAGATCATACGATATTTGTCTTTCTCTGACTGACTTATTTTATTTACAATAATCTCTATGTCAATCCAAGCAGCTAAAAACAGCATTGTTTTATTCTTTTCTGGCTGGGTACTATTCCAGTTATTTCGCATCTTTTTCTTCTATTGATGGACACTTAGGTTGCTTCCACGCTATTATAAGAGTGCTGCTATGAACACTGGAGTGCATGTTATTTTTTTTGAATTAGAGCCTCTGTCTTTTCCAGAAGTGCTGACTCATACAATAACTCTATATTTAGTTTTTTAAGGAAACTCCATGCTTTTCCACAGGCTTCCCAGGTGACTCAGTGGTAAAGAATCTGCCTGCCAATACAGGAGACGTGTGTTCGATTCCTGGGTTGGGAAGATCCCTGGAGAAGGAAATGGCAATCCACTCCAATATTTTTGCCTGGAAATAGTCCATGGAGAAAGAGGTCTGGTAGGCTACAGTCCATGAGGTCCATAAGAGCCTGACATGATTGACGACTAACACCGGATCGCCTCACCTTGTGTTCTCTAGACTTTATTTCAATAAATAGCACTGATTCACTGAGGCTTCCTTGTGTTGACTGAGGGGCTCAGCTGGGCTCCAGATGCCTGAGCTCCTTCCCCGGGAGCCTGTCTCCCAGGGTCTCAGGGCGCACGTCCTCCATGGCTCCTCCTGCCTGCCAGCCAGTCGTTTCCCTCAGACCCTGGAGCCCCCAGGCCCCGTGGGATGCCCGGGGACGCCCGTGTCATCTGACTTGGGCTGAGCATGGGGATGCTCCTCCTCCAGCCCTGGGGACCAGGATGGACACAGGGCACCCAAGGGTGAGTGAGAGCAGAGGGCTTGTGTGCAGGTGGGAGAGACGGTCAGCCGTAAACAGAGGGGCAGAGAGACAGCACACGCCTCACCCAGGCTGCCTTCACGTTTCACCAAGACTCCTGCAGGAGCTTCCAGATCCATCTTCCTGTGTTTCCCTTGGGGCACGGCCCCGCTTCACCTGTCTATCCCCCACACGGGGGAGGAATGACTCTTAAGATGATTGATCTTAGCCCTACCTGCTTCTCCTCCTCCACGGCTGCCTGTGACTCTGAGCACAGATCCTCGAAGCCTCCCTGCAGCCTAACCTGCTGGAGCCTGTGGCCCCCCAAGGGCAGAGCTGGTCGCCAGGCTCACTCCATCCCCAGGGGCAGGACTGAGGGCTGGGGAAAGTGGGCAGGAAGGAGGGAAAGTCCATCCAAGGCCATGTTCTGACCTGGTCACCCTTCTGGGATTGCACCTGCCTGGACCTTCTGAGGAGCCTTCATGGGATGCCTCAGGCTCCTCCTCTCCAGGGAGGAAAGGGGAGCATCTGGGTGTTGCTCTCACCCCCACGGGCCTGCTCCACAGGACACCAACTCTCTGTGTTTCCACATGTGGAGCATGTGAGCACCTAACAGTTCCCCGCGCCTGGAGCCCAGGGCAGGAAGCCAGAGACCCGGCACCTGGAAATGATCCCAGGACATCTCCCAAGTCCCTCCCCACGTGCTGCAGAGCCTTCTCCACACTTTTGTCCAAACCTCCCTCGGAAGATTTTCCTCAGTGCCTCTGGCTCCCTCTCAGCCAGTGTTTCCCTGAGGGTGTAATCGGCCCTTCCATTCCTTCCTGGAGACGTCAGCAGTCATGGCCGTCATCAGTCTGATCCCCAAATCATGAGTTTCATTCCTTCTTTAATTCTTTGTAAGTTCCTGGGGAATTCAAATCCTGCACAAACTTCTCCTGGGCAGGGTTCCAGGCACTGGATACAGGACCATTCAGTGTCCATCCCCGCGTCCCCCCGAACCCTTAGAGCTGGACTGCATTCAGCTCAATGAGCAGATGATGCAGTTCCACAGTGACCCCTGTGTCAGGTGAGATCCCTGTGGTTCTGAACAACAGAAACTGAGTTTGGCTAAGTGAGCACAGAGAGCGTGCACTGGAGGGATGCAGGCCAGGTCAGAGAAAGGGAAGAAGCCCTCAAACCTGTACAATTCAGGAAGGACAGAAAGTAGGGCAGGTCCCCCTGCAGGAGCTCACAGTCTGTCCCCAGAGGCCCCTTCCAGCAGGGAGCTTAGGTCCAAGCACCTGGAATCTCAGTGTCAGTTTCCCAGGAGACAGAGGCGCTTGGGTCTGAGGACTATGTTTTTGGACCAATATGCCAGGCTGAAGGATGAGGAAGATGAATGGCTAACAGGGACCCGAACCCTGGGAGGAGAGGCTCAGGAAGAGAGACTCCAGACTGAGTGCTTCCTGGATGCACAATGTGCCCTCTTCTCAGACCAATGGAGATGACTCTCTTCACCCTATTTTGGGTCCAACATCCCACGCACAACAGTAAGTGTACCGCCCACTTCCCCAGCTGGAGACAAACACGAATCCCCTCCCCTGCTGCATCTTGCAGGATGTCAGGGGTGAAGGGCCCCAGTGCGGTGCCAGTGCTTCTCCTGCTCTGTGGGCTCCTTTCCCAGTACTCTGCATGCATATTATATGTGTGCAGCAACAGGGAGGTGCAGTAGACCCCAGGACTTCCAGGAGCACTGCTCCCCTGATACCGATCTTCACTGGGATCCCACTTCCTGTTCCTCTCTCCTGCGGGGAAATTCTCCCCTGTGGAGCCTGGGCTGGGCCATCGCTGTGTCAGCACTCTCACCTGGGTCCTACTCAAGACCTCACTGCCCCTCTGAGAGCACGTGCTTGCCACCCCAACGGAGAACAGGAGGAAGCTGGGCCCAGGGTCCAGGACTGTGGCCACAGCCCCCACCTGGGAAGGGCCATCCTGGGTGGGGCCTCCGGGTGCCTTGAGCCTCTTCCCTGATCCATGTTGAGCTGATAGGTCAGGAGGATGCAGGGTGTCCTGTTTCAGGAGGAAGCTAAGTAAGCATGTGGTGTTCCTGTAACAGCTCCTCCTGGGCCCAGGGTGGTGGACACACCTCCTTGGAGCCCAGGCCGCGGAGCTGTCTGTCGCCACGTGTTGTGCTTCCCAATGTGGGGAGAGATGGGCACGGGTCTGTCCCGCCACCCAGGACCTGAGTCCCTTCTGGCAGGGCCTGTTTTGGAGATTTCTAGCTCCTCGCTTGGCCCTGAGTTTGGAGGTTTTAGCTGCTGGTCCTGGTTCTCACAAATGCCCTGAAGTTCACAGAGCTGCCCTCATACCAACTGGCACACAGCCTCCAGCTGGCTTGTTTCCAGGGCTCAGACCTAAGAGAACAGAGGTGTCTTGAGTCTGCAGAGGTCCATACTTAGACTCCACCGGTTTTCTCAGGAAGTTGTGCTGCTGACACAGAATGTCTAGCAACTGATTACACTCAGATGTCTGTGGATCTGGTCTGGACCCAGCCTCTGCGACAAGGCCAGCTGGTGAGGAGCACCTTGTACTGTCCCAGTGAGGCTCTCAAGCCACCTGTGGTGTTGCCCGTCACCCTGCACACGGCCCCACGCTGTCCAGCCACCCCTGCTCAGCTCCTGTGCTTCTGAAGGACGTTGAAGCCGGTCTTGATTTTTCAGTACCTTTCTCAAAAGAAACCTTTGGGACTTCCGTGGTGGTCCAGTGGTAAAGAAGCTGCCTACCAATGCAGGGGACACAGGTTTGATCCCTGGTCCGGGAAGATCTGACATGCTGCGGAGCAACAAAGCCCGTGCACCTCAACTACTGAGCCCGCTCCCTAGAGCCCCTGCTCTGCAGAAACAGAAGCCACTGCAATGAGAAGCCCACGTACTCAACGAAGAGGAGCGCACTCGCTGCAGCTAGAGAAAGCAGCCCCTGCCCGCACAGCAGTGAAGACCCAGGGCAGCCAGATAAACAGAGGACGCTGTTTCCCTAGTTACCTAAGGTAATGCCTCCTGAGCCCTATCTACTGCCACCTTTGTTAGAAATGCACGTGGGCAGAGACTCCAACGTAAGGTCCCTACAGGGCCGAGGTTCTGTATTTCTCTGCGGCTTTTACTCGTTACCTGTCCTGTGTTAACCCCCACCTGCCCCCTCCTGCGACCCCTCAGCCCCACTCTCCCTGCACCAGGAGGAGGCTGCCCACAGAGCAGCAGGGCCAACCCAGGCTCCAGGCCCCTTCCCTGGCCTTGGCCTTGCGCCAAGGCTCTGTGATGGCTGGGTTGCCCCCTGGTGAGCAGCTGGCTCTCCTCCTCTGGATCGAAGCCCTGGAGCTCGAGAGCAACCTGTACTGCATGGGCCAGAGCAAGGTCTTCTTCCGGGCCGGTGTGCTGGCCCACCTGGAGGAGGAGCGGGACCTGAAGATCACCGACATCATCGAAGGCTTCCAGGCCTGCTGCTGGGGCTACCTGGCCAGGAGGTGAGTCCCGGGACACCCACCCCACCCAGCCTGATCCTCGCTCGGGGTCCCTAGCCATCCTGTGGCGGAGGGCACTTAGGAAGTGGGGCCTGGGCACCCTCATGCTGGCAGTTTTCCCCCGGGGAGGCCCACATGGCTTTCTCTGCCCCTGAATTTCTGCCTGAGGTTTAAAGTAAGCAGGCGGGAGGGATGACAGTGCTTGGATTTTCCCTCCAGGAAAGTCCTGCCTCCCGCTGTTCCTCCCTGTCTCCCTTCTGTAGGGGTGACACCCAGAGCCGGCTGTCCCCAGAGGACCCCAAGCTCTGGAAAGGAGGCATCCTCGAGTCCCGGCAGCTCCAGCAAGCTCAGGAGCGGACTTGTGCAGGTCAGTGGGCAGGGCAGCTGCCCGTTTGCCCCTTGACTCATCTGTCTCTGGGCTCTGGGGCATCTGTTCTGGCCTGAGCTCTGAGCGCTGGGGACAGAATGTCAAATGGATGTTTGCAGGATGTGAGCTGTTGACACTCTCCCACCAAACACAAGTCCCTGAGTTCCTGGAAGAACACCCCCACCTCTCCCCTCCTCTCAGCTCCCTTACCTGCAAAATGCAACAGTTGGCTTTAAGACCAAACTGCGGTTGGCTATCCTCATGGAATAATCTCCTGTCCCTCCCTCAAACCTGCAGGGAGGGGACCATAATGGCCCAGGGACGTTTCCTGGGGTGAAGCCGCCCTGAGGGAAGGGCAGGCGGGCCTCCGTGGGGCATCCAGGTCCACTGCAGTCACTTCTGCTTGAGGCAAACTGAGAAGTTCACCAGCAGTTCAGCTGCAGGCCTCTCAGAGTGAGGGAACTTGACCTACATTTCTTCATCTGTGAAACGGAGCCAGCACTCCTAGAGCTGATGTGAGATTCAACAGGAAAGGCGTGGACGATGGAAGCACAGCGCCTGGCTCTCGCTCAGCCCCGTCCACAGAGGCTCTTTGCTCAGGAACCAAATGGAGGCAGGGCCTGCTCTCCATTGAAGACTTCTCTGAGTCGCCAGGACACTGGTTTTCTGATACAAAGTCTTCCATTTAGAGAGAAAAAAATCTGTTGTCAGGTGGAGATAAGCCGAGGTAGAAAAGGGCAGCGTGCTCTCAGCCCTTCCCACGAGCTTCTGCCTCCACCTTATAGCAGTGACCACCGAGGCTGGGCCGCCTCCTGTGGGCCACCGGGACTAACCACCGAGGCTGGGCCTCCTCCTGTGGGCCACCGGGACTAACCACCGAGGCTGGGCCACCTCCTGTGGGCCACCGGGACTAACCACCGAGGCTGGGCCGCCTCCTGTGGGCCACCGGGACTAACCACCGAGGCTGGGCCGCCTCCTGTGGGCCACCGGGACTAACCACCGAGGCTGGGCCTCCTCCTGTGGGCCACCGGGACTAACCACCGAGGCTGGGCCACCTCCTGTGGGCCACCGGGACTAACCACCGAGGCTGGGCCTCCTCCTGTGGGCCACCGGGACTAACCACCGAGGCTGGGCCGCCTCCTGTGGGCCACCGGGACTAACCACCGAGGCTGGGCCTCCTCCTGTGGGCCACTGGGACTAAAGGCGCTAGTTCCGTCCCTGCCAGCAGGGCTGTCTAGAGGGATCTGATCATAAGGGGTGAAGGTGGGGCTTAGAGTGGCTGAGGGGTGGCCTTAGGCCCCTCTTCCAAGTACCATGGGCACAGAGCAGGAAACGCTGGGCCCTGCAGGCAAGGTCACGGAGGGCTTCTCAGAGGAGGCTGCTCAGATTTGGGCTTTGCAGAAAGCGTTTCTCCCAGCTGGATGCAGCAGGTGTCCCTGGCAGAAGAACCTGTGTGAGCGAATCCTGGCAGCCACATGAGCATGGCCCTCCACAGCAGAGTGTGCCCAGCATGCACTGAGCAACTGGTGTGTTCTGGGACTGTACCACGTGCTGGTGGCACAAAGGTGGACGAGGCAGGCAGGCTGGTGAGTGTGGGGTTGGTGGGTAAGAAGATGGAAATATGGAGGAATGATTTGCCAAGGGCCTCACGCTGTGTTGGTGGCAGGTCTTCCTTCAAGGAGCCCGAGGCACGGTGGACTGTTTCAAGAAGGACGTGGAACGTCAGGACTGGACTTGTTTCTCTAGGGTGTCAGCAGCCCAGGGTGGGGCCTCTTGGGCAGGATGTTTGTTTGACTTGAGTCACTCAGAAATAAGGGTTTTGACTTTCACTTTTGCTTCCCAGGGTATATCTGGGCCCAGAGGGTGTATGTGGTCATTGCAGAGACTCACAGCTCGTGTTCTCATTGCAGAGACGCACAGCTGGCAGCTGCATCTGCACAAATATGAACAACTGGATCTTGTTCACACTCGGACAGAGCAAGGCTCCTGAGTAAGCAGGTGGGTAAGACCCCGCCCATCCCATCTTCCCATCCTTAGGACGACTGTCTGAGAAAAGGATGATTGTCGGTAACTGACAGAAGAAGGAATGGAAGCTCAGAGAGGTGAGGTCAGCAGGTTAAGCAGGGGCAGAGCCTGCATGTGGAGGCAGGTGCGTCTGAGGGCTTCTTCCCAGGCGAGGGCCCCTAAACAGAGCAGAGGGTGGGCCACAGCTGCTCAGGTGGGCTCAGCGCAGGATGAGGACTCCTGAGACATGAGCAGCTACCCGAGAAGGAAGGTGTATGTTCCAGGTACTCAGCCATTTAGGAAATTAAAGGAAGCAGACGGGGTGGAGGAGGACAAGGAGTCAGAGCCTCTCCTCCTGTGACCTGACCGCCTTGAAGCTGTCCCGAGGGTGCTAGGCTAGGGCTAATGGGGGAGAGGGGATTTTTTTCAGATACAGGGAATAAAGGTTTGTTGAAAACCCTGCCTCTGAGTGCCAGACTCAGTGCCAGGCCCTGGGAGACACTTGGCCTGGAGACAGATCGGACACCAGGCAGGGAGTCGAGGGGGGTTGGCTTCCTGTTTGCCAGGCCCTCTGCTCAGGAGGTGGGGGATGGGAGGTCCTGTGTGGGGAAGGTGGCGCTGCTGCAAGAAGTGAGAAGAGCTCGCTGCACAAGGGCCACATACACCCCGGTGTTGCAATGTTAAGATAAAAAGCCAAACTCTACAGACATCAGTATAACAGCCTTTTCTGAATCCAGCTTGCACATCTGGGAGTTCATGGTTCACATACTGTTGAAGCCTGGCTTGGAGAATTTTGTATATCGCTTTGCTAGCATGTGAGATGAGTGCAGTTGTGGGTAGTTTGAGCATGCTTTGGCCTTACCTGTCTTTCTGACTGGAAAGAAAACTGACCTTTTCCAGGCCTGGGGCCACTGCTGAGTTTCCTTCAGTCCCTTCAGTTTATTCTCTCTGGTTTACGTTGGATCCTTTTGAATCATTGATTGATTAGGATCTTTCGTTTCTTCTCCATTCTCTTCCTCTTTCTCCCCTTCTCCCCTCCCTTCCTTTCTAATTTTAACAGGGGGAACTGGGGTTGTGCTGTGTCATCGAGAAGCTGCTTGTTTCATGTCCCCATAAGGGGTCCCACCCCCCATATTTTGAACAGGCTGTGCCCAGGAGGGAGGAGGGTGCCCAGAGGCCCTGGACAGGAGGAGCAGCACAGAAGAGACAGGGCCCCTGATGATGCGGGAAGGGTTCTCAGACTTGGAGAAACTGAGCAAAAAGGGACCATGACCAGGAAAGTGCAACCTTCAGGAGGAGCTGGGGAGCAACTGGGGGAAGGTGGCAGAGGGAGGCTTGGAGCTGGGCCTCCAGGGACAAGTAACCCGTCACACGGTGAGGCCAGTGGGGAAGCACATGCACGGGGAGGGGCAGCCTGTGCCAGGGGGGTGTCAGTCTCCTGCAGCAGACCCTGTGGAGGCAGAGAGTGTGAGGAAGACGGGAGCTCGGGCAGTCGGGAGGGTCTTACAAAGGCAGGCCCTCCTCCGGGTAGATGGAAGAGGAGAGCTGGCGGGCCCCCTGCCCCTTCTCTGCCCCGAAGCTGCAGGACCCCAGGAGCCAGGTCAGCCTATTGAAATCATGAAACATGAGAACAGAGTCAAGTCAGAAAGAAGAGGAGGGCTCAGGCAGAAGGGCTGGCTCCTGGGTGATGACAAACAATTGTAAATACGTTGAATACTGGACTCATCCTTCCGGCCTGGAGGGTCCGGGTGCTCTGCCAGGGACTTTCTTAATGCCCCTTTCCCTTCCCAGGGAGGGTGACCGCAGGCACACGAGGGAGATGGCTGGGGAGAATCTGTCTGTCCACGAGGAGGGGAGGGATGCATGACTGGCCACACAGCTGGGCAGGGACAGGCTTCTCCAGGGTCCTCCCCTCTCCCACCAACAGCCTTTCCAGAAAGGGACCTATCAGAGGCTAACAGAGGAGGAAGCCCTGGATAGGAATCCAGCAGAGGAAGCACTATCAGCCTCCACACTCATCTCAGGCCCCAGACAAGGGTCAGGACAGGCCAAAGCCTGTCCCTGCCCAGCTGTGTGGCCAGTCATGCATCCCTCCCCTCCTCGTGGACAGACAGATTCTCCCCAGCCATCTCCCTCGTGTGCCTGCGGTCACCCTCCCTGGGAAGGGAAAGGGGCATTAAGAAAGTCCCTGGCAGAGCACCCGGACCCTCCAGGCCGGAAGGATGAGTCCAGTATTCAACGTATTTACAATTGTTTGTCATCACCCAGGAGCCAGCCCTTCTGCCTGAGCCCTCCTCTTCTTTCTGACTTGACTCTGTTCTCATGTTTCATGATTTCAATAGGCTGACCTGGCTCCTGGGGTCCTGCAGCTTCGGGGCAGAGAAGGGGCAGGGGGCCCGCCAGCTCTCCTCTTCCATCTACCCGGAGGAGGGCCTGCCTTTGTGACTTCTCTGCCATCCACAGGACGGTGCTTCCAGCCTTCGCCATAAGGCACACTCCCTAAAAACAAGCTGACGGTTACTCTTCCTGAGGGAGAGCTGGGAACATCGCAGAGGAAGGTGCAGGAAGAAAGATTCTAGGCTTGGAGCTTAGGTGAGGGGATGGAGGGGAAGCTCTAAGGAAATGGGGCTGCCCTAGATGGGGTGCTGCGGGGAACGGGAGGCAGCACTAGCAACGGGCTCTCAGTAGCTCATCTATGGAGAGGGGCGAGCAGAGCGAGGCTGAAGCTGTGATTGGTAAAGAAGGAGCAGTCCTGCTTTTCAGCCAGGGGAGGGGCGTGGTGGTGGTGGGGGCGCAGTGACGGGTGTTTGCCGTCTCCTTCGCTCCTGCTCTCAGAGTGACCCTGTGTGAGGCTGGAGTTCTGCGAGAGCCTTTACATCCAACGGGGAAGAGCATCACCCTGTTGTGACACCAGGCCAGCCTCCGGATGTCAGGGGTTCTTTCTTTCTCAATCCTCTATAAACATTCGTGTAAACAGAAAGGAATATACCCAGAGACTTCAAGACTCCTCTTATTATTAAATTCAATTCACAACAAAACACTTCCCATTATATTCACTCTTCTTTGCACCATAGAAACAAAAGAAAGACACCAGCTCAGTTGTGTCCCACTCTTTGCAGCCTCATGGACTGGAGCCCTCCCAGGTCCTCAGTCCATGGGACTTCCCAGGCAAGAATACTGGAGTGGGCAACCATTTCTTTCTCCAGGGGATACACCCTGCCCAGGCATTGATCCCATATCTCTTTCATCTTGTGTCTCCTGCATAACCATGAGCATTCTTTTTAACCTTTATGTCTCTCTTTTTGGCCACACTTTTCTAAAGTCCTCGCCTTTGAATATTATTATGAACTCATGGCCTTTCACAGACTCAGCCTGTCTCAATGAAACATTCATAGCAATCATTATCTTTTATTGTTATTATTATCTGTGGGTGCCCCCTTATGACCACTGCTCTGAGCATCTTCAAGAGCATCCTTTTTGCAGAAGCAGAGATGCCAGTCTCTGGAATTCAACTCCCCTGCAAGAGGTCTTCCTTCTTCTGAGTGGACGGAAGCCCATGGGTGCACATGTGGGTGGGCAAGATGCTGCTGGACAGTATCTGTTTAAGGTCACAGTTCACTCTCACAATTCTGGTTTAACCCTGTTTTCATGCCTACTTTTCTAGAGAACTAGGTTTCATCAACACGAACATGTTCCTACACTGACAGTTGTCACAGCACGAGTCACACATTTCTTGTTGGCATCTAATTCAGCCGCTTCCATCATCTTTAAGGTTCAGTTCAGTTCAGTCACCCAGTCGTGTCCAACTCTTTGTGACCCCATGAATCGCAGCACGCCAGGCCTCCCTGTCCATCACCACCTCCCGGAGTTCACACAGACTCACGTCCATCAAGTGAGCAATGCCATCCAGCCATCTCATCCTCGGTCATCCCCTTCTCCTCCTGCCCCCAATCCCTCCCAGCATCAGAATCTTTTCCAATGAGTCAACTCTTCGTATGAGGTGGCCAAAGTACTGGAGTTTCAGCTTTAGCATCATTCCCTCCAAAGAAATCCCAGGGCTGATCTCCTTCAGAATGGATTGGTTGGATCTCCTTGCAGTCCAAGGGACTCTCAAGAGTCTTCTCCAACACCACAGTTCAAAAGCATCAATTCTTCGATGCTCAGCTTTCTTCACAGTCCAACTCTCACATCCATACATGACCACTGGAAAAACCATAGCTTTGACTAGATGGACGTTTGTTGGCAAAGTAATGTCTCTGCTTTACAATATGCTATCTAGGTTGGTCATAATTTTCCTTCCAAGGAGTAAGCGTCTTTTAATTTCATGGCTGCAGTCACCATCTGCAGTGATTTTGGAGCCCCCCAAAATAAAGTCTGACACTGTTTCCTCATCTATTTCCCATGAAGTGATGGGACCAGATGTTTAGAACAGATCAATTTGTACAGAGGGTTCTGCTCATTCCTATGGTTAAAACAGATCAGTTTGTACAGGGGGTTCTGCTCATTCCTTCCCAAGGAAAAGCTTCTTCTTTAGATAGTTAATCAGTGTCTTTAAATGCTATTACTACATTGGGAGGTGGAATAGTGCGAGAACGTGTGCACAGGAGACAGGAACCTGGACTTGGAGTCTGGCTCTAGCACTAGCTGTGTGCTTTGAGTAAATCGCCTCACCTCTCTGAGCTTCAGCTTCCTTTCTTATAGGGTCACTGTGAGAACTAAAAGGAAGTGAATTCATACCAAGCTATTGGGAAGGTGCCTGGTGGAAAGTGGGAAGTCAACAACAACAATAGCTAGGAAGTGGTAAGTATTGCAATTTGCTTTTTCTTGACTTAAATTTGATAGCATTTATTTACTTCTTATTAGGAAAAATAAGGATTTCACTTATTTTTATACTTTCTATTATTTCCCTTTCTTCTCCTTTTATCATTATTCCACTAATTGTACATCCTCTGTTACGAAGCTTTGTACTTGTAAGCACTTTATTTACATCTTCATTTCTTATGCTGTCGACTAGACCTACTATTTCTTGATTCCCAGCTTTGTAAGCTGAGATATTAGTCTTCCTCCTCCCTTCAGTGCTTTGGCTCCCAAGTTCTAGAAGTGTATTTTGATTTTTATATTAATGAGCACATTTACTTCACATATTTAAATACTCTGTTTCATTTTAAAAGATAAAGATTATTTTATTAGGGTAAAGGTTATTTTATAATGACTATAAATGAAATAAAACTAAGATTTTTGAATCACTAATAAACCTGTGAGTTAATACACCTGTGAGTTATAATACACCTGTAAGTTATATCATATTATATATATTAATATTACTTCAGTTTTAAAACAGTCTCCAAAGGACTTAGACATAGATATATTTACTTTAGATTTTTTAAAAAACCAAAGTGTTTACATTTTTTGTGATATTTTAATACATTTTTTAAGAGCTAACTTGTACCATGTAGCTGCACATGCTTCTCAGCAGTTCACTTCAGTTCCGTTCAGTTGCTCAGTCATGTCCGACTCTTTGTGATCGCATGAACTGCAGCACGCCAGGACTCCCTGTCCATCACCAATTCCCGGAGCCTACCCAAACTCATGTCCTTTGAGCCAGGATGCCATCCATCCCTCTCATCCTCTGTCGTCACCTTCTCCTCCTGACCTTTAGTTTTTCCTAACGTTTCTAATTGCCTTCATTTTCACCCCTTGCACTGTTTATCTTCAGCATTTCCTCCATTTCTTTCCAACTGTGCCTCATGTGATACCGAGTCCCTGTCCCACAGACTTTGGATGTCTTATCCCATCTGGACTGGTTCTCTCTAGGTCTGCTGTGCGCCCAGCTGGGGTCCTTGGATTCCCTTCCCACGGAGTTGATGTTCCTGATTCCTGTATCCCACGTCTATCTCTCGTGGGTATCCTTTACCTTCCTCCATAATTAAACAAACCTGTAATCTATTTTTTTTCCCTGTGTCTCATTCTCAAGTAGCTTTCTGAAAAGCCTGGGGAAGAGTGAAGGCTGCTGTGAATATGGGATGGGGTGTGGAGGGGGTGGGCTTGTCCCCTGCTCTCCCCTCGGCTTCTCTCTCATCTTGCTCCCTCTCTGGGGCTCTGTGCAGCGGACCGTTCTTCTCTCCCGTGAACGTGCTCCCTGTTTCTCTCCCTCCACTGCGCTCCTTGACTCAGCTATCACTCCTCCATCCAATGAGTCTTCAGACATTTGTTAAGGACTCTGGTCTCCTGTTGCCCCCATGCTTGTTTTTATTAGCAGCAGAGGGAGGAGAGGCAGGCTATGGGTTCTTGAGCCAGTGAGTGGGGTGGAACCAGTGTACCAAGGGCAAGACTTCTGACCTTAGGTAAGTCAGGTAACATCTATGTGTCAGCTTCCTTATTTGTAAATGAGGACACAGTGGCACACACCTCAAAAGCTAATGGAATAGCATATGAGGCACCATTGGTAAAGTTTCAGAGCCGATACTAATGCAGGGCAGAGATCCAAATACCAGTTGCTCTTCTCAGAGAAAGTGAAAGGTGCTCAGTCACGTCCGACTCTTTGTGATCCCTTGGATTACACAGTTCATGGAATTCTCCAGACCAGAGTATTGGAGTGGGTAGCCGTTCCCTTCTGCCGGGGATCTTCCCAACCCAGGGATCAAACCCAGGTCTCCTGAATTGCAGGTGGATTCTTTACCAACTGAGCCACAAGGGAAGCCCAAGTGAAGCTGTTTCCACTCGATTTTGAACCGGGGACCTTTTACGTGTTAGGTGAACGTGATAACCACTACACTATGGAAACCACACACTCTTATCAGTAGATGGTATTATACCTATGTATACCTTTACCATCATTTCAGTCAGGTTTCAGGAGGAGTAGTTGACAGATGCTCTTTTGCTTTCTTGAAAATAGTAGCTCAACATCATCAACACTTGCTTTCCTTCCTCATCTCCCATGGCAAGATAATCACATGCAGAACCGAAATAAATTATTTAATTATAAAGATCTGGGTTATTTTTTAAAAAGAAAGACCACTGAGAACGGGTTTATCTGAAAGGATGGACACCCTCATATAAGTGTGAACATAAATTGCTACAGTTTGTTTGCATAGCATGGTGGCTCTAGGTATGGAAATTTTTTACATGTTGATGCCATCTGATCTTAATTCTACTTCTAGATATAGCTTAAGGATACAGTCTCAGATGTAGGTGAAGTTTTATACAAGGAGGATATTTTTTGCACTATTATTTACATAAAGGATTAGAAACTACATCAAGTCCAATATTCAGGAGGGGAAAGCAAAGAGGACAGAGCAGCTGCAGGGGTCTCAGCCACTCAGAGCAGGGATACAGGAATTGGGGCAGGGCTGGTGGGACTCCAGGCCCTTGTGGGGAAAAAAGGCTCTTGCAGAAGCAAGGAGGACCTGGGCTAAGGGAGCCGTACCACCAGGAACTTTATTAAGGAGAGACTTGAGCACAGGGAGCTCATCATTTTGGAATGAAGAGTCATTTACCATTTAACATATCCACAAATAAATATTTTTGTATATTATAGGAAGTAGAGCACAGTCATCACACACATGTGATTTGGATCAGAAAGACTTGGGTTCTAGTCTAGACTCTGGCACCAGCGTGACAATTTGGACTTAGCTAAGTCTGAGTGAGTTTCAGGAGCCTGCATGCAAGGACACTGGATCAATGTTATCATTAATATTAGTTATTACCAATTCAAAATCACAGGTGTCCCAACCTCACTTCATTCCAGAGTATTGCCTCCTATCTGTTCTTCTAGTCTCTGGTTTTATTGTTCCTATAACTTCGCAGATGGCTGTCTCCTGTCTGATTACCTTCTCCTTGTGCCCCAACAGGAGAGCAGGACTCTGACTTGGCTTGGAAGGAGCTGTAGGAGGTGAATGACTTTTCTTAACTAACAACCAGCAGAGCCCAGGAGACAGAGAGCCACACTGGGCTAAGTCCTTGGAGGCACTGGTGGCCATCCCAGGGGAACCCACCAGAGAACTTGTCCCTCTCTGCTCCCTGCAGCCAGTGCTCCCTCACAGTGGAGCTCACAGTCTGTTTTCTCTCCCCAAGGGTGAGGTCACATCTCCTTCCAGCCTGACGCAGACAAGGAGCTGAAGGGAGATCCCTGAGACCCCTGCTGCCACCATGAGCTCAGAAAACTTCGGACACTGCTCAGGTAGTCAGTTCTCTCTTCTCTGGAAGGTTCCTACTGGTGACCCAGAATTGAGGGAGGTGTTTCCAGGCTGAGTTAAACTACAGAGGAATCAAGAACCATAAAGGGGATGGATAAGCATCCTTGAGCTTCCAAGAGAGACCAGGAGATTCCCCTCACCCTGGGATCTGCCCACCGCCTCCTTCCTGGCCCTCTCCTCAGGGAGCCATGACCAAGGTGCTGACTTCCTGCCTCTCCCACCACTCAGCAAGTGACTCAGAACGGAGGCCGGGAGAGCACACGCGGAGCATGGACCGCAGATGGGAGTCCCCAAGGCCAGGCAGGCCTGGGAGAGGAGGTCCTCCAGCTTCACTAGAGCTTCTCCTGCTCTCCCCCTTTGCCCAAGCCTCCTCCCGCTCTAAGACCCTGGGGCATCACCACAGAAGCTGTTTCCTCCAGCTCTTCCCAGCCACTCTGCAAGGGTCAGTGGACTCTGCTCTGAACCCCAGTATGGCCTTTGCCACCTTCCACCTGGAGGGGAGGGGTGATGAGGATCACATCTGGCTCCACCCCTCCTCCACCTGGTTGATCCCCTCCCCTGCCCATCCTAGAGTCTGTGGTCAGAAGCAGGAATCCTCTTACATGGTAGTTTTACTCAATGGCATGTAGTCCTAAAGTCTTTTTTAAAATTAGGTAACATGAGTTTGTAATGTTTTCTAAGTTTCGTGTGTACAACATTATATTTCTACTTCTATATACGCTACTACATGCTCACCACCAAAAATGAGTTGCAAAGAATCCCCATTGTGTGCTATAGAGTAGAATGAACAAATCGCAGGAGTTTTAAATGCAAGGAGGATTCAAAGTCATGTCCAAGAAATATCTGACACTTGACCTTGGATTCAACCTCAGAGCTTTCGGCTCTGTGGCGTTGGGCTTTCCATTCTCCTGAGTTTCACTTACCTCTTCTGTGAAATAAGAATAATGCCTCTTTATGTGGATTTACCACGAAACACATTTGATATCAAGTCCCAGCCCACACACATATATAGCTTGGCCACCAATATCTTACCTACAATTCCATAACTTCCAGATCTCTGAAATCACTCAGGGATTTTGATTCATTGAGGATGAATGTAGTGATCTGAGGCTGTTTATAGTCATTACATTCTTTATCCCATTTAACGTGAGTATCTGAGGCTGTTTATAGTCATTACATTCTTTATCCCATTTAACGTGAGTATTCAATTGTTTCACTGCCCAAACATGAAAGCATTCATTTATAGGGTGCTGCCAATCTATTCTGGAAGTGGTAACTAACAAATCACACTTGCTCTTTCTTCTCTTTGTGTGTGTGTGTTCAGCTGCTCAGTCATGTCCAACTCTTTGCAACCACATGGACTACAGCCTGGCAGCCTCGTCTATCCATGGGATTCTCCAAACAAGGATATTGGAGTGGCTTGCCATGCCCTCCTTCAAGGGGTCTTCCTGACTCAGGGATCAAATCCACCTCTCTTACATCTCCTGCATTGGTGGGCAGGTTCTTTACCACTAGAACTCCCTGGGAATCCCACCTATGGCCTCAATTTACCTGGGAATCCCACCTAGGACCTCATTTCAACTAACCTCCTTACAAGCCCTATCTTCAAATAGGTCACCAGGGGGTTAACTTTTCAACACAAATTGGGGGGCGGACAGTCCATCCATAACCCTAGGTGACCTCACCATGAGCACCCCGGTGACTGCTGCTCAGCAAGATGAATTTTAACTATTTTATACTCAATAACATTTATGTCCCACCACAAATTCTTCTAATCTTATTCCCTTTTCTTTCATCTAGATATTGAGATCTTTTTTGAGGATGTCATTGAATGTCTCTGGGACATACTGAGCAGAGAGGAACTGCTGCTCCTGCTGAATGAATTCCTGAAGAGAATTAAGGCTGAGGCCAGTTTGTCCAGGTAACCTGCACAAGTGCACCAGGAAGGTCACCCATGTCCCCCAGCCCCAGGCTAGCTTCCTCCTGGCAGGAATGCCTCCTCCAGGCAGGACCCTATTGTGGGGGTCAAGAGTGTTCCTTCTCAAGATCCCATCAGGAATGTTTCCTCCATGTCATTTGCTGACAGTGAATGATCTTGGGTTGAGAAGAGATGAAACCTGCAAGGAAGGGGCAGGTTATGTGACCTTGAACAAGTTACTGAACTGCTCTCTGCTTTAGTTTCTTCATCTTTTCATTTTTATTGTGAAGACACTGAGATCATGCATGTAAAGTGCTTCCCATAATGACTGACACAGAGTAAGTACTCAATCAATAGTAACATTTTAAAAACTTGTTGGGAAGAGATAGAGGTCAAGGTCTTTTTCTGGTGATGAGAACCAAGCAGAATTTCCCTTGGGACAAGTTAGAAATTCCTGACACCACCATTTGTGTCCTGGGCTTCTGCCTACGGTCTTTCTATTCTCCATGTTAGGAAATGTACCAACCCTGCAGGATCCTGCTGGCCCATAAAGCAGAGAGGCTAGAGAGGAACTGGAGGAGCTGGTGGGATCCTGTATCTAGCTCTGCCCAACTGCTGGGCCTGTGGGCTTAAGACTTTGAATCTCAGATCTGGTTGAGTTAGCTATGAATAGGGTGAACATGGTGGAGGTTAGCCTTGTGTCCAACGGGAGTAGCAATTCAGTCTGATGGATTATGGTGATGGCCTCAGAGTGAACTGCAGGGTCAGAGGTGGGGAGCCAAGTGCAATCATCTCATCCAAAGGCCCAGGGAGGCCTGGACCAGGGTCAGACCCAGGGGTCAGTGTGGAGCAGAGGGTGCAGGTTGGAGGACTAGTAGGCAGGCTTGGGCAGCAGGACCAGGACTAGAGTGAGGAGAGTGGGCCCCGAGGACACAGAACTGAAGGGGCTGTGACCCTGGCAGAGGTCCCCTGAGGGGGAGGGGGGACATTTCTTCCCTCCCTGATGGGCTCCCCTCATGCTGAACTAGAGGGCCCTGGGCGACTGTGTCTGCACACCCTGCCTGGGACCTGGCTTCTCACTCCATCTGGGACCCTCTTCTAGTCTACATGGAGTCCCCCTGACAGTGGGAAGGCCGTGTGGCTCAGGGAACCCTCCAGGCTTACAATGAGTGGCTGCAATTGTGTGCCATTTGAGGGATTCTGAGGAGCCTCACACCTCCCCACCGAAGAAGAAAATGCTTCCTCCACCAGCTGTGCAAGGGCCGGTCTCTTAGGCTCAGCTGTTCAGATGGATATTTCCTCATGTCCCTTGAATCTTTAGAGGTTCCACAAAATTGCACACGGCATTGGGGTGCAGGCAGGTGAAGCTATTGCCAGGTAAATTGAGTTAGGTTGGTGACCCCTGAGTGGTTGAGGGTGCTGGGAGATGGGTCAGGAGTCAGTGAGGTGAACTGGAGAGTCCAAGGGAAACCAGGGCTCACAGCACATCTCCCACTTCCCTGTCAACTGGGGCATTGGGTGGACCCAGTGAACTTCTGCTGAGAAGGTCAAGGGCTCAATGCTTAGAAGACAGCAGATGGCAGACCAAATGATTATAAGGTGTCTTCTAGCTCTGACTTTTGGGGTTTAAAAAATTCTAACACGTAGAGACAGCCAATCTGCAAAGTGTAAGGGCACAGTGCCCAGGACTGCCCTTACTTTGACTTCAACGGCAAATTTAGGGGATCCCCAAAGCAACTCTCAGGTTCAAGAATTCCCTATAGAATGGACTGGACCCACTGAAAGCTTCATGATCCCAGCTACAGTTTACTACAGGGAAGGATAAAAGTTCCCACCAGCCACAGGGCAGAGTCTGGGCAGATTTCACATATGAAGCTTCCATTGTCCTCAGGACACATTATTGACCTGGATTCGGTGTGTGACAAGATGCACGGAGTACTGCCCATCAGGGACACTCACCTTGCTTAAAAGCCAAATTACCCTGACCTGTCATCTCCAGCCCCTTCTGGAAGTCAGACTCATGCCCTAGTGTCCAGGTCTACCAGATGGCAGAACTGATACCATGAGACCCAGAGACCTTGGGTCACTCGTCACCTTGTCAGACTGACCAGTGGCCAAAAGCTCGGGCAGGCAAGGACACTCCTATCAGCCAGAATTCTCGGGGCTTAGGGACTACTTCCCAGTAGCCAAGGGCAAAGAGCAGGGAGACTTCTCACTACACACTGAGGCCCTTGAATGAAGGTTTTCTCCTCCAGCCCTACATGTCTTTGTTTATCTCTGGAGTTCCCACTCTTTCGAAGTGATGGTTGTGACCCACCTGTGAGACGTCTTTACCACATACTTTTGCTTTGGCTGAGCCATATGTCCTATGGGATCCTCATTTCCCAACCATGGATAGAGTCAAGGCAGGCAGTGGGAGTGCAGAGTTGAAACCTCTGGACCACCTGGGAATTCTCTCGAATACCTCTCTTAAGTTGCCAGTATCCTGAGGTGACCTCATTTACCTATTCCAAGTTTAGCTGTTTCAAGATGGAGCATCTATAAAGTATGAAACGGGTTTAAGGTTGAAAGAGAAAAATTTACATTTATAAAATTCTTTTCTAATGATTTATAATAACATATCTGTATTTATGCAGAATAGATATTATGGGGCCAGTTTTACAGACAAGCAAAGTGCTGTTCTAATCCCTTGACCTTCATTGTTACAGAGAAGATGTGGATGAACTACACAAATATCTGAAGGAACTGAAAAGAGCCTTGGGTGAGGAGAATCAAGAAAGACTCTCCAAAGAGCAGCTGGATAGGAGGAGGTTTCTGAATAAGTTTCCTCGGGTGAAACGGCAGCTGGAGGAGTACATAGGCAAGTTCCATGAGCTCGCAGACAAGGTTGAGAAGGTCCATAAGGGATGTACCATCTCCAACGTGGTGACCCACAGCACCGGTGCTGTGTCTAGTATTCTGACCATCGTTGGCCTGGCTCTGGCACCCGTGACAATGGGGGCCAGTGTGGTGCTCTTGGGCACCGGGATAGGGCTAGGAGCAGCAGCTGCTGTGACCAGTGTATCTACCAGTATCTTCGAACATGTGAAGAGGTCATCAGCAGAAACCGAAGTCAGTCACATGATGTCAACTGTTGTCAAGAAATGGAAGGTTCTCCTAGAGGTACTCAAGAGCAACCCCCATTTTGATGACACAACAGAGAAAGTCACAGAAGCTGTACAATGCATTGAAATGAACATCCATGCCATGGAGACAGGCAATGCCAACCCTGGCTCTGCAGCCATTGCAAACATCTGCATGAGCCCTGGGAGAATCTCAGTCTCAGCCATCCACCAGATAGAGGCAGGTCTCAAAGCCGCAGCTTCAGCAATTACCAAAGGGGCCCGGATCGCGGGGTTGGCCACTGCAGGGGTGCTCCTTCTGGCGGATGTGGGCTTCCTGGTGAAGGAGTCGAAGCACTTGCACGATGGTGCAAAGACAGTAGCAGCTGACAGCTTGAGGCAGCGGGCATGGGAGTTGGAGAGGAAGTTGGAGGAGCTCACCCAGATCTATGAGAGTCTGCAGGAGGACCTGATTTAGCCACCCCCAGAGCAGTGCAGGGTCCAGGACACGTGAGGGGCTTAAGTGCAGAGGTACCTTGTTAGGGAAGGAGAGGGAGACCACATTAATGAAGCTGGGTGTTAGCAATTTGGCATTTCCATGGTTGAGCACAGCAGGGGAGGGATGGATGTAGGTGATAGATGAGGAGAGAGAAGGAAGGGGCCTGGAGCCTGGATTAAGGGAGAAGGGGGGAACCAGAGAATGAGAGGCAGGGAGAAACCACTTTTTCTTCATACTAAGAACTTTTTATTCTGTATTGGGGTATAGCCAGTTAACAATGCTGTGATAGTTTCAGGTGAACAGCAAAGGGACTCAGCCACTCATATACACGCATCCATCCTCCCCCAAACTCCCCTCCCATCAGAAACCACTTACTTTGGACTAAAGATGACACTGGAGGCAGAATAAAGGCAGAGGCAGGCGAACTAGCAGTGAGAGGCCAGGTGTTCGAAAGGGTTGAAACTGGGAGAAAGTCAGTTAGGGTTATTGGGATCCAGAAGTAGCAGCGGCTCCTTTATCGCCCTCCACAGGCTATGATGTCCCAGCAAGAAGAGTCTTCCCCCGATGGTGGTCTCTAGACCTCTCCTCCAACATCAACTCACCTTTGGCCCTAGCTGATGTGTCTTATTTAGGCAGTGACTCTTGTTGCTTGTTTTATTGAAGGATAATTGATTTACAATATTCTGTTAATTTCAGGTATACAGCAAAGTGCTTCAATTATACAGGTAGGCAAGGCAGGCAAGTCGCTCAGTCGTGTCCGACTCTTTGCGACCCCGTGGACTACTGTAGCCCACCAGGCTCCTCCGTCCATGGGATTCTCCAGGCAAGAATACTGGAATGGGTTGCCATTTTCTTCTCCAGGGGATCTTCCCAACCCAGGGATCGAACCCAGGTCTCCCGCATTGCAGGCAGACGCTTTAACCTCTGAGCCACCAGGGAAGCACAGGTATCTATGTATTTATCTGGGCTTCCCAGGTGGCGCTACTGGTAAAGAATGTGTCTGCTAAGCAAGAGAAGTTGGAGAACTTCTCCAACTTCTTGGGTGGGGAAGGAGGAAGGTTTGATTTGATTTGATTCCTGGGTGGGGAAGATTTCCTGGAGGAGGAAATGATACCCCACTCCGACATTCTTGTCTCGGAAATCCCATAGACAGTGGAGCCTGGCATGTTACAGTCCATGGGGTTGCAAAGAGTCAGACATGACAGAGCATCTGAGCATGTATCTCTCTCTCTCTCTCTCTCTTTTTTTTTTTTTTTTTCGTTTCCATTATAGTTTATTACAAAATATTGAATACTGGTCCTGTGGTACTACAGTAGGCAGGCCCTTGTTTATCTGGTGTGTGTCTGTTAATCTCATCTCCTAATTTACCTATCCCCCCCAAAACTTTGGTAAAAAGTTCATTATCTATGTCTATGAGTCTGTTTCTATTCTGTAAGTTCATTTGTATTATTTTCTGGATTCTACACATAAGTTAATATCACATGTTTGTCTTTGTCTGACTTACTTCACTCACTATAGTAATCTCTAGATCCATACATATTGTTACTGATAATAGTATTTCATTCTTCTTTATGGCTGAGTAGTATTCCATGGTATGTATACATGTACCACATTTGCTTTATTCATTAATCTGTCAACAGACATTTAGGTTAATATGTGTCTTGGCCGTTATGAATAGTACTGCTATGAACATCAGGGTACGTGTATCTTTTCAAATTAGAGCTGTAATTTTTTTCTAGATATATGCCCAGAAGTGGGATTGCTAAATCATATGGTAGCTCTGATTTTAGTTGTTTAAGAAAACTCCATATGGCCTTCCAGAGAGGCTGCACCAACTTACATTCCCACCAACAGTGTAGAGGGTTCCCTTTCTCCACAGCCTCAGAGCATTGTAGATGTAGGTGGTGGCCCCTGTGATTGCTGTAGGGGAGATGACTTATTGTAGCTTGGCTTGCATTTCTCTAATAATTACTGATGTTGAGTATGTGTTCATGTACCTGTTGGCCATGTGTACGTCTTCATGAAGAATTGTCCCTGCAGAGCTTCAGGCAGTGGCTTCTTGATGACAAGGGTGGTGATATGTTGGTGGCAGCAGTGGTGTGACAACACAGTGGATGGAGCATCTGACAAGGTGCCAGGAGCTCTTTGGGTCCAGAGTGCACTGAGAGACCAGTGAAGTTTCCATGAAAGTCCAAGTGTGGAGCAGGAACAGAGGCTGATTTTTTAAAAGAAAGAAGGATGAAACCGGGAGGCAGAAACAGGTCGAGGAACTTTTTGGTGTGTTAGGAGATGAAACAGCCTGGGGCCAACAGACACGACTCTCAGACCCTCGGTTTCTTCTTCAGCTGGGGGTGAGGCTGGATGGATATTTCAGGCTGCTCTGGTCTCTCCACCTTGTGTTCTCTAGACTCTGGTTCAATAAATACGAGCTGATTTACTGAGGCTCCTTGCATTGACTGAGGGGCTCACCTGGGCTCCAGATGCCTGCCCTCCTTCCCCGGGAGCCTGTCTCCCAGGGTCTCAGGGAGCACGTCCTCCACGGCTCCACCTGCCTGCCCGCTGGGCTCCCATCCAATCGTTTCCCTCAGACCCTGGATCCCCACAGGCCCCGTGGGATGCCCGGGGATACCCGTGTCATCTGACTTGGGCTGAGCTCAGGGATGCTCCTCCTCCAGCCCTGGGGACCAGGATGGACACGGAACACCCAAGGGTGACTGAGAGCAGAGGGCTTGTGTGCAGGTGTGTGTGGGGGGTCAGCCATAAACAGAGGGGAGAGAGAGACAGCACACGCCTCACCCAGGCTGCCTTCACGTTTCACCAGGACTCCTGCAGGAGCTTCCAGAGCCTCCTTCCTGTGTTTACCTTGGGTCACTGCCCTGCCCCTCTCATCTATTCCCCACACAGGGTGGGGGGGGGGGGGTCAGCCGTAAACAGAGGGGAGAGAGAGACAGCACATGCCTTACCCAGCCTGCCTTCACGTTTCACCAGGACTCCTGCAGGAGCTTCCAGAACCGCCTTCTAGTGTTTACCTGGTGGTTCAGACGATGAAGCATCTGTCTACAATGCGGGAGACCCAGGTTCGAGCCCTGGGTTGGGAAGATCCCCTGGAGAAGGAAATGGCAATCCACTCCAGTACTATTGCCTGGAAAAGCCCATGGACAGAGGAGCCTGGTAGGCTACAGCCTATGGGGTCGCAAAGAGTCGGACACGACTGAGCGACTTGACTTCACTTCACTGCCCTGCCCCCCTCATCTATTCCCCACACAGGGCTAGAATGACCCTTATGTATACTGACCTTTGCAGTACTCATCTCCAGCCTTTCTCTGGCTGCCCATGACTCTGAGCACAGATGCCAAACCTTAACTGCAGACCAAAGCAGCATGCAAGAGCCTGGGGTCCCCTGAGGGCAGAGCTGGAGGCCAGGCTCACTCCATCCCCAGGGGCAGGACTGAGGGGCTGGGAGATGGGAGCAGGGATGGAGGGCAAGTCCATCCAAGGCCATGCTCTGACCTGGTCACCCATCTGGGATTGCACCTGCCTGGACCTTCTGAGCAGCCTTCATGGGATGCCTCAGGCTCCTCCTCTCCAGGGAGGAGAGGGGAGTATCTGGGTGTGGCTCTCACCCCCATGGGCATGCTCCACAGGACACTGACTCTCTGTGTTTCCACGTGTGAAGCATGTGAGCACCAAACAGAATCCCACACCTGGAGCCCAGGGTAGGAATCCAGAGACCCGGGACCTGGAAATGATCCCAGGACATCTCCTCAGTCCCTCCCCACGTGCTGCAGAGCCTTCTCTGCACTTTCGTCCAAACCTCCCTCGGAAGACTTTCCTCAGTGCCTCTGATTATGCCTGCCTCTCAGCCAGTGTTTCCCTGAGGCTTCAACTGGCCCTTCCATTCCTTCCTGAGGATGTCAGTAAAAGAAAAAAGAGCAAAGTAAAGTCACTCAGTCATGTCTGATTCTTTGCGACCCTATGGACTGTAGCCTGCCGGCCTCTTCCATCCATGGGATTTTCCAGGCAAGAATACTGGAGTGGGTTGCCATTTCCTTCTCCAGGGGATCTGGAGAAGGATCGACTCAGAGATCGAACCATCAGCAGGCATGGCCATCGCCTGCCTGACCTTCAGAAATAGGAGTTCATTTCTTCATCAGTTCCTGGAGAATTCCCATCCTGCACAGACTCCTGAGCAGAGTTTCAGGCACTGGGTACAGAACCATTCAGTGTCCACCCCCATGTCTCCCTGAGCCCTTAGAGCTGGGCCCCACTGAGCTCAGTGTGCAGATGATGCAATCCCACAGTGAGCCCCGTGTCAGGTGAGATCCCTGTGGTTCTGAGCAACAGAAACTGAGTCTGACTAAGTGAGCACAGAAGAGGGTGCTGGGGGAAGCAGGGTAGGTCAGAGAAAGGAAAGAAACCCCCAAACTTGCACAGTTCAGGAAGGACAGGAAGCAGGACAGGGCCCCCTGCAGGAGCTCGTGGTCCCTCCCCTGAGGCCCCTGCCAGCAGGGGCTTATGTCCAGGCACCAGGAATCCCAGGGTCAAATTCTCAGGACACAGAAGAGCTTGGGTCCAGGGACTATAGTTTTGGACCAGTGGGTCAGGCTGAAGGATGAGGAAGATGAATGGGTAACAGGGACCCTGAACCCTGAGGGTAAAGTCTCAGGTCAAGAGGCTCCAGATGGAGTGCTTCCTGGATGCACATGTGCCCTCTTCTCAGACCAACAGAAATGACTCTCCTCACCCTGTGTTGGGTCCAAGCACCCCACACACGACAGTAAGTGCACCGCTCACTTCCCCAGCTGGAGAGAAACATGAATCATCTCCACCTGCTGCATCTTGCAGGGATGTCAGGGGTGAAGGGCCCCAGCACGATGCCAGTGCTTCTCCTGCTCTGTTGGGCCCCTGTCTCAGTACTCTGCATGTATGTTACATGCGTGCAGGCAACAGGGAGGTGCAGTAGGGACCCGCCCTCCAGGAGCACTGCGCCCCTGATACCAGTCTTCACTGGGATCCCACTCCCTGACCCTCTCTCCTGCGGGGAAATTCACTCCTGTGGAGCCTGGGCTGGGCCATCGCTGTGACAGCACTGTCACCAGGGTCCTCATCGGATCCTCACTGCACCTCTGAGAGCAGGTGGGTCACCCCACGGAGAACAGGAGGAAGCTGGGCCCAGGGTCCAGGAACGTGGCCACAGCCCCTGCCTGGGAGGACTGTCCAGGGTGAGGCCTCTGTGTGCTTCCAACCTCTTTCCTGCATCCAGGTTGAGCTGATTGGTCGGGAGGACACAGGGCGTCCTGTCCCAGGAGGAAGTGGAGCAAGCATGCGGTGTCTCTGCAGCACGGCTGTCCTGGGTCCGGGGCAGTGTACCTGCCTTCCTGGAGCCCAGGTCAGGCGGCTGTCTGTCGCCACCTGCTGTCCTGTCCCACGTGGGGAGAGACAGGCAGGGGTCTGTGCTGCATGCACGTGCCCCCCACCCAGGACCTGAGTCCCTCCCCGCAGGGCCTCTGGTGTGGTTTCTAGCTTCTCTGCAGGCCCTGGCACTGGGTGCTTTTAAGCTGCTGCTCCCGTGTCTCGATGGCACCTTGCAACTCACAGAGCCGCCTTCACACCAGCTGCACACAACTTCCTGTTGGCTTGTTCCTGGTGCTTAAACCTAACTGAGCAATGTTGCGCTAAGTTGCAGAGGTCAGTATTTACACTAAAGCTGCTGCTTCTCAGCAAGCTGTGTTGCTTGCACAGAATATCTACCAAGTGTTTACACTCAGACGAGTGATGAGCTGGGCTGGGTCCCGTCTCCCTGTCAATGACAATCGGTGATAAGAGACCTGTTCTGTCACAGCCCTGCTTCCAAACCATGTGTAGTCCCAGTCGGCTCTCCTGCCTGTGGCCGCACCCTGCTCAGCCTCTGCTGCTTAGCTCCTCTGTCTCCTAAGGCTGCTAAGCCCACTCTTGACTTTACATTACTGTTAAACATAAAAAAAAAAAAAAAAAAGCTTTTTCTCTGTTTACCTAAGGTAAAGCTGCCTGAACCCCGATGCCCACTGCAACCTCTGGTAGAAGTGCACGTGGGCAGAGACACCCAGAAGTAAGATTCCTTCAGGGCTGAGGTTCTGTGTTTGTCTGCAAGTCTAACTCATTACTTCTCCTTTGCTGACCTCGACTTGTCCCCTTCCCAAGCCCTTCTCCACTATACCCCCAGGTCCTGCTTTCCCTTTATCTGGAAAAGCCTGCTCACCCTGCAACAGGACAGACCCTGACTCCAGGCTCCTCGCCCAGCCTTGGCCTTGCTCCAGTGGTGGGTGCTGGTGCAGGGAGCGGGGTGTGGTATGGGATAAGCATCCAGCCAAGGTGCTCGGTTTCTCCCTCCCGGTCCCCCAGATCCCAGCTCATGACTCAGAAGTGAGGCCAGAACAGCCCACGGACAGAGGGGACAGCAGAGGGGGTCCCCAGGACCAGACAGGGCAGGGAGAGGAGGTCCCGCAGCATCCCCGAAGCTTCTCCTGCCCTCTCTCCTGGTCCGAGCCGCCTCCTGCTCCCAAACCCTGGGAGGCTGTTTCCTCCAACTCTCGCCCTGCCGCCTGCCCAGCTGCTCTGGAAGGATTACAGACCCTGAGCTGAACCCCAGTCTGGCTTTGTCGCCTCCCCGTTGTGTGACTGGAGCACAGTTATCTGAGCTCACCTGTAAAATGAGAAGACTATTTCCCTATATTGTTTTGAGGATGAAATGTAATGTGGTCTGTGGCCTGGGCCACACAGTAGGTCCTGCCAAGTGTGGTGCTGTCCCCTCTACCCAGACTGTTAGATCCAGGTGGAAAACTCCCCCTCCCCCAGAATCACCTCTCCCTCCACGCTGTGTCACCACACCCGCCCAGGGCCTCATATGTAAGCGTGTGCTTACCAGGTCTGATACCTCAGGCAGGTACTGGCTCTACTGATCTCAAACTCCCCTGCAGATACCCAAGTGCTCTGTCATTTCCTTCACCCACCCACACCCCAATCAATAGATACACAGATTTAGTGCTCTGGGTTCCCTCCATATGAGACCTGGGTTCCTTTCACTCTTACTAAAACAGGAAAAAGAAAAAAAATTAACAACCCTTCACACTGAAGGATAGACAGAGAGAGAGTGAGCTGGTATCTCTTCCTCTTCAAATAAGGACACAAATCTTCTTGGATTAGGGCCCCACACTTATGACCTCATCTCACTGTAATTTCCACATTAAAGGCTCTATCTTCAAATAGACTCATTGGGGTCGGGGTGAGGCTATGGCTACAACATATGATTGGGGCAGTTGCACACAGTCCACCCATAACCCCAGGTGAATCCATCAACAGTACCCCCAGATGACTATTGCTCAGGAAGGTTAACTTTAACCATTTCATCCTCAGTACCATTTACATTACACCATAATTTCTTCTCATTTTAGTCTTTTATCCACCTAGGGTAAAAGCTTTTTTTGAGGATATCATTGAGTATATCCAGAAGAGAGTAAGCAACGAAGAGCTGCAAAACCTGCTCACTAACTCAAAACCCGGGAGAATTTTGTGACTGAGGCTGGTTTGTCCAGGTAACCTACACGGGTGCATCAGGAATGTCACCCACGTTCCCCACCTCAGGCCAGCCTCCTCCTGGCAGGCCTCCTCCAGGGGTCAGGGTGGAGCAGAGGGTCCAGGCTGGAGGACTAGTAGGCAGGCTTGGGCAGCAGAACCGAGACTAGAGTGAGGAGAGTGGGCCCCGAGGACACAGACCTGAAGGGGCTGTGACCCTGGCAGAGGTCCCTTGAGTGGGAGGGGGGACATTTCTTCCCTCCCTGATGGGATCCCCTCATGCTGGGCTAGAGGGCCCTGGGTGACCGTGTCCTCCACACCCTGCCTGGGACCTGGAATCTCACTCCATCTGGGACCCTCTTCTAGTCTACGTGGAGCCGCCCTGACAGTGGGAAGGCCGTGTGGCTCAGGGAGCCCTCCAGGGTACAGTAAGGGGCTGCGATTGTGTGTCATTTGAGGGATTCTGAGGAGCCTCACGCATCCCCACCCAAGAGGAAAACACTTCCTCAACCAGCTGTCCAAGTGCCGGTCTCTTCAGGCTTAGTCATTCAGATGGGTGTTTACTCAAGTCTCTTGAATCTTTAGAGGTTCCATAAAGCTGCACACAGCCTTGGGGTGCAGGCTCATGAAGCTGTCACAAACATGTGACCCCTAAGAGGACAGGGGTGCTGGGTGCTGGGTCAGGAGTCAGTGAGGTGGGCTGGAGGGCCCACAGGGAACAGGGCTCACAGCTCATCTCCTGCTTCCCAGTCAATATGGGCAGTGGACAGACCCAGTGTCCTTCTGCTGAGAGGGCCAAGGGTATCAGGCTTGGGTGAGAGCAGATGCCAGGCAAAATGATCATTAAGGGTCCTTCTAGCTGAGTTTTGATTTAAAAAAAAAAAAAATTCTAGGTGCACAGTTAGCCAATCTGAAAAGTATGAGGGCACAGTCCCAGGACTGTCCTTACATTTCCCATCAAGGACACATTTAGGAGATCCCACAACCACCCTCAGGTTCTAGAACTCCATAGAAGGATGCACAGACTGACTTAAAGCTTCAGGATCCCAGGTATGGTTTATTACAGGGAAGGATGCAGTTTTCCATCAGGCACACGGTAGAGTCTGGGCAGGTTTCACACACGAAGCTTCCATTGTCTGCAGGATGCATTACTGTCCTGGATTCAGTGGGCCAGGACACATGGAGCACTGCCCGCCAGGGACGCTCACCCTATTTAACAGCACATTACCCTGACCTGTCATCTCCGGCCCCTCCCAGAGGTCAGACTACTGGCCTGGTGTCCAGCTCCTCCAGAGGTCAGAACTGATACCACGTGACCCAGAGGCCCGTCACATGTCACCTTGTCAGACTATCCAGTGGCCAAAGTCCCAGGCAGACGAGGACATTCCTATCAGCCAGAATATTCTTGGTGCCTAGGGACCACATCCTAGCAGCCAAGAGCAAAGATCAAGTGGACTCCTCAAAGGTCCTTGAATTAAGGGTTTTCTGCTCTAATCCCAATTCTTTGTTTATCTGTGACGTTCCCATTTTACACACATTCTGGAAGTGATGGTATTGGTCTGCTTTGAGGTGTCTTTATCAAATATCTCTCTTAAGTTAAACGTGTCCTAAGATGACCTTTGCTTATTTATTCCATGATTGAATAAGTACATGGAGCACTAACAATATCCAAATGAGGGTTTAAGGTTGGAAAAAATTTTACATTAGTAAAATCCTAGTGATTTACAATAAAACCCTGGTGGCTCAGAGGTTAAAGCGTCTGCCTCCGATGCGGGAGACCTGGGTTCGATCCCTGGGTCGGGAAGATCCCCTGGAGAAGGAAATGGTAACCCACTCCAGTATTCTTGCCTAGAGAATCCCATGGACAGAGAAGCCTGGTAGGCTACAGTCCACGGGGTCGTAAAGAGTCAGACATGACTGAGCTCTCTTAAGACTATCTTAAAATGGCTTTTGCTTGTTTATTTCATGATTGAATAGTGGAGTATCCATGACGTACAAACATACGTTTAATGTTGAAAATAATTTACATCTGCAAAATTCTTCCCTTGTGATTTATAATAAAATCTCTGTGGTTTATGCAGAATAGATCTGTTGAGCTTATTTTACAGACAAGCAAAGTGTCTTTCTTAATCCCTTGATGTTCCTTGTTATAGGGAAGAAGTGGAGGCATCATGTGAATTTCTGAATGAGTTGAAGACAGACTTGGCTATGGAAGACCAAGAGAGATTCCAACAGGACCTGCTAGACAGGGAGAGGTTTTTAAAGGAGTTTCCTCAGTTGAAAAAGAGCTGGAAGAGAGCATAAGAAAGCTCTACGCACTTGCAGACAGGGTTGACAAGTCGCACAGGGACTGTACCATCTTCAAGGCGGTGGCCAACTCTACCGGCACTGTGTCTGGTGTTCCGAACACCCTTGGCCTAGCTCTGGCACCCGTGACAGCAGGGCCCAGTTTGGCGCTCTCTAGGGCAGCTGCTGTGCCCTCTGTGTCCACAAGCATCGTGGAACACTTTAGTAGGTCATCAGCCGAAACGGAAGCCAGTGGCCTGTTGTCAACTAGCATCAAAGAAAAGGTGTCTGTGGGAGCTCGATGTCTATGTGCACTTGGGATGGCTTTTCCTACAGCAAAAGTCTACAAAACCATGCAACGGGTTAGGAAACATGTCCGTGCTGCGAAGCTGGTGAAAGACAACTCTCAGTTAGCAGCCCATGCTAAAAGCTTCACGAGCACTGGGCAAGTCTCTGTCCAAACCAGCAAGGAGGTGAGCGAAGCTTTCAAAGGCACAGCTCTGGCAATGACCAAAAAGGCCCGATCATTGCTGGAGGCTTTGCAGGAATCTCCCTTCTAGTGGATGTGGGCTTCCTGGTAAAAGAGTCAGCGCACTTACACGAGGGGGCAAAGGCAAAGTTGGCTGAGAAGCTGAGGCAGCCGGCCAGGGAGCTGGAGCAGAAGTTGAAGGAGGTCATGCAGACCTATGAGCAGCTGAAGTAAGGCCCGACTCCCCCACCCCCAGAGCAGGGCAGGAACCAGGGACACACGTGAGACTAAGGTTGAGAGCACCTTGTTAGAGGGGAAAGGAGGGGAGACAACCCTGAGGGAGCTGGGCGTTGGGAATCTGGCATTTCTGCAGCTGAGCACAGCAGGGAAGGAATGCACACAGGTGGAAGAGGGGAGAGAGAAGGAAGGATTCTGGGGCCTGGGCTAAGGGGGAGGGGGACTAGCAAGTGGGGGAGGGGAGAAACCACGCATTTGGGACTAAAGAACACATCGGGGGCAGAACAGAGAGGCAGGGGAACTGGCCACGAGAGGCCAGGAATATGAAAGGCTTTCAAGTGGGCGAAAATCGAAGAGGAACGATAGCTGGGATCCAGGAGAAGTAGCCCGGGCTCCTCTATCGCCCTCCCCAGGGCTTGCTGTCCCAGCAAGAAGCGTCTCCCCCTGGGGCTGGTCTCCAGTCCTCCTTCTCCAGCATCAACGCACCTTTGATCCCAGCAGGTTTATCTTAATTAGGCAGTGACTTCTTGATGATGGTGGTGGTGGCAGCGATGACTACTCAGTGGGTGGAACATTTGTTGAGATGCAGGTGATATTTGGGACCAGGATACACTCAGTAACTAATGAAGTTCCTATGAAATTCCACATGCTGTGTGAGACAGAGGTTGATTTAAAAAAAAAAAAAAATACAAAAGAAAGAAAAAATGACACCAGAAGGCAACAACTTATCAAGGAACTTTGTGGTGCATCAAGATCAACCAGCCTGGGGTGAAGAGGCACCTCTCAGACCCTCGGTTTCTTCTTCGGCTGTGGGTGGGGCTGGAAAGACATTTCAGGTTCCTTTGTGTCTCCCTACCTTTTGTCCTCCAGATTCTGGTTTAATAAACACGAGCTGATTCACTGAGGCTCCTTGCATTGAGTGAGGGGCTCCGCTGGGCTCCAGATGCCTGCCCTCCTTCCCCGGGAGCCTGTCTCCCAGGGTCTCAGGGCGCACGTCCTCCATGGCTCCTCCTGCCTGCCTGCTGGGCCCCCAGCCAGTCGTTTCCCTCAGACCCTGGAGCCCCCAGGCCCCATGGGACGCCTGGGGGCACCCGTGTCATCTGACTTGGGCTGAGCATGGGGATACTCCTCCGCCAGCCCCAGGGACGAGGATGGACACGGGGCACCCAAGGGTGACTGAGAGCAGAGGGCTTGTGTGCAGGTGTGAGACAGGGTCAGCCGTAAACAGAGGGGCAGAGAGAGAGCACACGCCTCACCCAGGCCGCCTCCACATTTCACCAGGACTCCTGCAGGAGCTTCCCCGCTCCCCTTGGCCAGAGCCTGGACCTCAGAGGGTGAAGGTTGAGCTTTGGGACCTTGTTCTTTCTTATCATAAAAGAGAATAATTTGTTTTGCTGGTGGGTCACGGGAATATCATGACCTGACATCAAGAAAAAAGGCTCTGACACCAAGAAGGTTGCAACAACTAACCAGGCCCCTCGCTTACCTTTCTCATTAAAGGGCTTTGCTGAGAGCTTCGGGGAGCTTGAGATTTTTAAGGCATGAGCCACCCGTCTCTTTGCATGGCCCTGCAATGACCCTTCTTCGGTTCCAGACTCCAACATATTGCTATTATTCGGCCTCACTGTGTGTTGGGAACATGGACTTGCATTCAATAAAACAGGCAGCCCAAAGTATTCTGCCGGAGCCTCAGGTCCCTCGAAGGCAGAGGTGGATGCCAGGCTCACTCCATCCCCGGAGGCAGGACTGAGGAGCTGGGGAAAGTGGGCAGGAAGGAGGGAAGGCCCATTCAAGGCCATGTTCTGACCCAGTCACCCATCTGGGATTGCACCTGCCACGACCTTCTGAGGAGCCTTCATGGAATGGCCTCAGACTCCTCCTCTCCAGGGAGGAAAGGGGAGCATCTGGGTGTTGCTCTCACCCCTACAGGCCTGCTCCATGGGGCACCAACTCTCTGTGTTTCCATGTGGAGCATATGAGCACCTAACAGGCTCCCATCCCATGGTGAGCCCTGTCTCAGGTGAGATTCTTGTGGCTCTGAGCAACAGAAACGGAGTCTGGCTAAGTGAGCACAGAACACGGCCCACTGGAGGGAACCAGGGCAGGTCAGAGAAAGGAAAGAAGCCCCCAAACCTGCACAGTTCAGGAAGGACAGGAAGCAGGACAGGGCCCCCTGAAGGAGCTCACGGTCTGTCCCCTGAGGCCCCTGCCAGCAGAGGGGCTTAGGTCCAGGCACCTAGAATCTCAGAGTCAAAATCCCAGGACACAGAAGAGCTTGGATTGGGAGACTGTATTCTTGGACCAATAGGTCAGGCTGAAGGATGAGAAGGATGAATGGGTAATAAGGACCTGAACCCTGCGGGAAAGTCTCAGGTCAAGAGGCTCCAGGTTGAGTGCCTCCTGGATCCACATGTGCCCTCTTTTCAGACCAACAAAATGACTCTCCTCACCCTGTTCTGGGTCCAAGCACCCCACTCACGACAGTAAGTGCACCACCTTCTCATACGGTTCGTACTGTTCATGTTCAAGGTGTTCTTGTGGCAATAATATTTTGGCCACCTGATGTGAAGAGACAAGTCATTGGAAAAGAACCTGATGCTGGAGAAGACTGAGGATTACTGGCAATTCTGGGCTTTTTGGCAGAAAATTGCCAATACTGGCAATTCCTTGGGGTTTTTCAGGCCAGAAGGGTAGTAGGCTTATCAGAATTTCAGTCAGTTCTATCCGTCCAAGAACTGCAGCTGCCTTCAAGGGAAATCCACAAAAAATGACTATTTCATCCTTTGCCCATCATTCAGTCTGTCTTTGGCTCTCCTGAAAATCTTCCTGTTCTGCTCCTTCTCCTAAGCCCTCACGTGGAGGTTTTGCACTCTGTACTTTTGTGTTTTGTACTTTGTACCAGGTCTAGAGTGTGTGGTTGTTGCCTGCAGGAGAGTCTGCTTGTCAGGAACTTGTCTGAAATGAGTTTTGAGCCTTCTTTCGCTGACTTGTTGTGTGATCTGGAGCAACTCACGTCCCCGCCTTTGCCTGTTTCCCTGTCTACATAATAAAATAATAACTCTGTCCCTCCTCAGAAGAATCCCATGATAAAAAAGAAAAAGAATTGCAAATGGCCAAGTGCTCTATGATAGAATCATACCCTTCGCTCCTCCTGTCCTTCCACAGGCTCTCCAGGGTCCAGGGTGCCCCATGACCTCTATCCTAGGGAAGTAGGCCCTTATGGGGAGGGAGAACTTGGACCTCGGTGTTTCAGCCCCCCTCCCATCTCCTTCCCCTTGGACATAAATCAGAATGGTGAAGATCCCAACTTTAGAGTCAGATCTGGGTTTCTATTTTTCTTTACATCTCTGAGGTCTCGGATAAGCCGTTTCCCTTTCTATGATGAGCAAGGCTGCCCTTTGCCTCCTCATTGATGGGGAGCCCACTGCTGGCACAGTGCTGTTCACAGGCCTCGTGTGGGCCTCGCCCTCTGCTTCCACATCTAGGCTGGCAACGCTTATCCTCCTGCGCTTTGCTCCTCTGGCTCCTAAGTGTGTTAGGTCTCTCTTGACTTTGAACTGCCTCTTTACAAAAAAGCAATCCTGTTTCTCTAGTCACCGAAAGCAATATTACCTGAGCCCCCATGTCCACTGCAGCCTTTGTGAGAAGTGCATGTGTGTAGAGACGTCCACAGGTAAGGTCCTTCAGGGCTGAGTTTCTGCATTTCTCTGCAAGTCTGACTCCTTACCTGCCCCTTGCTGGTCCCCACCTGCCCCTCTTGGCGCCCCCCTACCCCCACTCTCCTTGCACCAGAAAGAGGCTGCCCACTGATCATTAGGGCCAACCCCCGCTCCAGGCCCCTCCCCCAGCCTTGGCCTTGCTCCAGAGCTCCATGGTGGCCCCATGGTCAGCAGCCAGCTCTCATCCCCTGTATCGAAGCTCTGGAGCTCTGCAGCAACCTGTACCGCATCGGCCAGAGCAAGGTCTTCTTCCAGGCCAGCATGCTGGCCCACCCGGAGGAGGAGTGGTACCTGAAGATCACGGATGTCATCTTCAGCTTCCAGGCCTGCTGCAGCGGCTACCTGGCTAGGAAGTGAGTCCTGGGACGCCCACACCTTGCTCGGGACCCCCAGCTCTCCTGCAGTGGAGGGCACTGAGGAAGCGGGGCCTGGGCGCCCTCATGCCGGCAGGTGTCCCCCAGGGAGGCCACTTGGCTTTCCCTGCCCCCTGCTTCCTGGATTTCTGCCAGAGGTTTAAAGTAAGCAGGAAGGAGGGGTGACCGTGCTCAGATTTTCCCTCCAGGAAAGCCCCTGGTCACCGCCTTTCCTCCCTGTGTCCCTCCTGTAGGGGAGACACCCAGAGCCGGCTGTCCCCAGAGGACCCCGAGCCCCAGGGAGGAGGGGCCCTTGAGTCCTGACAGCTCCTGTGGGGTCAGGGGCAGGCTTGTGCAGGACAGCAGGAGGGGCAGCTGCACGTTTGTGCCTTGACCCCTCTGTGTCAGTGCTTCTAGCCTGAGCTCTGAGCACGGGGGAGAGAGCGTGAGAGTGTGGTGTTTGGATAGATGGATGTTTACAGGACATGAGCTGCTGATATTCTTCTGCCCAACAACCATGCTTTTCTGAGTTGCTTGAAGAAAGCCCCCGTCTCTCCCCAGGTCACGGCTGCCTTATCTGCAAAATCAGATCAAATTCCTGGGTGATCGTAAGACCAAATTGCAGTGTGTGGTCCTCATGGAATAACACCCATCACTCTTCTGTCCATCCCTCAAAACCTGGGGGGAGGTGACCATGATGGCCCAGGGACATCTCTTAGGAGGAAGCAACCCAATGGAAGGTCAGGCGTAGGCCCATTGCAGCCTCTTCTGCTTGGGGGCAAAGAAGACAAAGTCCAACAGCAGTTGAGTTGCAAGACTCTCAGGCTGAGTTACCTTTTCTTCTCCATTTCTTTGTAAAATAGAGCCAGCACTCCTAGAGCTGATGTGAGATTCAACAGGAAAGGCATGGACGGTGCGAGCACAGCGCCTGGCTCTCGCTTAGTACCCGTCCACAGAGGCTCTTTGCTCAGGAACCAAACGGAGGCAGGGCCAGCTCTCCATTGTAGACTTCTCTGAGTCACCAGGACACTGGTTTTCTGATAAAAGTCCTCCATTTGGAGAGAAAATATCAAGTTGTCAGATAGAGATAAGCCAGGGGAGAAAAAGGCAGTGTGCTCTCAGCCCTCCCCATGAACTGCTGCGTCCAGCTAATGGCAGTGACCACCGAGGCCAGGCCTCCTCCTGTGGGCCACTGGGACCAAAGGCACTAGTTCTGTCCCTCCCAACAGGCTAAGTCGAGAGGGATCTGGTCAAAAGGGGTGGGAGGGGCACGGACAGAGTGTCAGAGGAGTGGCCTTAGGCCCCTCACCCAGGTACCATGGGAGCAGAGCAGGGGACTGTGGACTCTACAGGGGAAGGTCCTAGAGGGCTTCTCAGAGGAGGTGATGTCAGATTTGGGCTTTGCTGCATGAACATGATCTTCCAGGTGGTTGCAGCAGGTGACCCTAGCAGAAGGTCCTCTGTAGTAAGTGCCTAGAATCCGCATGGACGTGACACTCAGCAGCAGCAGTATGACCAGTATGCAGTGAGCAGGTGGCATTTTCTGGGATTGGGTCCCATGCTGGTGGCATGAAGGTGAATAAGGCAAGCAGGCTAGAGAGTGTGGGTGGGGAGAGAAGGCAGAGGGGGCTGGGAAGAAGCCTATGGGCTGAGGCCAAGGGCCTCACAGTGTGTTGGTGGCAGGTCTTTTTTCAAGGAACACAGAGCAGGATGAACTGAGCCAAGAATGACCTAGAATGTCAAGACTGGGCTTATTTCTCTAAGGGGAGCAGCGGGAGAGTGGGAAAAGCCCAGGGTGGGGCCTGGTGGGCAGAATATTTGATGCAAGTGACTCAGAATTGAGTGTGTTCAGTTTCCCTTTTCAGCTCTCCGGGTTTACCTGGACCCACTGGATGTGTGGTTTATTGCAGAGACACACAGCTTGTGGCTACAACCTGCAATGGTGAGAACAACTGGATCTTGTTCACACTCAGCCAGAGAAGATTGCTGGGTAAGCAGGGAAGTAGGACCCCCACCCATCTCCCCATCCTCACAACTGTCTGAGAAAAGGATGATTGTCACTAGTTGACAGAAGAAAGAATGGAAGCTCAGAGAGGTGAGTTCATGGCCGAGGCAGCAGGTTAAGCAGGGGCAGAGCCTGCATGTGGAGGCAGGTGTGCTTGGCAGCTTCCTCTCACCCCTGGGCCCCTGGACAGCCCAGAGGGAGGGCGACACCTGCTCAGGTGGGCCCAGCTTGGAAGATGGGCTCCTGAGACGAGAGCCGACACCCCAGAAGGAAGAGGTATGTTGCAGGTGCTCAGCCCTTTGGGAAACTGGAGGAAATGGAGGGTTGGAGGAGGAAAGAGGAGTCAGAGCCTCTCCTGCTGTGGCCTGGCCACTCTGAGGCTGCCCGCAGGGGCTGCGCTGCAGCTGATGGAGGAAAGGGTTCCTCTTGAGATACAAGGAATCCAGGTGTATCATCACCTTGTCTCTTGAATGCCTGCTCAGTGCCAGTCCCTGCGGGGGAGCTGAGGCCTGAGAGGAGAGGAACAGGAGAGCAAGTGGGGAGATGCAGGGCTTGCTACACAATGCCTACATTATGATCCCGGTTTTATAATTTTAGGACAAAAAGTCAAGCTGTGAACACATCAGTATAACAGGAGTGACATGGGCTTTGATCTATGTGTTTTACAGGCAAAGACAATGCTGGAAACTTTTGGGTTACTAAAACCATATTCCCCCTTTCACATATCCATGTCAAAAAGTCAGAGTGGGCCTCCACTCTGCCCATGGAGAGCTGTGTGACCCTGGGCAAGCCACCTCCCCTGGAATTGTTTCTTCAGTTTCTTTCTTTTTTAAAAAAATTTTATTATTTAACTTTTTGTTTTTTATAAGCGTATAGCTGATTAACATTGCTGTGATAGTTTCAGGTGGGCAGCAAAGGGACTTGGCCATACACATACATGTATCTGTTCTCCTATAAACTCCCCTCCTATCCAGGCAGCCACATAACATTGAGCTGAAATCCATGTAAACCAATACAATATTGTAAAGTAAAAAAAATTAATAATAATTTTTTAAAAAAGAAAAATGCACATCAAAAACATGTTTTATTTGTTGGAGGGGTGAAGAATAAGGGGAAAGGACAAATAGGGAGTTTAGAATGGACATGTATACACACCAATATTTAAAATGGATAATCTTCAGTTTCTTACTCAAATTTTATATATATATATATATACATATATATATATATATATATATATATATACTTATTTTAAATTTGAGTGTGTCAGGTTCTAGTTGAAACAAATGGGGTGAGTTGCTCCGCAGCATGAGGGATCTTAGTTCCTTGGCCAGAGAGCAAACCCGTGTGCCCTACATTGCAAGGCGATTTAAGCACTGAACCACCAGGGAAGTCCCGTTACTCAATTTTTAAAAACTGATATCAGTCTTTTTCTGTGGATTTTATGCTCTCTCTTGTGAATTTTCACTTTGTTGACTCTCAGTTCAGTTCAGTTCAGTCGCTTAGTTGTGTCCGACTCTTTGCGACCCCATGAATTACAGCACACCAGATCTCCCTGTCCATCACCAATTCAAACTCACCTCCATCAAGTCGGTGATACCATCCAGCTATCTCATCCTCTGTCATCGCCTTCTCCTCCTGCCCCCAATCCCTCCTAGCATCAGGGTCTTTTCCAATGAGTCAACTCTTCGCATAAGGTGGCCAAAGTATTGGAGTTTCAGCTTTAGCATCATTCCTTCCAAAGAACACCCAGGGCTGATCTCCTTTAGAATGGACTAGTTGGATCTCCTTGCAGTCCAAGGGACTCTCAAGAGTCTTCTCCAACACCACAGTTCAAAAACATCAATTCTTCGATGCTCAGCTTTCTTCACAGTCCAACTCTCACATCCTTACATGACCACTGGAAAAACCATAGCTTTGACTAGACAGGCCTTTGTTGACAAAGTAATGTCTCTGCTTTTGAATATGCTATCTAGGTTGGTCATAACTTTCCTTCCAAGGAGTAAGCATCTTTTAATTTCGTGGCTGCAATCACCATCTGCAGTGATTTTGGAGCCCCCAAAATATAGTCTGACACTTTCCCCATCTATTTCCCATGAAGTGATGGGACCAGATGCCATGATCTTCGTCTTCTGAATGTTGAGCTTTAAGCCAACTTTTTCACTCCCCTCTTTCACTCTCATCAAGAGGCTTTTTAGTTCCTCTTCACTTTAGTATCCTCTTCACTGATACCACCCTTATGGCATCATCTGCATATCTGAGGTTATTGATATTTCTCCCAGCAATCCTGATTCCAGCTTGTGCTTCCTCCAGTCCAGCGTTTCTCATGATGTACTCTGCATATAAGTTAAATAAGCAGGGTGACAATATACAGCCTTGACGTACTCCTTTTCCTATTTGGAACCAGTCTGTTGACTCTAGGTATTGCAAACAGTTTCTGCTGGTCTCTCCTTGTAATCTGACCTGGTTTATGGTGTCCTTTGCATCTTTTAATATTTAAAGGACAAATAAATCAGACTCTCCTTTATGGCTTGTGGGATTTGTGTCTTGACTAGAAAGGTTTCCTCAGTCAATCTTTTTTTTAATATTTTTTTTTTCTAGGGCCTTTGTAGTGTTTTCTTTCTGGCTTACATTTAGATCTCTTTGGGACTCGCTGATTGACTGAATAGAAGCTTTTTTTTCCTTCCTCTTCCTCCTCCTCCTTCCCCTTTCTCCTTTTCTCCTTCTTCTCTTTCAAGCAGGACATATTTAATGGGTACTTTTCTCAGTCAAGGTCTTCCCAGGTGGCACTCGTGGTAAAGAACTCGCCTGTGAATGCAGGAGACATGAGAGATGTGGGTTCAATCCCTGGGTCGGGAAGATCCCCTGATGAAGGACAAGGCAACCCACTTCAGTACTCAGTCAAAAAGGAGCACACCCTTGCCTGTGTCTTCAAAGCAGCCTTCATGGCAGTCAGGGTATGACTCCACTCTCTTCCCCTATTGTCCCCAGCAGCAGTTAGAGAAAGAGAGGGAGAGGCTGGAGGGAGCTGGGCCCCACAGCCACGCTTGGCCCTGGATTACAATATGGGGCGTTCTCTGTTAGTCTCTGATAGGCCACTTCCTGGAAAGGGTGTTTCTGGGAAACAGGAGGACTTCGGAGAAGCCTGTCCCAGGCTTTGGAATGTCTGAATCAAGGGTCAGGCATGTATCAGATTTTAGATAAGTCCCATGTTTTTCCACAATTCTCTCTTCCTTTCCTCATGTAATAATATCTTGGCTGGAGTCAGAAGACATGAGGAAATACAGGAGTTTCCTGCCACCTGAGTGTACAGGGTTCCTATGAAAATTTAGCAAGTCAAAATGACATAGAGCACAGACAATCTAGGTCTCACATCACAGTTTATTGCCAGAGGCTAATCTTTTGGAAAGCAGGGGATGCTTATAAAGGGAATACACTCAGAAATCTGATAATACTGTCTGTCAGAAAGAGCTTTGCATCCAGACAGACAAGGAAAACGTATGGAATTACTGCACTGCAGGTAACACAGGGATTATGCTGTGTCGTTGAGAAGCTGGTTGTTTCATGACCCCATAAGGAGTCCCTACACCTCATATTTTCATACTGTTCCTGGGGTTCTCGAGGCAAGAATACTAAAGTGGTTCGCCATTCCCTTCTCCAGTGGACCACATTCTATCAGACCTCTCCACTACAACCCACCCCAAGTTTGGGTGGCCCCCAAACTAAGCATGGCTTAGTTTCATTGAGTTAGACAAGGCTGTGGTCCATGTGATTAGATTGACTAAAATTCTGTGATTATGGTTTCAGTATGTCTGCCCTCTGATGCCCTCTCGCAATGCCTACTGTCTTATTTGGGTTTCTCTTATCTTGGGCATGGGCTATCTCTTCACAGCTGCTTCAGCAAAGCACCACCACTGCTCCTTACCTTGGACGAGGGGTATCTCCTCACAGCAGCCCCTCCTGACCTTGAACTTGGAGTAGCTCCTCTTGGCCCTCCTGCCCCGACACAGCCACTGTGGTGCAGTATGATAGGATACTGAAAGAGGAACTCCCCAGGTCGGTAGGTGCCCAATATGCTACTGGAAATCAGTGGAAAAATAACTCCAGAAAGAATGAAGTGAAGGAGTCAAAGCAAAAACAACACCCAGTTGTGGATGTGGCAAGATGAAAGATGTGGATGGTGAAAGAAGAAAGGATGGTGAAAGAAGAAAGGTCCGATGCTGTAAAGAGCAATATTGCATAGGAACCTGGAATCTCAGGTCCATGAATCAAGGCAAATTGGAAGTAGTCAAACAGGAGATGGCAAGAGTGAATGTTGACATTCTAGGAATCAGTTCAGTTCAGTTCAGTTCAGTTCAGTCGCTCAGTCATGTCCGACTCTTTGTGACCCCATGAATCGCAGCACGCCAGGCCTCCCTGTTCATCACCATCTCTCGGAGTTCACTCAGACTCACATCCATCGAGTCCGTGATGCCATCCAGCCATCTCATCCTCGGTCATCCCCTTCTCCTCCTGCCCCCAATCCCTCCCAGCATCAGAGCCTTTTCCAATGAGTCAACTCTTGGCATGAGGTGGCCAAAGTACTGGAGTTTCAGCTTTAGCATCATTAAAATGGACTGGAATGGGTGAATTTAACTCAAATGAGCATTTTATCTACTACTGTGGGCAGGAATCTCTCAGAAGAAATGGAGTAGCCATCATGGTCAACAAAAGAGTCTGAAATGCAGTACTTGGATTCAGTCTCAAAAACAACAAAATGATCTCTGTTCGTTTCCAAGGCAAACCATTCAGTATCACAGTAATCCAAATCTATGCCCCAACCATTAAGGCTGAAGAAGCTGAAGTTGAATGGTTCTATGAAGACCTATGAGACTTTTTAGAACTAACACCCAAAAAAGATGTCCTTTTCATTATAGGGGACTGGAATGCAAAAGCAGGAAGTCAAGAAACACCTGCGGTAACAGGCAAATTTGGCCTTGGAGTACAGAATGAAGCAGGGCAAAGGCTAATAGAGTTCTGCCAAGAGAATGCACTGGTCATAGCAAACACCCTCTTCCAACAACACAAGAGAAGACTCTACACATGGACGTCACCAGATGGTCAACACTGAAATCAGATTGATTTTATTCTTTGCAGCCAAAGATGAAGAGGCTCTATAAAGTCAGCAAAAACAAGACCACGAACTGACTGTGGCTCAGATCATGAACTCTTTATTGCCAGATTCAGACTTAAATTGAAGAAAGTAGGGAAAACCACTAGACCATTCAGTTCAGTTCAGTTCAGTCGCTCAGTCATGTCCGATTCTTTGCAACCCATGAATCGCAGCACACCAAGCCTCCCTGTCCATCACCAATTCCCAGAGTTCACTTAGACTCACGTCCATCGAGTCAGTGATGCCATCCAGCCATCTCGTCCTCTGTCGTCCCCTTCGCCTCCTGCCTGCAATCCCTCCCAGCATCAGAATTTTTCCAATGTGTCAAATCTGCATATGAAGTGGCCAAAGTACTGGAGTTTCAGCTTTAGCATCAGTCCTTCCAAAGAAATCCCAGGGCTGATCTCCTTCAGAATGGACTGGTTGGATCTCCTTGCAGTCCAAGGGACTCTCAAGAGTCTTCTCCAACACCACAGTTCAAAAACATTAATTCTTCGGCGCTCAGCTTTCTTCACAGACCAACTCTCACATCCATACATGACCACAGGAAAAACCATAGCCTTGACTAAACGGACCTTAGTCGGCAAAGTAATGTCTCTGCTTTTGAATATGCTATCTAGGTTGGTCATAACTCTTCTTCCAAGGATGGACTCTTTTGTTGACCATGATGGCTACTCCATTTCTTCTGAGGGATTCCTGCCTGCAGTAGTAGATATAATGGTCAACTGAGTTAAATTCACCCATTCCAGTCCATTTTAGTTCGCTGATTCCTAGAATGTTGCCGTTCACTCTTGCCATCTCTTGTTTGACCACTTCCAATTTGCCTTGATTCTTGGACCTGACATTCCAGGTTCCTATGCAGTATTGCTCTTTACAGCATCAGACCTTGCTTCTATCACCAGTCACATCCACAGCTGGGTATTGTTTTTGCTTTGGCTCCACCCCTTCATTCTTTCTAGAGTTGTTTCTCCACTGATCTCCAGTAGCATATTGGGCACCTACTGACCTGGGGAGTTCCTCTTTCAGTATTGTATCATTTTGCCTTTTCATGCTGCTCATGGGGTTCTCAAGGCAAGAATACCGAAGTGGTTTGCCATTCTCTTATCCAGTGGATCACATTCTGTCAGACCTCTCCACCATGACCCGCCCGTCTTGGGTTGCCCCACGGGCATGGCTTAGTTTCATTGAGTTACACAAGGCTGTGGTCCTAGTGTGATTAGATTGACTAGTTTTCTGTGAGTATGGTTTCAGTATATCTGCCCTCTGAGGCCCTCTTGCAACACCTACCATCTTACTTTGGTTTCTCTTACCTTGGGCGTGGGGTATATCTTCACGGCTGCTCCAGCAAAGCGCAGCCGTTGCTCCTTACCTTGGATGAGGGGTATCTCCTTACCACCGCCCTTCCTGACCTTCAACGTGGGATGGCTCCTCTAGGCCCTCCTGCGCCCACGCAGCCCAGGTATGACCTAAATCAAATCCTTTATGACTATACAGTGGAAGTGAGAAATAGATTTAAGGGACTAGATCTGATAGCTAGAGTGCCTAATGAACTATGGATGGAGGTTTGTGACACTGTACAGGAAACAGGGATCAAGACCATCACCATGGAAAAGAAATGCAAAAGAGGAAAATGGCTGTCTGAGGAGGCCTTACAAAGAAGAGAAGCAAAAAGCAAAGGAGAAAAGGAAAGATGTAAGCATTTGAATGCAGAGTTCCAAAGAATAGCAGGGAGAGATAAGAAAGACTTCCTCAGCGATCAATGCAAAAAAATAGAGGAAAGCAACAGAATGGGAAAGACTAGAGGTCGCTTCAGGAAAATTAGAGATACCAAGGGAATGTTTCATGCAAAGATGGGCTTGATAAAGGACAGAAATGGTATGGACTTAACAGAAGCAGAAGATATTAAGAAGAGGTGGCAAGAATACACAGAACTTTACAAAAAAGAGCTTCACAACCCAGATAATCATGATGGTGTGATCACTCACCTAGAGCCAGACATCCTGGAATGTGAAGTCAAGTGGGCTTTAGAAAACATCACTATGAACAAAGCTAGTGGAGGTGATGGCATTCCAGTTGAGCTATTTCAAATCCTGAAAGATGATGCTGTGAAAGTGCTGCACTCAATATGCCAGCACATTTGGAAAACCCAGCAGTGGGCACAGGACTGGAAAAGGTCAGTTTTCATTCCAATCCTAAAGAAAGCAATGCCAAAGAATGCTCAAACTACCGCACAATTGCACACATCTCACATGCTAGTAAAGTAATGCTCAAAATTCTCCAAGCCAGGTTTCAGCAATACGTGAACCGTGAACTCCCTGATGTTCAAGCTGGTTTTAGAAAAGGCAGAGGAACCAGAGATCAAATTGCCAACATCCACTGGATCATGGAAAAAGCAAGGGAGTTCCAGAAAAACATCTATTTCTGCTTTATTGACTATGCCAAAGCCTCTGACTGTGTAGATCACAAGAAACTGGAAAATTCTGAAAGAGATGGGAATACCAGACCACCTGACCTGCCTCCTGAGAAATCTGTATGCAGGCCAGGAAGCAACAGTTAGAACTGGATATGGAACAACAGACTGGTTCCAAATAGGAAAAGGAGTCCGTCAAGGCTGTATATTGTCACCCTGCTTATTTAACTTATATGCAGAGTACATCATGAGAAACGCTGGACTGGAAGAAACACAAGCTGGAATCAAGATTGCCGGGAGAAATATCAATA
>SJYT01028588.1:0-42129 GCA_006410635.1 Cephalophus harveyi | reverse complement strand
TTTAGTGTTAATTCTCATTCTTGTTTAGTGCCTTCTTTCACCCCCCTAAACAGTGTACCCTTTTAGCTCTGGGATTCTTCTTTTTTAAGACCAGGAGGAAAGAGCAGCAGGGAGAAAACATAGGGCTTCTCCTCTAGCTGTTTCCTCTTCTCCGAGGTCTTTGCCTGGCTGGCCCCTCAGACCTCTGCCACTGGAGGACTAAGCCAGCACCACCTCTTACCCTCTCAAGTCAATTTCTATGCCCCTACTCTGCCTTACTTTCTTCACTTGGTGACTTTCTTTTTCCCACACTACTCTGCACACTTCATGAAGGCAGTATTTCATCTTGTTTACTGCTATTATCCCCAGTGCCTAGAATGGTGCCTAACACAATGTACTCAGAAAAGGAGAAATGCAGGTAGTCATTACATCTATTTGCTTAAAGAGTGAGTTCCGGAGCATAAGCCATCTTTCTTTCCTCAACAATCCGACCACCAGTATTCTTATGTTCTGAACAAAGAACAAGGCAGGTTCAGAAAAGAAAGCACCCATCGTTCCTCTTACCCATCTTTCCAGTTGCTGGAGCCAACAACCTAGGAGGGATTCTTTATCCCTCACTTCCTTTTCTCTCATATCCAATCTTTTGACTCTAATTGAAAAATTATATTCTGAGCTGAGCCTAAAAGAATGTAAAACATGTTATCCTTCTACCCTCTATCTCAATGGTGAAAACTGTTATTTCAGTAGACAATAAAGAAAAAGCAGAATGATATATATTATAGGTACAGATACCTTGCCAGGTGTGTTGAACCTAGACCCAGGGAAATATGAAGGAAATGATGCCAAGATGTTTCAGAGAAAAGGAGAGAAAGTAACGCCCTCTGTTGGTACAGTTCTGTACAAGTAATAATTCCAAGGGCCTTTAACATTTTCTCTGTAACTTTTCCTATTCCAGAAACCTAGAAGAGAGTCAACATTTATCATTAATACATTTTAAAATTAAGGTAAGTACTGATATTATAATCTCATTATACCTTTTATAACTCATAAAGGGTATAAATAATGTCCTAGTTTCAAAAGTCATGCAAGAAAATGGCTTTAAATAATTTGTGGCCGTATTTCCTAAACTAGTGTTGCATGGGAATTTAAAACTTTAAATTCCATGGAGTTTTTAAAAAGCATTTATAAAAGAGTTTTGTGGTCATATAAACTCAGGGAATGGTAGGATAAATGAGTTTTTATTCTCTTTTCATTTTTTAAAATCAAAGTTATAGTTGACATACACCATTAGTTTCAGGTGTACAACACAGTGATTCAACATTTATATACATTACAAATCAGTCATCACAGTCAGTCTAGTAACCATCTGTCCCCATAGAAAGTTATAATATTACTGACTATAGACTCGACTTTTTTTTGTTTAATAACTCCAAGTTTGTACTTCTTAATCCTCTATAACTATTTCTTCAGAAATCAGAGGGTGTATATAGAGGATAAATGTCATATAAAATCTCACCTTTCTAATGGGTAAGTCCTTGATGAAGTCCATTACAGCTTGCCTGTTAGGTAGAATTTGGTATTGTCCATTTGGTTTATTCTTATCACTGCATACTTTTGCTAACATTGTATTGGGTGCAATGCCTTTAAAGAAGAACACTCCAATGACTCAAAGAACATGATGTGTATAATTTTAAAACATGTGATAACAATACATTAAAAAATTAAATACAAAAATCTGAAATTATGTGGAATGCCACTTTAAAAATGCATTTGATTACTCTCTATCTCCCCAAGGCTTGCTATGGTTTCAGGAAAAGAAACTGTATTAGTTACTGTGGCACCAGAAATGAGAAATATTTAAATCTCCATGGTATCTTAAAGTTTAATTTTTGAGTTTAAGTGATAATATTAGTTTCCTACTATATTTAGTAGGAATACAGCCTGTCTTATAGAAAAGATTGAGAATATAATTTAGGATGAAAGTTTTCTCTTTGAATAGATCTTTTGTATAGATTACCCACATAAAGGAAAAAAAAAAAAGATTCTGGTTTCTAGTATATTTAAAACAATGATAATGAAATGTGCACATACTTTATATGCACACAAAGCAAACCACTTTTCAGAGAGGTGTTTTATAATTTCTAGGTGTCTTAATGATTAAGATAATTGGAAACAGGTATATTCAAATATAATAGTTTATTTCAATTTTTATACACATCATTCTAAAATTTATTACTTATTTTCAAGCTTTGCCCTAGGAAGAAAAGACTAACCCAATTATAATATGGCGTTGTTAAAATAATCTAGGGTCCTCATGAATATCTGTTTCTACACTAAGACACAGAGATATCCTCATGAGTGACTGACATATGGAAAGCTCTTTTTCCCTTTACCAGATGATCCTAGATTGCTCTGCAGCTTGCTGGTGTTTTTTCTGTCTTGTCCATATCCTGTACAGTCAGCTGGGCCCTTTTTTTGTACTGTTAAGTCTTCAAAGGGAAAACTGATAAAGTATTATGTCCAAAACCAATTAAAATATATTTTGTGTTTTGAAAAAGATAGCTACATGAGCTTTATGGTAAGTTTTTGCTTTGGACACATGGACGTTTCTGCTTAATTCCCATTTATCTGTAGGTTCACAGCATTCTAAATAGGTAAACTGTCAGAAGTTAATTAAAAAATGGCCAAGTAAAATTTGTGAACTATACACTTTATAATGAGAAACAACTAATATTACATTTGAATTAGCTAGTCTGATCCTTTTAAGTACCTGCACTGGCTGTGAGGGTTGTTTTCTGCTCGATTCTGAAACGAATTTCCTTTACCACTTCCTCCGCTGATGTTCCAAAAACAATTGCGTTTTGGTGTATTTGAGGATTATTTGGTTCTTCAAAGTTCACTTGGGAAGGATTTCCTGGGGATTGCAGATCAGGAGGACTATCTTCAAAAAGGAGTGGAGAGATGGATCTTTCATGCTCACTCAGTTTATTAACTTCCTTTCCTGGTTTATCTAAATTGTAAACAGGAACAGTAATTCATCTTCATTCTAAGAAGTACATACTTCATAAATTATGTTGCTGCCAATCTTTTTAAAGACAAACAAATCTCATTTAGTTTTGTTTCTAAGAACCAAGGTCAGAAACATTATCATTTATATTTTTAACTGCTTAACAAAGAAAACACTGATTCCAAGCTTTTCTTAAAAAGAATATCACCAATTTCCACTGTATACAGTTTAAAAAGAAATACCTTAGGTAAAATTCACTAATTTTTGAACAAAATTAGTTGAAAACTAGAGCTGGAATTAGATTCACAGTACTTTTTTCCTGTCTCTTATACACATCTAGCCCCTGCATGGCAGGGGGCTCTGCCCACACCTGGACAGGCTTCAGCTTTCTCCACAGTACTTGGCATACAGCAGGTGATCAATAAATAATCGCAGGTTGTCCTGGCTGCTGGTAGACTGTCAAACCCTCCGCTAGGGGGCAGGAGAGGGGTTTACCCAGCCAGGAGGGAGTGGTTAAGACACAGAAGTCAAGAAACAATCAACATTCCCATAAAGGATGATAAGACGGTTGGGGGAAATGCCAAACCATCTGTAAAGACATTAAATTCAGTCCGTCCCCCCCAAAAGTGACAGTAACAATATTATTATAATCATCATATGTCATTTGCCACAATAGATTTCTGGAGAGACACCTTTGAGCCAAAACATACTTGGGCCATTTTCCCCAAGCCAAGACCATTGTAAGAACTTCAACCTTAAGACACTTAAAGCATTTCTTTAGATAATATGTTCATCACTCACGATTTGAATATAAGCAATATTAATTGAGCCAGTTACACCTGTGTCTTATATGCAGACAACATGTTTATAGATTGATTTTTGTCCCAATGAATTTTCTACTTAGAAGAAAACACAAATAGATGTGTATTACATTCATCTCAATTCAAAGTTAATAAGAAAAAAGGACTTAAAATTTTTTACACTTAAATATCCAATTCCTTTGGCAACCAACCTCTGGCTTTCTGTATTTAAAAGCTCCCATTTGAAATAAAACTAGGTAAAGCTCCACTCTGTTATAAAATCATAAAGTGGAGAAAGGAAAGCAAGACCAACTTGAAATCTTTGAAAATCTGGATGATGATTGTTTTGGTAGTGTGATATCCAACCTAGCATTTCTCAAGGAGCTAGTGTGCTTCTAACCTCTTGGAACATTTTAGCAATCTCTGTAATGTTTTGGGCTAGAATATAACTAAGAAAATGTGCCAACAAGTGGACATTTGGGAAAATTTAATTTATCTTCAAACCAGGAAAGAAGCTATGCATTAAAAAAAAATTCCAGTCATTTTTAATAACAGGATTATAAAAGGGACATGTCAGTGCAGTTAGATGTTTCATAATGCATATTAGAACAGAATAATTATTTGTAATGTGGAGGGAAAGTTTGGGGGTGTTGAAATATTGCTAAGGATTTGTGAACATAGAAAGGTTTGTACAAACTCTAACCAAGATCTCCTTAGACATAGTCTCCAAAGGCGGACTAGAAATATCTTCCTTGGTCACTAAACCTAGAGAAAAAAAAGATTGAAAATTGTTGGCAAAATCAGCTGGGAGCAAATCTATAAAGATGTTCTTGGTCCACGTGACCAGGATTTGGGCTTTATATTGTCAAGTAAACCCAAATCTAAAGCAAACTATTGCCTAGAATCATGAATGCTTATGGTATGTGTTCTCTAACCAGTTAAGCATATCGCATAGACACACATATACCCACACAAAGAAAGTTGAATTTGAGGGATTTTCTTTTCATGTTTTTCCTCCTTTATATACAGTTCCAATAAATTAAGAAAACCATTTCCTAGAATATAAATTGGCTAAAAGTTTCTGGCCCACCTTCCAGCCTTTAAGGACCAAAGGGAGAGGTCTATGATGCTTCTTTACAAGCAGATGGAGAGCGACTAGGAAGTAATCATGGCAACCACCACCTAGGCTAAAGAAGGTGATTCTGTAGGTTCAGATTAACAATGATCCAAGTTTAAGGGTGAGAAGCCTTTATTATCAAAGGGCTGTAAACTAATATTATTAAAAAATAAAGCAAAAATACTAATCTGGTTATTACTTCTTTTTTTGATTACTTTTTTTTAAAATTGTGTTTTGCATGAATTTAAACTGTGAAATACATTTAAATCTATACCAATGTCCTCACGAACAAATCCATGAACTTTACTTTCTGGGCTTAATGGAGAAGAAATCGGTTTAAGTGTAAAATTTATAAAAACAAGATTAACAATAGAGCTTTCTGATCCATTCCATAATTCTTTTTTATTTTTGGTGGCCCCACGTGGCTTGTGGGATCTCAGTTCCCAGATCAGGGATTGAACCTGGGGCATAGCGGCCAAAGCACTGAATCCTAACCAAGAGACCACCCAGGAACTCCCTCCAGCTCATAATTTCATTATACATAAACGTTTTCTAAATTAAGGTACATACAGAAGCAAAGATTAAATTCTTAGTTTCAAGGCACATACAAATGCATTATACTTAAAAAATGAAGTTGTTTTTTTAGAAAGAGTTTACAGATAATGCAAATAATATGACAGACCCCTGATTAGTATCAAATTTTAAAATATGTAATATGAATTAAGTCACAGATATTTTCCAAATCTGAACTTCCAGGCCACTACAAAATAAGCCTTATTTTCAAATTATATATTAGCTGTTATTTATGTACTTCAGTTCATTTTCCATTATCTGGTTTTAAAATACAGAGCAATTCTGAGGGGATTAAGACTATGGCACAGTTGAAAGGGCATCTACCTGGACCCCTTTCCCCACCTAGATGTGTGAAAGTCAAGGTAAAGAGCTACGGCAAACCTGCAGGTCTAGTAAGGAATGTTCACAGCCCCCTCTGCAGCTCCTTCTGCCATGTTTTATACTCAAGTTTTTGTCACAGCGTCCTCAGGTGAGGCACTGACTATGGAACACCATGACAGAAAGCAAAGCCTGCCGTTTTCAGGTTCCTTGTTCAGTCACTGCTGAATAGTGTAGTTACCTTTTCAATCTGTCTACTTCTCTGTGAGGCCTGACTCTGCAACCAACCACTGAAGTGGTTTTTCATTTGCCTTCTGAAAGAAATATCTTTATAAGCCCCATAACTGAGGTGATCAAAGTGCAAAATAAAGGTTTCTGACAATCTGAAATACTAAATTAAAGATCCCATCTGGATGGCAAGTGCTAAAAAGTATTCAGTACAGAATTTTAGTTTTTTATATTGGCCAGCACCATCCAGATTTATAAGAGAGAATAAACATAAAATTAATATTATTATTTTATGTCTATATAGACATGGTAGTTAACAATATTTTTCCAAAACTGCACCTTTTAGAAAAGGGGCAAAGAACAGAAAAATGCCTTGGACTTTAGAGGAAGCTATGTCAACCACCTGCCATGACTCCAATTCACTGCTGAAAGCTTCTCTTGGCATAATGTGAAATCAGACACGCCTGAAAGGCCAGTCCACAGGGACTTAGATATGAAAAAAAAGTAAACTATTTAAATTGCCTAAGAATATGAAATACATGAAGAGGAAAGTACATAGATAAATATTAAGAACGATAGGTATTAAAAATTCACATCCTCATAATGAGTTTGGATGTACAGTAAATGAAAAGAACATTAGTAGGGAATGAAAACACTTACTTAGCCCCAATATAATTTTTTATAACTTGTTTTGAAAGTAATTGTTATAGGGGCTTCTCAGGTGGCACAGTGGTAAAGAATAAGCCTGCCAATGCAGGAGACGCAAGAGACGCAAATCTGATCCCTGGGTCGGAAGGTCCCCTGGAGTAGGAAATAGCAACTCAGCCTAGTATTCTTGTCTGGAAAATGCCACGGACAGAGGAGCCTGGCAGGCTACAGCCCGTGGGGTTGCAAAGAGTCAGACTCAACTGAGCATGCCATGCCAAGAATATAGGAGACTCTCAGGGAGTGATTCAATGTAACTGTTGATATTTAATGGTTCCCCTCCTTCCTCTTGTGAAAAGTTAAGGAATAGAGTAAGATTTTAAGCAGTCTCAGGCTTTGTGTGTCACTTGCCCAAGCAAGTTCTACTAAGAGCAAAACCCCTTTTGCTTCAAGACTCTACGTCCAGAAACTGTTTACTGCTTATATTGTTTAATGTTTCCCTTAAAGAGAGAGACCTTAGAGCTCTAAGCAAGGTGATAAAATTACGATTTGATGTCCATATTAAATTTGCTCCTAAGATGTGAGCCCCAAACCATGGTAGCCTGTCCCCTCTGAAGCAGTTAATGAGTTGTGCACATGAAACGTGGCTGTGGGTTTCAGGCAAACCCCCTATTTCTACCTTTTCATCCAGGTGAACTTTGCCCAGGGGTCCAGGGCAGCGCTGGCATTTGAAGTAATCCCACCTCAGTACTATCTGCATGTTTTCTGGCATTGTTTTGGATACATGATAAGGGTCCCATTTGAAAAAACCTTTACAGTCATAAAACTTCTGTTTCATTATATAGAAAAAGAGTCAAAATAAGGTCTAAGGCAAAGAAGGGAATTGGAGGATCATTAATTTTGGCAAGGTTAAACAGTAATCACAGTAACCAGATTATGGAAAATCTATGAAATAAAGGGAAAAAAATCCCATTCGATGTTTTAGTATGTTTGAGACTGATTTGTTTTTAAAAAGTGTATTTTCTATTATTAACAGCTACAACCAAAGGCTACCTTAAACAGAGAACCTCCTCAGATTCAATGCAATCCAACCCTCGGTTAGGTTAGATCTTAGGAAAAAAAACCTGCTATGAAATTACTTTGGGTAGGGACTCTGCACAAAGTCTAGAGATTTAAGAATTTCATTCGGTTTAAAAGTGACATTCCATACATTTATCTCAGAAATCCCACTGGTATATTTAAGTTTCTGATTTTCATTTTTAATACTTTTTCATAATAAAGCTATATCTAGTCCTACATCTATGCCTGCTAACTGGTTAATCCAAAGGATTTTTTTAAAAGTCTGATCATTCTAATAAATTGCTTACCGTTTTCTAGAGAGTTCCCTGCTGTGATGAAATACTTCCTTTTGTCCTCGGGCCAATTTTTTCTTTCCTCTAAATGCTTTGTTATATTCAGGTAGGCTTCATCAAGACTCATGGCCATAAAATTGGGATCATAATCAGTAAGGATTTCCTTAACCTTCAAAAGGAACATGTTTAATATCATTCTGATAGGCAGAGAAAAAGTTAAGCAACATAATTTTAGGTAGCAGGTCAAAAGCAGAAGTGGGAACAACAGGATCTTACTCTCCTTTTATGACCTTTTTTTTTTTCATTTTAAAAAGGAATAATCTTACATGAAGGTACTATGTTGCTTTAGAAAGTAGTTCTACTTCAATTAATTATATCTATAAAACTTCACTCAATAATATATGTATCCATTCGGAAAACAAAACAGCTACCAGGATTTAGAATGGAAAAGATGACAAAAACTGTAGTGTTAAGTCTGTGACTATGTTAAATGATGGGGAAAAGTCTGGAGTTGCATTTTGGAATAAAATAAATATGTAAAGACATCAGAATCTCTGCATGATTCCAGAAATGCCTTTTATAGAAGATAATTTTATTATATGAAACTATGAAGTTTTTTAACCACTGAAGTATTAGCTGAAATTAAAGGAAATGGTTGCCAAAATAATATATATATTAGAAAAACATATTTGCTGAAATATGTAATGTTTCATCTAGTGTTTTAAAGCTGTCTGTGGTATCATGAGAAAATCTTTTTAGATGTTTTATTAAAAGAAAGCTTTTTTGCTTAATATAACTACGAACAGCTGAATCAAAGGTAATTTTAGAAAATGTGACAAAAAACTTGGCCAAGCTTTACTCAGAAATTACCTTAATTAGCTTTGTTCTTATAGAAGAAATCATTTTTACAATGTGCTCAGATGGAATCTTTCTCGTGAAAATGGAACTGGAAAGTCAGTAGTTGGCAGCCAACTAAGATGATTCTGAATGAGAAGTGCTCTCTGGAGACAATGAGTACTCACTAACTTCCTTTACATAAGATACTTCTTCAAGAACAAAAATAGACAGGCTCCAGTAAAAATGAAGTACTGAGGCTTGGAGAACAGTTACAGCAACTCCATTCTTTCAGATAAAACAAAAATGGCTTTTTCTTAAACTTTTAAACAAGCCATAAATATTAATGCATTTGTTGTCAGTGAATCTGCACTATAGTTCATTTACAGATAAGAACACACTTGTCATCTGCAAATAAACTAGTTAGATCCTGATCAAATTTGAAGACAGATTTCTCTAACTTATGTAAATGACTAAAGGGAACTAAAACAATTTGGTTCTCATTGTTATGCTGTCAGAAGTTGTACTGACTTAAAGCAGAACTTAAAAGTCTTTGAAGGATTTTCAAACTTATTAGTATTAAAAGTCTAGGTGGTTCAGTGGTAAAGAATCCTCCTGCTAATGCAGGAGACATAGGTTCGATCCCTGGGTCAGAAAGATTTCCTGGAGCAAGAAATGGTAACCCACTCCAGTATTCTGGCCTGGGACATCCTATGGGCAGATAAGCCCAGCGGGCTACAGTCTATGGGGTTGCAAATGTGTCAGACAGGACTCAACAATAACAACAGATACATGGTAACCCGTGTGAAGGTGCCTCCCGCTCCCTACCACCTTTGCAGATGCAGCCACCAAAGCACTTGCTTCCACAGACTTGTTTTTGAAAGAATTGTTAGAAACTTTAAAAAAATTGGGGTGGAATATCATTTTAATTTGGGGGAGCTTTCATTTCTAGGGGAAATGAGGTGGAACACAAATAAGAAGAGTGAATCTAAAGACAGGTTACATGACTAAATGGTAATAAGTGTGAGACTGGAGTTTTTAAGTGTTTCGATTCAGACAGCAGTCTTTAACACAGTGCCTTTTGCCACAGTAGTCTAAACATGTTTTGACATCGTACACTAAAATTTCCATTTCTGACTTAAGTTTTAGCACTGGCATGATGGTTCAGTTATTACCAAAACTAGAGGAAAGGATACTTTTACATATATCACACTTTAGGCAATTTTCGTGAATAACCAAATCTCTATTTCTCGGAGATCCTCTTCAAAGCAATAGACTATTCCCCTTTTTCTTTGATTATGGTTTTCGGGATATTAAATGCTCATAAGCACCTTCACTAGATTATGGGGCCAGGAGAGCAGCTAATCAAAATAAGTTAATTTTGTTACTGTTAAAAAACATTGATAAAAAATTTACTCAGAAAAGAGCTTGGAATTCATGTTATGGGATTAAATCTGTAGATTATAAATATAAGGTGACTCTGGAAGAAAATGTACATTGCACATTAACAGAAAAATAGCTAAAGTTAATTTAGGTTATAATTAAGGTAATGCAGGGTTTTCTGGGGAGATAAGAATTTTCTATGCAGATGAGAAAACACATGGAAAAGCAAAAAAACAAAAAAGAAAAACTGGGAAATAGAAGGGTATAGTCTGGACATATATGCAGCTCAATATTCGATGCATAAGCTGAGGAAGCGGTAGAAGGGAGACTTACAGGGGTAAGCTAAGGATAGACTCTGATGTGCTATGGTATTTGGACCTGTCTCTCTATATGACGTGAAATCAACAAGAGGCTGTAAGTAGGAATGAGATAGCAGACTTACCTCTCTACTCACAGCTTGGTATTTGTCGAAGTTTGGGGGCACTATAATAAGCTGTGGGCAGAGTCTTTTAGCAATAAATCCTGGCATGGCTGCACGGACACCAAATCTCCTTGCGTGGTAATTTGAAGTCGACTGAAAGAAAGCGGACCACACGGGGAAAAACATTCAAACCAAAACTGACATATTGATCGATGCTTTCAAAAGAAACACATTACTGATGTGCATTTTCAATTCAAAGACATTTTTTTTAAAGGCCACTGTCTCAAATCAAGCTTTTGACTTCGTTATAACATGGTATAGTACCACGACCCTCTCCCACTGCTGACTCATATTTATAATGTGACATGAGGTATAAAGCAAGACTGTGCTATTAAAAAGGTTCTCTTACATTTCAAGTAACTAAACTTCATTGGCTTTAATGAATATCTGTAATACAGTACATATAAAAGTTTAGATGATAGAGGAGATATTACATGAAAGTTATAGTAGTATAAAGCTATATAGTACAAACAGTATGGAAATTACGGAAAGTAAAATTATATAAAGTAATAGTATAATATAATAGTATGGATTTAGAATTTGCTCTATTTGGGATTTGGGAAATTTTTCATCTACAAAAAAAAGAAATATATGGTCTAATATACGGTCAGTTAAATTAAGTCTCAAACATGAAATGATTAAAGCACAAAAGAACTTTTAAAATTAAGCTTTATTTCTTAAAGCTGGAATACCTTTTTGGTGAATACATTTTAACTAGGATATGGCACTTAATAATTATGAGACTAAACAGGAAAACATTACTTATTAAATCCTGCTGATGAAAATATCTGGCAACAATCTAGGCTAATGTGGTAGGCCACTGTACCATTTAGAAAAAATTAATCACAAATGGAATCCTTGGAATCTAAAGTGAAAATTCAAAGAATGTAAAACAAAATCTACCAAATGAAAGGGTATTTCAGAAACGATAATATAAATTTGCCATTTATAGTTTTCAAGTGGCATTTAAAAAATCTTGATAGTAATCAAAACTATGCTAATCCTGGGTCAACATTCTGGAATAGAAAATGCAGACAGCACTTGGAAGACGAACCAATGCTTTAAATATTAATATGAAGGAACCTATTGGGATTGATATTAAAAAAGCTAGCTCTACGGTAGAGTAGAAAAACAAGCTTATATATGACGTCCTTTAACTTTTAGGTTGTGGGGGATTATAAATCACAGTCACAATCTTTCACAGTTCCTCCTGTCAAAAGGTGGGTTCTAGTTCCTCTTACCGAGAGACTAGTGTTGTGACTTGCTTTGACCAAAGGCATGTGAGGGAGTGACATTTTATGAGTCCTGAAACATAGGCATAAAGAAGTCTGCAGCTTCTACCTTTGCTTTTGTGGGGTCCAGCAACTATGTGAAGATCTCGTGTTAGATTACAGAGATCTTACTAACAGGATTTAATAAGACCATGTGGAGGAGAAAGCACTATGTGGAGGGGAAAGCCCATAGCTGGAGGGACGTTAGTGAAGCCATGTGGGATCCTTCAGCTCCAGGTAAAGCCCTAGCCAACCCCAAGTGGGATAAACAAACCCTCCCCATTGTACTCTGCTCAAATTACAGAATCATGAGCCCAAATGAATGTTCACTAAGTACTAAAGAGGTTCATGTGCATAATTTCACATAAAAACAAGGTGATATGTATTCTTAATAACACTGAATATACTTTTTTTCAAGTATTAGTTGATGATCTGTAGGAAAGGCGAGTATACTTTCCTATAAAGATTATTTTAGAACCAGGACTGTCAGTTGCCTAAATACTTGTGGGAGCAGAGATAATGAACAAACAGACTGTAGTTTCATAATAAAATAACAACTCAGGAATCATGATAATAGCTATCGAAGGCATTGAAAAGAGTTAGAACCAGGAAGAACCTTCCTTATTTCTCTTGCGTGTTTTCTTTTTAAACCAAACTCATCTATTTCAGTTGCTATTTCTAATTCCCAACACATTTTTGGCTACACACAGCTATCCTGGTCACTTTTACCTGCGATGGTGAGGGTGGCAATAAGGAAAAGCCACACAGTAACAGAAATGCAAAGGTTTCAAGTCGTGGAAAGAACTATTTAGTTACAGTACTTATATTAATAAAACATGTTACTCCAAAACTGGTGTTGGTGAACTTTTTCTGTAGATGTTCAAACAACCTTAGGCTTTGCAGATCATATGGTCTCTGCGGCAATTACTAACTCTGCTCTTTTAATGAAACAATAATAAATGAGTGGGTGTGACAGTGCTCCAATAAAATTTTTAAATTTTTTATTGGAGTAGGTGCCACGGTGGTAAAGAATCCGCCTGCCAATGCAGGAGGCACAAGAGATGTGGGTTCAATCCCTGGATTGGGACGATCCCCTGGAGTAGGAAATGGCAACCCGCTCCAGCACTCTAACTTGGAAAATTCCATTGACAGAGGAGCCTGGCTGGCTACACAGTCCATGGGGTCGCAAAGAGTCAGACACGACTGAGCCACTAAGCACACACATATAGTTGATTTACGATGCCGTATTCAATAAAATTGTATTTACAAAATAAGGCAGCAGGCTGGATTTGGCCTATAGGCCATTGTTTGCAAATTTCTGCTTTAGAATAACATTTCTTTTTCTTTATTTTTCAATTCTCTTTAACTAGAACAGTTACTTAAGAATAACAAAGGTCCATCTAGTCAAGGCTGTGGTTATTCCAGTAGTCATGTATGGATGGGAGAGTTGGACTATAAGAAAGCTGAGCACCAAAAAATTGATGTTTTTGAACTACGGTATTGGAGAAGACTTTTGAGAGTCCCTTGGACTGCAAGGAGATCCAACCAGTCCATCCTAAAGGAAATCAGTCCTGAACATTCATTGGAAGGACTGATGCTGAAGCTGAAACTCCAATACTCTCTCTGGCCACCTGATGGGAAGAACTGACTCACTGGAAAACCCCTGATGCTGGGAAAGATTGAGAGCAGGAAGAGAAGGGGACGACAGAGGATGATGTGTTTGGATAGCATCACTGACTCAATGGACATAAGTTTGAGTAAACTCCAGGAGTTGGTGATGGACAAGGAGGCCTGGCACGCTGAGGCCATGGGGTCACAAAGAGTTGGACATAACTGAACTGAATTGATAACACTGGGAACATTATAAAACACTTCTTTGAATTTGTCATCTTATCTGTCAAATGGAAATAAAAATGTGTACCTCAAGTGATGTTGAAAGGATTCAGTAAGTGAATACCTATAAAACACCTAGAAAAATATTCTGATAGAACTGGTAGAACTTAATAAGGTCTTTTCCCTTCATGAACTGATTACTTAAATATCAATATGTCATGAAACTTCTTTTTTGTCTCCAATCTTATCTACTTACCAGCATACTCATTGATCCTACAGCAATGGGTTTATCCTTCAACTCTGGATTGTCCCTCATTTCTACAGCTGCGTAGAAAGCATCCATGTCAATGTGCACTATGGTACTGTTCAGATCCCGGCTCTGTTCCAATTCCATTGCAAATCTGTCAACCTCAATTTTTAAAAAGTTAACACATTTTAGGAATATAATATTGAAATACCAGTAATCCTAACACTAACCTTTTTTTCCCCCACTCCACTTGTGGGATCTCAGTTCCCTGACCAGGGATTGAACCCAGGCCCATGGCAGTGAAAGCACCAAGTGCTAACTGCTGGACTGCCAGGGAAGTCCCAACACTAATCTTATTTTTAGTAGGTGTCTGTTTGTTTCTGTCCATCCATCTGGCCAGCCACTCATCTACCCATTCCCATACCTATCTATGTGTATTTGATTATTGTTTATTAAGACTGGTAATGGCTTTTATTACCACGAGCATAGGCAATCTGTTCTCAAATATCATTCCCTACCAACTCTTTCATTTTTCAATACCCACAAGTACATAATAGGTACTTAATAAATATTTACTGAATGAATAAAGCATTCCAACTGCTTAGATGCCAAATAATTCTACTGCTTTATAAATTTGGAGAACTTACTGTAACTAAAAGCTTCTGTTTAGGTAAAATAAACAACTTCTATCTGACTCATAATATTAATGCCTTAAAATACTAAGAAAGGAAATGTACCATAAACGATTATACTTCTTTGGCATATGTTTATGCTGAATAGTACTGTACAATTGATTGTCTTAAGGCATGATGTAAACATTTCCTCTGTAGAATTGCTATTTTAAGGCTAAAATTTGATAATTGGTAGTCTATTTGAATCAAAATTGAAAATTTAATCTACGATGTATTCTTTCATGAAATTTCAACATTAACAATGAGAAATTTTGATGTTTAAACAATTTTGTTTCTTTAGAGAAAAACAGAGTGATAAGAAAGAAGAAAGAGAAATGAAAGAAGTAACCAAAGTAGGGCAGTGAGAAAGGGCTTATGTAGCAAACATACCCATTCCCAAGTGTTCCGTTTTTGTGGCATCTACTGTGCAGGCTGAAAAAGCTAAATATACAATATTCTAGCTTCCTCTGCAGCTGAGGGTGGCTTTGTGACCATTTTAATCTAGTAACATATAAGGAAGTCAGTAAGGCCATTAGGTAAAATCATGAAGAGAAGAGAGAAGAAAGCTACTGAATGAAACAGAATACATGAAGAGCGTGGAGGTGTGTCTGGCACATGGTCCAAGTTTAACAAATGCAAGTTTAACTCATAAAAGGATCACTGGAAAACTTCACAACAAAGCAATAAAAAATTAAGAGAAAAGCAGCTGGAAATAAGCAAGTGGCGTGAGCTCTGAATGAGATGTGACAATCCCTAGACTGGGTTTTCTAAAAGGTGGAGACTTTCAGGGGGGTATAATGGAGCCTTTTCCCTTTGTTTGACTTCTACCTTGTTTTCATTCTGCAGAAATTTTCTTTTCAAGGTGTTCTTTCTTAATGTTATAGTGACGCTAGTTAACTCCTAGGTTACAAGTTAAAACTGTAACTCCTTTATCCTTCAATTAAAAATCATTTTAGAAAAAGTAAAACCAAAAACAAACAAGCACACAAAAAAACCCTGAGAAAACAAAAAAACTGCAATTCCTCTTTTATAAACAATCACTCTGATTCATATTTGCCTCCAATAGCCACAGTAAGGCTTTCTAGAGGATCCAACCTTGTTTAGCCTAAAACTCACTGAACAACCTAGCTGCTCTGTGTCTTCTTCAGGCTGTTCCTCTGCGTACAATGCCCTTCCTAGTTCTGACACCAACCCTTCAAGGATCGGCTTAGACATCCCTCAGTCACAACTGGATCTCTGTCCTCTGTGCCACAGAATTCAATGTTCCCTTATTTGTTTTCTTGCTCTTATTATGGCACTTACCGTACTAGATTCTAAATTGTGAGTTCCATCAGGAGAAAGACCTTATCTGCTTTAAAATGTTTTCCTCATTGGGAGATTAAAAGGTACAAACTTCCAGTTTACAGAATAAATGAGTCATGACAATGAAATGTACAACATGAGGAATAATATTATAATGACTTTGTATGATGATAGATGGTAACTATAGACTTACCATGGTGATCATTTTGTAACATACAGAAATCAAAACACTATGTTGCACACCTGAAACTAACACAGTGTAGGTCAACTGATCTACCTCAGTTTAAAAAAAAAAAAGATGAATGAGATTTGGGGTCTAAGGTACAGTATGATGGCTATAGCTAACAATACTGATTTGTGACAGTTACTTAGAATGTAAATCTTAAAGGTTAGCAACATGAAAATAAATAATGGCAACTATACAAATAAATTCTTCATAAAAGAGAAAGGGAAGAGAGACTTATATACCCATTTAAGATGGTAAAGCGTCTGCCTGCAATGCGGGAGACCCAGGTTCGATTCCTGGGTTGGGAAGATCCCCTGGAGAAGGAAATGGCAATCCACTCCAGCACTCTTGCCTGGAAAATCCCATGGACGGAGGAGCCCGATAGGCTACAGTCCATGGGGTCACAAAGAGTCAGACACGACTGAGCGACTTCACTTCACTTATATTTATCAGTATAAATTTTATTCTTTTATATATGGACATGATTTAGCATTGAACAAATATATATATACTTATTACATACATATAATTTATATATATATCACTTAAAAAGAGAAAACAGTATTTGTAGAAAAAGTTTGGAGAAGGCTGATTTCATGCAGTGAGACACTACATCTAATAAATAGAACTTTTTAACATTATTCCAATTTATCATCCAGATTTAAAATAACTATTTCTTCCAGTACTTCAATTTTAAAATAGAGAATAACATCCCGACATTAAAAAGATGTAAACAAATCATGGAGACTAATAAAAACAAGGGTAGATTAACCCAGAAAATGTGCCTAAGAATTGAGTCGACTGAGTATAAAGGGAGCAGCATCTGAAATATCTTAACCCAGAAACACTGAAAAGGAAGGAGACAATAAATAGAAAGCAAGCCAAATGGGGGGGAAAAAACACCTCTCCTTAGACTCATAAGTTAATGCTCTGACAGTTTCTTTAACAATCTATTGTCTTTCTGTGCTTACAGCAAGTGTACTTGCCAAAAGGAAACCTCGCCACTGAATGACTCACACATTCCACTTTCCTTTACTATCTCTCATTGGTCACCCTTGTCTGAACTCTTTTCTTCTACATCTACCAAATGCACACCACTGCTTTTTTCCAGTTTCATCTGCTGAAATCCTCATTCATGGTTTCCTTCCCTCCATTTTTACTTCGCAATGACTTCCAAGTCTCCTCCCTCTTGCTACAGTTCAGAGCCAGTGTGTGTCACAGTGGCTAAAGGCTTTGTTTGGGTCTCAGGCCTGCCACTTACTAGTTAAATGATAGTGGGCAACTCAACCCCTCTCATTTTTACTTTATTTGTAAAGAGGGACTGGCGTGCTACAGTCCATGGAGTCACAAAGAGTCGGACACGACTGAGTGACTGAACTGAACTGAAGGAGAGACTAAACCAATTTCAAAAGATGGAAGGAATTTAAAGAGATACCCATGTAATGCACTTATCTAGGGATATGGTAAGGGCTTAGTGATATTACCTATAGTTTTTAAGGTAGAAATGATATTTGTTGATTATATTATATGTAATATGCAAAATGCTTATGTTAACTCACCTACTGGTCAAATTAATTGAGAGGATACTTATTATCCCCACTTTATATATGAAGCTAAAGCTGAGGAAGATTATGTAATTTGCTCTAAGTCATAGAACTGGTAAATGTTAGAACTAAACCTGGAAATCAGGTTTCTCTAAAGCCTATACTCTTTCCATTATACCATGATACTTCCCTAAAACAAAAATTTTTAAAAAGTATTTAACACTGAAATAAGCTCAAATAGAGTTCTAGTGGCATATTTTATATCCATATTATATCTTATTTACATTTAAAAAATTATTTTTAAAAGATTTAGGAGATTACTTCAGAAATACTGTTTTTCATTTTCTTAACTTAGTATTAACCTAAAAATTGTGGAATAAATTTGAGTTCTCCAAATCAACCGTTAAAGTGGTCAAAATGCACTGATTTACTCAGTAGTTGCCATTTAATATAAAATGGATGCTTATCTATTCAATCCATGAGCCCAAGTTACAATAAGATGCTTTGACAGCTACAAAAATGATTATGCTTTTAAGAAGTTTAATGAGGATGGGATTGGGTAGGGATACTTAGGTTCTGAAGAAACATCAGGTGAGTTTATGCCTTCAGAGCTTACTTATTACATATAATAAAATATAGTAAAATAAAATACTATTTGGAAATTTCATTACTTCAAAACAGAAACACGTTTTTCCATGAAAACCTCTGTTCTTTCAGATCTTCAAGCCTCCTTAGGATTTCCTCAATCCCCTCCCACTTACTTAACTTCTTTTAAAGGAAGCTCAAAAACTGAAACAATTTTACAATCAACAAAAAACACACTTCCTGCCATTTCCTTTGCAAAAGATGTCACAGAGCCTCCCATGGAATAGTCAACTAAAACCATTAACAAAATGTGAAGTTCTGCTACACAATGTAAGGGATTCTCTATTTCTTCAGATTATTAGCATATTAAGGATATGAGTTTTAAAAGTAGTATAAACAGCAAGACGTTGCTATGCCACTCCTATGTATTACATCTTTAAAACTTTATTAAGAATATTTGTAGGCTATAAATAAAAAAGAGTTCCAGCAACTAAACTGCCTAAGGAGTAACATCAACTTAAAAACAATGTTACTTTGGACAGAGTGGAATTTCTTTTCAACTTGATGAAATAATGCTTAATCTTGTATGAAAAAAACAATGGATGAAAAGAAAATGTTTTTCTAAAGAAGAGTGGAGAGGGCGAGTATTAAACTGTGTTATTATCATTCAATAAATAAAATTGCATGGTATATATTAGAAAAATCTTTACAAGTTACAGACAAAAAATATTTATTATACGATAAGATCTATAAATGAGGAGAAATGTGAGCAAAGAATATTGCTTTGGACTGCTAGTTGAACCCTGAAATCTATTCTCTTCCTTCCATAGTAATAGATTTTAAGCTGAGCATATGGCTACCCACTTACAGAATATATTTTATAGCTTCTCTTGCACTTAGGTGTGGCCATGAAACTCAAATGTGAGTTAAGGTAACACACGTAACTTCTCTTTCACTTGCTTAATAGCAAATTACTTTCCTTCAATTAAATTTTCTCCTTTTCTTTCTTTCAATGTATAATAGAACCTGAGTCTCTAAATTTCTATGGTGATCGGAACCACCAGAGCAGCTGGGACTACTTAACCTATATTGTGGGAAAGAAATAAACTTATTTGAACCATTATATTTTAGGGTCTCTTGTGCCAGTTATTTAGCCTATATCCTAACAGAATAATGGAGGCTATTCCCACAAGAGGGAAATACTGATGTCTAACTTACATGTGAAAAGACATTCTTTCTCTGTTGTAATCAAAGGAGGGCAAATTAAAATAACAATAATATTTTGGACATTGTATCAGCAAAAACTAAAAGACTGATCAAGTTGATAAAATTGAGTTTTAGACAAGTATGTGAGGAAACCAGCATTTTTATGTTGAAATGTAAAATGGTACAATCTTTGGTGAAAATAACAGGACAAGAGTGCAACGATACACAAATACCAATGATCATCACAATGTCATGTACCTCCATAGACTGAGCTGCCACGAAACATTAAAAATGGTGATTTGACAAATGATCTTCGGTCACGATAGCAGACTACTTAACATAGAAGATAAAAAACTAGCTTGTGCTCTAGGAAAGCATATGTCCAAGAAAAATGACATACTCGTTTGATAAAGAAAACAAAATTTATAATATCTGAACTCCCATCATAAGAAGAATTTTATAGCACACTTGATTAATGTTATAATTTTATTGCTATATTATAGCTTGAAGTACTTTGTAAAACTGAATCAGATTTTGATAGAGGGTAAAACTCCTTAAATGTAAACTTTAGTTTTACTGCCTTGAGTTCTCAGTCTACCACCTAATACTGGCTCTTCTCAAACTTTTCTACTGAAAGAACTTGTAATACCACAGGAAATTAAGCATTTATTCCCCAAAGATGCCAAAGAAACCAAATGACCCCAAACTTTTAGAAGTCTTGTGTGTTATCTTAAAAATTCATGTACATTTGGCATTCTACCATTTACGTGACTTTTACTGTAACACAACTACATTTCAAAGTACTTTCAAATTTAATTAGTTAACATGTTCCCCCAAATCTTTTTTGAAAAATTAGTTTTTCAAAAAACATGTCACATTTATCTTGGGGCCTTTTCCAGCTGCAACATATGTATATAATAAAAAGAACAAAAGCTTTGGATTAAATCCTAGCCCTGGGAACTACCTGTCATACGAAGCTAGGCAAGTCATTTAACCTAACTAAGGCTCCATTTACTCTAATGGAGGTGACAATGCTTAGGTGTGGGTCTTTAAGTAAAAACATAGAGCAATTTTTTACAAAGTTCTGTGCACATTTATTAAATTTTTATGCTTTACAATGTAACAAACATTTACATTTCAACTTGTTTTCAGTTATAATTTGACCATGATGCATTTTAACTACCAATTATTATTCTACCAGCAACTACTATATTTAGCAATTGAATTAATACCTGTAATTGTGCTTTTCTTAGCTGCTGGCTGGTAATTTGAGCTTTTTGTTGCATCATATTTTCAATTCTTTGGTTGATTTGCTTTTCTTTCTTGAGCTCATTTCCATAAAATCTGGACCCCTAATGTAGGAAAAGAATGCATAGCATAAGAGAAAGGGCTGAAGGAAAGCATCACTGTGAACTGATGGTTAAGAGTACAGACTCTAGAAAAAGAATGGCTTGAATTCAAAACTTACCTCCATTACTTACTAGCTCAGTGACCCTAAAGTTCGTTTTATTATGCCTCAGGCTCCCTAATCTGTAAAATGAATTTATAGTTACCTAAATCACAAGATTGTTGTGAGGCAGTAAGCACAGTACAAACTCTCCAAGATGAGTACAGATCTCCATTTGGGAAATAAAGGCATATCCTAGGTGGGATCCTCCAGGCACATCCAAGGATTTAGTCAGCTGGGTCATCAATTATCTCCTTTACTTTCATTGAAAAATTATTGTAAAAAATTAACAGAAACCTCAATTAAATACTCAGAGATCAGAAGAGGGAGCTCTGGCCCCCTTTGATGATAGCAGAAAGCAACAAAAAGAACAAAGACTTTCCTGGCAACGACTCAGCCAATGAAAAGTCATGGCCTCTGTTTACTATATACCCTTGCCAACTTCCTTTTCTCTTCTTGGAAAGAGTTCTCTTTATTTTTGCTGAGCACTTGCACGTGGCTTACCATGGCTGCAGTCCTTGAACTGCAATTCTCTGCTAATCTCAAACAAACCCATCATTTTTTTTTAATGGAGAAATAATTAGCAGTCTCTTTTAAGTAAACAGTACTTTTAAATATTTAACATTAAAAAAATAAATAAATATTTAATATTAGCCATTAAAATGTAGAAAGTAACTTTTAGAAAATCATCTATCATTCCATCAGTGAACATACTATCTATCTATTTATAAGAGTGATGGACATTGAGATCATTTTTACATTTTGGCTGTCATGAAAGATGCTGCAATGACCAATTGTGTACATATTTTATGTGGTCACATGTTTTCGTCTTCCTTGGATATGTACCTGGGAGTGGAATCTCTGTGTTACATGGCAACTCCCTGCTTAAACCTTTGAGGAACTGCAAAACTGTTTTCCAAAATGGCAGAAGCAGTAGACAAGTCTACCAGCAATGTATGAGGATACCAATTTCTCCATACCCTTGCAAAATCTGTTACTGTTTGTCTTTATTACAGCGATTCTAGGCTATAAGACTATGAATGTATCTCATTGTGGTTTTGGGTTTTCTTGGTTTTTTAGCTATATTGGGTCTTCGTTGTGGCATGTAGGGGGCTTCTTTAGTTGTGGTACATGGGCTTCTATAGTTGGGCTTAGTTTCCCAACCAGGGATTGAACTTGTGTCCCCTGCATTAGAAGGTGGATTCTTTTTTTTTTTTTTAATTTATTTATTTTAATTGGAGGCTAATTAATTTACAATATTGTGGTGGGTTTTGCCATACATTGACATGAATCAGCTACGGGTGTACATGTGTTCCCCCATCCCAAACCCTCCTCCCACCTCTCTCCCCATCCCATCCCTCTGGGTTGCCCCAGAGCACCTGCTTTGAGTGCCCTATTTCATGTATCAAACTTGGACTGGTCATCTGTTTCACATATGGTATTATACATGTTTCAATGCCATTCTCTCAAATCATCCCACCCTCACCTTCTCCCAGAGTCCAAAAGTCTGTTCTTTATATCTGTGTCTCTTTAGCTGTCTTGCATATAGGGTCATCGTTCCCATCTTTCTAAATTCCATATATATGTGCTAACCTACTGTATTGGTGTTTTTCTTTCTGACGTACTTCACTCTGTATAATAGGCTCCAGTTTCATCCACCTCATCAGAACTGACTCAAATGTGTTCTTTTTAATAGCTGAGTAATATTCCATTATGTATATGTACCACAACCTTCTTATGGATAAGAAGGTTGTGGTACATATACATAGGACATCTAGGATAGTACATATACATAGGACATCTAGGATGCTTCCATGTCCTAGCTATTGTAAGCAGTGCTGTGATGAACACTGGGGTACATGTGTCTCTTTCAATTCTGGTTTCCTTGGTGTGTATGCCCAGCAGTGGGATTGCTGGGTCATACGGCAGTTCTATTTCCAGTTTTTTAAGGGATCTCCACACTGTTCTCCATAGTGGCTGTATTAGTTTGCATTCCCACCAACAATGTAAGAGCATTCTGTTTTCTCCACACCCTCTCTATCATTTATTGTTTATAGACTCTTTGATAAAAGCCATTCTGACCAGTGTGAGATGGTACCTCATTGTGGTTTTGATTCATGTTTCTCTGATAATGAGTGATGTTGAGCATCTTATCATGTGTTTGTTAGCCATCTGTATGTCTTCTTCAGAGAAATGTCTGTTTAGTTCTTTGGCCCATTTTCTTGATTGGGTCATTTATTTTTCTGATATTGAGCTGCATGAGCTGCTTGTATATTTTTGAGATTAATTCTTTGTCAGTTGCTTCATTTGCTATTATTTTCTCCCATTCTGACGGCTGTCTTTTCACCTTGCTTATAGTTTCCTTCATTGTGCAAAAGCTTTTAAGTTTAGTTAGGTCCCATTTGTTTATTTTTGCTTTTATTTCCCTTACTCTGGGAGGTGGGTCATAGAGGATCTTGCTGTGATTTATGTCAGAGAGTGTTTTGCCAATGTTTTCCTCTAGGAGTTTTATAGTTTCTGGTCCTACATTTAGATGTTTAATCCATTTTGAGTTTATTTTTGTGTATGGTGTTAGAAAGTGTTCTAGTTTCACTCTTTTACAGGTGGTTGACCAGTTTTCCCAGCACCACTTGTTAAAGAGATTGTCTTTTCTCCATTGTATATTTTTTCCTCATTTATCAAAGATAAGGTGTCCATAGGTGTGTGGATTTATCTCTGGGTTTTCTATTTTGTTCCATTGATCTATATTTCTTTCTTTGTGCCAGTACTATGCTGTCTTGATGACTGTAACTTTGTAGTCTAGTCTGAAGTCAGGCAGGTTGATTTCTCCAGTGTTCTTTCTCAAGATTGCTTTGTCTATTTGAGGTTTTTTGTATTTCCATACAAATTGTGTAATTATTTGTTCTACTTCTGTGAAAAATACCGTTGGTGCTTGATAGGGATTGCATTGAATCTATAGATTGTTTTAGGTAGTATACTCATTTTCACTATATTGATTCTTCCAAGCCATGAACATGGCATATTTCTCCATCTATTTGTGTCCTCTTTGATTTCTTTCATCGGTGTTTTATAGTTTTCTATATATAGGTCTTTTGTTTCTTTAGGTAGATTTACTCCTAAGTATTTTATTCTTTTCATTGCAATGGTGAGTGGGACTCCTTAATTTCTCTTTCTGTTTTCTCATTGTTAGTGTATAGGAATGCAAGGGATTTCTGTGCATTAATTTTATATCTTGAAACTTTACTATATTCGCTGATTAGCTCTAGTAATTTTCTGGTGGTGTCTTTGGGGTTTTCTATGTAGAGGATCATGTCATCTGCAAACAGAGTTTTACTACTTCTTTTCCAATCTGGATTCCTTTTATTTCTTTTTCTTCTCTGACTGCTGTGGCTAAAACTTCCAAAACAACGTTGAATGGTAGTGATAAGAGTGGGCACCCTTGTCTTATTCCTGACTTTAGGGGAAATGCTTTCAATTTTTCACCTTTGAGGATAATGCTTGCTGTGGGTTTATCATATACGGCTTTTATTATGTTGAGTTATTCATTGCTCAGTTGGTAAAGAGTCTGTCTGCAATGCAGGAGACCTGGGTTTGAATCCTGGGTCAGGAAGATCCCCTGGAGAAGGAAACGGCAACCCACTCCAGTATTCTTGCCTGGAGAATTCCATGGAGCCTCGCAGGCTAAAGTCTATGGGGTCGCAAGAGTCAGACACGACTGAGCGACTAAGCACACAGCACACATGTTCCTTCTATTCCTGCTTTCTGGAGAGCTTTTTTTTTTTAATCATAAATGGATGTTGAATTCTGTCAAAGGCTTTCTCTGCATCTATTGAGATAATCATATGGTTTTCATCTTTGAATTTGTTAATGTGGTGTATCACAATGATTGATTTGTGAATACTGAAGAATCCTTGCATCCCTGGGATAAAGCCCACTTGGTAATGATGTATGATTTTTTTAAAGATGTTGTTGGATTCTGTTTGCTGGTATTTTGTTAAGGATTTTTGCATCTATGTTCATCAGTGATGTTGGCTTGTAGTTTTCTGTTTTTGTGCCATTTTTGTCTGGCTTTGGTATTAGGGTGATGGTGGCCTCACAGAATGAGTTTGGCAGTTTACCTTCCTCTGCAATTTTCTGGAAGAGTTTGAGTAGGATAGGTGTTCAGTCAGTTGAGTTCAGTCGCTCAGTCGTGTCCGACTCTTTGTGACCCCATGAATCGCAGCACGCCAGGCCTCCCTGTCCATCACCAACTCCCGGAGTTCACTCAGACTCATGTCCATAGAGTTGGTAATGCCATCCAGCCATCTCATCTTCTGTTGTCCCCTTCTCCTCCTGCCCCCAATCCCTCCCAGCATCAGAGTCTTTTCCAATGAGTCAACTCTTCTCATGAGGTGGCCAAAGTATTGGAGTTTCAGCTTTAGCATCAGTCCTTCCAAAGAACACCCAGGACTGATCTCCTTTAGAATGGACTGGTTGGATCTCCTTGCAGTCCAAGGGACTCTCAAGAGTCTTCTCCAACACCACAGTTCAAAAGCATCAATTCTTCAGCACTCAGCTTTCTTCACAGTCCAACTCTCACATCCATACATGACCACTGGAAAAACCATAGCCTTGACTAGACGGACCTTTATTGGCAAAGTAATGTCTAGGAGAGGTGTTAGCTCTTCTCTATGATGGGTCTCTTAAGATTTTCTATTTCTTCCTGGTTCAGTTTTGGAAGGTTATACTTTTCTAAGAATTTGTCCATTTCTTCCAAGTTGTCCATTTTATTGGCATATAGCTGCTGATAGTAGTCTCTTATGATCCTTTGTATTTTTGTGCTGTCTGTTGTGATTTCTCCATTTTCATTTCTAATTCTGTTGATTTGATTCTTCTTTGTTTTTTTCTTGATGAGTCTGGCTAATGGTTTGTTTATCTTCTCAAAGAACCAGCTTTTAGCTTTGTTGATTTTTGCTATGGTCTCGTTTGTTTCTTTTGCGTTTATTTCTGCCCTAATTTTTAAGATTTCTTTTCCTTCTGCTAACCCTGGGGTTCTTCATTTCTTCTTTTTCTAGTTGCTTTAGGTGTAAAGTTATTTATTTGATTTCTCTCCTGTTTCTTGAGGTATGCTTGTATTACTATGAACCTTCCCCTTAGCACTGCTTTTATTGAGTCCCATAGGTTTGGGGTTGTTGTGTTTTCACTTTCATTCATTTCTATGCATATTTTGATTTGTTTTTTGATTTTTTCAGTGATTTGTTGGTTATTTAGAAGCGTGTTGTTGTTTAGTCTCCATATGTTTGTATTTCTAATACTTTTTTTCCCTGTAATTGATATCTAATCCTACTGCACTGTGATCAGAAAAGATGCCTGAAATGATTTCAATTTTTTGAATTTACCAAGGCTAGATTTATGGCCCAGGATATGATCTAACCTGGAGAATTTTCTGTGTGCACTTGAGAAAAAGGTGAAATTCATTGTTTTGGGGTGAAATGTCCTATAGATATCAATTAGGTCTAACTGGTCCATTGTATCATTTAAAGTTTGTATTTCCTTGCTAATTCTGTTTGGTTGATCTATCCATAGGTGTGAGTGGGGCATTAAAGTTTCCCACTATTATTGTGTTACTGTTAATTTCCCCTTTCAGACTTGTTAACATTTGTGTAAGGAGGATTCTTAACCACTGAACCACAAGGGAAGTCCCTCACTGTGGTTTTAATTTGCTTTTTCCTAATGACTAATGTTGAACATCTTCTCACGAGCCATTCTTATATCTTCCTTAGTAAAGTGTCTATTTATATATGTTGCACATTTTTTGATTGGGTTGTCTTCTCATTAATGAGCTGTAAGAATAATTCATATTTTCTGGATGTAAGTCCTTTAACAGATGTGTGTTTTGCAAATAGATATTGTACTCTAGTATGTTACTTATCTTTGTATTTTTAATGGTATCTTACAAACATTTTGAAATTTGATGAGAAATATAAATTAACGCTACATTGCATTACCGAAGACTGGCAAATCCAAAAGTACAGTAACACACTGTGTTGGTATGGATTCAATATACTCTTATATATTGGCAGTGGAAATGTAAATTGATACAACTACTATGGAGGGCAATTGAGCAATTCATTGAAAAATACACATGTATATATCCTTTCAAGCTATCTATTTGGTTCAGGGAGTCTCTCCGGTAGTTATATTTGTACATATGTAATAAAGTTATGAAATACAAGGTTATTCACTGTAGTATTATGTGTAAAGATGAAAGGCCAGAAATGACTTATATGTTCATTAACTAAGATTCTGGCTAGTTCAATAAATTATAGTATATCCACCTATGCAGGCATAAAAAAGAGGGAAGATCTTTAATTTCTTACACAGAAAGACTACCAAGATATAACTGAAACAAAAACAAAAAAACCCACAATTGTAGTATTCTCCTCTTGAGGTGGGAAAAAAGGGCTGAAAAAGAAGATATACATTATTTTGCTTTAATAAGCATACTATGTGCATGTTAAGTACCAAGCAGAATGCAAACCATTAGCAGAGAAGGGAGATTATTCTACATGCACTGGAGTTTAACAATTTTATATATTCAAATACTTAAAATGTCATCTAGAACTTAATAATTTTCTTTTTTTAAAAAAGTAAAAAGGTTACTAAATTAAAGATACTGAAAGGAAAAAGAAACATACCTTTGTGGCTTCCATTATAATTTTGTTGATTTTCTCTTTATCTAATCCTTCCATTCCAGCTTTATTATCATTAAGTCCCACTCTAAGCAGAAGATCATCTTTGTAATTGTCACTCTTCTCCTTTGTGCTACCCATGGTGTAAACCTGAAAAAAAGACAAACAGTTAATGGTAAAATGGTTCTTTTTATTATCTGAAAAAGCATACAAAACAAACATGTTTTTCAAAGCATTCATGGAGGGCAAGGGTTTGGGAGAGGGGTGTCTTTTTAAAAATGACATAGAAATCGGCAAAACAAAATGACAGTTAAGATTTTTTTGGCTACTGAGAAATAATTAGTACTCAGATTTTAAAATTATTATCCCAAGATTTATACTCTTGGAGGGAAGAAAGGGATTAACATTTCCTGACAACTCTGTGCCAGTCACTATGCATGGTGCTTTACACTTGAATTTCACACATCAGCTCTGGAAGGTAGATATTATTATCCCTAATATAAAGAGAAAAGAAACCTGAGTTATGGAACATGCCTACTGACAGATATTTGATAAGTGACAACATTTGTGTCCAAAGTTCACATTTTTTTTTCCCCCATTTAATGCACTGTATGGGCTTCCCTGGTGGCTCAGACAGTAAAGAATCCACCTGCAATGAGAGAGGACTGGGTTCGATCCCTGAGTTGGGAAGATCCCCTGGAGGAGAGCATGGCAACCCACTCCAGTATTCCCGCCTGGAGAATCCCCATGGACAGAGGAGCCTGGTGGGCTACAGTCCACGGGGTGGCAAAGAGTCAGACACGACTGAGAGACTATAATCACTGCACAGCACAATCCACTGTATGAGAAATAAATACAAAATAACACTTGCCCTGCCAAATGTAAGTTCAATAGCATTTATTACCTACTGTCTGCAGAGTTCCATTCTTAAATCAGTGAAAAAATACAGGAAAAAAAAAAATCTATCCCCTTGCAGGAAATCATTACACTTTGCAATGTCATGTCCCTTCTGAGGTTAATTTCAAATAATAATTCTTTAGGACCTTAATATAACTCTTTATAATTTACCTTCACATACATTAGCTTTTAAAAACAATTAAAACAACCACAGAAAAGAGCTTTGCTCATTTTCATGTTAGGGAGAAAGAAATTTGAATTTCAGGAAGGTTAAATGAATTGCCCACCATGGCTCTGATGAAAAGCAAAAAATCTAGGATTTCACTCCAAGTCTTCTTACTCCAGATCTAAAGCAGCTACCATGACATCACAGCTGCCTCCAGTTTGGGGCTCTTCTACCCTGGTGGCTCAGACTGTAAAGAATCTGCCTGCAATGCAGGAGACTCAGGTTTGATCCCTGGGTTGGGACTACAGTCCATGGGGTCACAAAGAGCTGGACACAACTCAGCAACTAACACTTTCATTTTTTTCACATACTACAAATAAATGGCCAGGTGAATAGCTGCCATGAATCCACAACGAATTATGACCATAATTTCTCATTTGGATGATTTACAGCAGGCTCATTTATTCTACTCTGCCTTGAGGCCCTTCTCTCCCCATTGACCCCCCTCCTCTCCCCTTCCCTTTTTTCTATTTTAACATCACCGTACATAGTTACAAATATTTTTCTTGTGATGAGAAATCCATTCTCTTAGCAATTTTCAACAATACAATATCGTATTAACTGTAGTCACCATGCTGTGTGTTATATTTACATGATTTATTTTTTATTTGAAAGTTTATACCTTTTGGCTCTCTTTGCCTATTTCCCCCACCCACTACCTCTCACCTCTTCCCTCCATTCCCCATCACTGCCACTGGCAACTACCAATCTGTTCTCTGTGAGTTTTCAGTTTTAGATTCCACATGTAAGTGAGATTATACAGTATTTTTCTCTGACTTATTTCCCTTAGCATAATGCCCTTAAGAGGACCTTTTCTTGAGAGTTGCTTTCATTTTTAGTACCAGCAAAGAAAAAAGTAAATTATAAAATGAAATTTGAATACTGTGATTATTAGTGACGGTTCCAGTAGGAAAAAAATAAAATAAACCTATATATCACAATAGTTATCAAACTTTGCTACACATTACATCCACTGCAGAGATCTTAAAACCCTTGATGCCCGGCTTGTATGCCATACCAAGTAGATAAGAAAGTCTAGGAGAAGAAGTCAGATATAAATATTTTTAAGAGATGCCCAGATAATTTCAGTGTGCAATAAAGTATAAGAACCACTGGTGACTAAGGGAATATAGGTTGATTTCCTGTTATCCTTTGAATATTCTTCTCTCCAGCTTTCACATTCAGCCTAATATTATCCTGTATTTTGCCTTATGCTTTAGTAATCCAACAGTCTCATTTTCTAGTAAAACAGGTGAATGTAATTCATTCATAATTTTCCCAGACCAACACTACTGAAGAATGAAGAGGCTAAATGAAGACAGCCTACTTTAAAGCTGCATTTTCCTTTAAATGGTGACATATATGAAAGGAAAAGAAACAATTATTGAATGCCTACTACTTCACATATAGTATATTACTTAGTCCCCAGACTCTTGAGAATTAATTTTAGTCCTTAATTGGTGAGAAGAACTGGGTTATAAGCAATACTGGCGCCAGGCAAAGTTGTGAGACATGTAGTTTTAAGTTACCTTGCTGCCTTGTTGATGCCCCATTGCCAAGCAACATATATCCAGTTTCACGGGCACAGATTTACTTTCATCTACATGCTAATGACTTCCAAGTTTACACTTCTAGTACAAATGCCTGACTGACATCTCAAATTTAACAAATCTGAAATGGACCTTCTCATCTGCCTCCATCCCCCAAACCAGCTCAATTTTCAGCCTTCCTCATCTCAGCTGAGGGCAACTCTAATACCTTCCGATGGATCATGCAAAACACCTTGCAGTCATTCTTTACTCTCCTCCTTCTCATACACCCCGCATCCAAACTGTCAGGAAATCTTATGGGCTCTACTTTCCAAGTCCGAAATGCAGTACTTGGATGCAATCTCAAAAACTACAGAATGATCTCTGTTCGTTTCCAAGGCAAACCATTCAATATCACAGTAATCCAAGCCTATGCCCCAACCAGTAACACTGAAGAAGCTGCAGTTGAACGGTTCTATGAAGACCTACAAGAACTTTTAGAACTAACAGAACTAACACTCAAAAAAGATGTCCTTTTCATTATAGGGGACTGGAATGCAAAAGTAGGAAGTCAAGAAACACCTGGGGTAACAGGCAAATTTGGTCTTGGAATACGGAATGAAGCAGGGCAAAGGCTAATAGACTTTTGCCAAGAGAACACACTAGTCATAGCAAACACCCTCTTCCAACAACACAAGAGACGACTCTACACCTGGACATCACCAGAAAATCAACACCGAAATCAAACTGATTATATTCTTTGCAGCCAAAGATGGAGAAGCTCTCTACAGTCAGCAAAAACAAGACCGGGAGCTGACTGTGGCTCAGATCATGAACTCCTTATTGCCAAACTCAGACTTAAATTGAAGAAAGTAGGGAAAACCACTAGATCATCCAGGTATGACCTAAACAAAGTTTCTTATGATTATACAGTGGAAGTGGGAAATAGATTTAAAGGCCTAGATCTGATAGAGTGCCTGATGAACTATGGATAGAGGTTTGTGACATTGTATAGGAGACAGGGATCATGACCATCCCCACGGAAAAGAAAGGCAAAAAAGCAAAATGGCTGTCTGGAGAGGCCTTACAAAGGAGAAAAGGAAAGATATAAGCATCTGAATGCAAAGTTCCGAAGAATAGCAAGGAGAGATAAGAAAGCCTTCCGTGGCAATCAATGCAAAGAAATAGAGGAAAACAACAGAATGGGAAAGACTAGAGATCTCTTCAAGAAAATTAGAGATACCAAAGGAACATTTCATGCAAAAATGGGCTCGATAAAGGACAGAAATGGTATGGACCTAACAGAAGCAGAAGATATTAAGAAGAGGTGGCAGGAATACACAGAAGAACTATACAAAAAAGATCTTCATGACCCAGATAATCACGATGGTGTGATCACTCACCTAGAGCCAGACATCCTGGAATGTGAAGTCAAGTGGGCCTTAGAAAGCATCACTATGAAAAAGCTAGTAGAGGTGATGGAATTCCAGTTGAGCTATTTCAAATCCTGAAAGATGATGCTGTGAAAGTGCTGCACTCAATATGCCAGCAAATTTGGAAAACTCAGCAGTGGCCACAGGACTGGAAAAGGTCAGTTTTCATTCCAATCCCAAAGAAAGGCAATGCCAAAGAATGCTCAAACTACCACACAATTGCACTCATCTCACATGCTAGTAAAGTAATGCTCAAAATTCTCCAAGCCAGGCTTCAGCAATACGTGAACCGTGAACTTCCAGATGTTCAAGCTGGTTTTAGAAAAGGCAGAAGAACCAGAGATCAAATTGCCAACATCTGCTGGATCATGGAAAAAGCAAGAGAGTTCCAGAAAAACATCTATTTCTGCTTTATTGACTATGCCAAAGCCTTTGACTGTGTGGATCACAATCAACTGTGGAAAATTCTGAAAGAGATGGGAATACCAGACCACCTGACTTGCCTCTTGAGAAACCTATATGTAGGTCAGGGAGCAATAGTTAGAACTGGACATGGAATAACAGACTGGTTCCAAATGGGAAAAGGAGTACATCGAGGCTATATATTGTCACCCTGCTTATTTAACTTCTATGCAGAGTACATCATGAGAAATGCTGGGCTGGATGAAGCACAAGCTGGAATCGAGATTGCCGGGAGAAATATCAATAACCTCAGATAAGCAGATGACACCACCCTTATGGCAGAAAGTGAAGAGGAGTTGGACATGATGAGCGACTGAACTGAACTGAACTGAAACTCAGATGGTGAGTAGGAGAAAAGGTCCAGGCATGTAGGCAGAGGAGCTGACCCTGAAGCAAAGCAGGAACAGGGCCTTTCAGAGGAACTGAAGGAGGCAAGCATACCGGGTGTTGACCAGATTTTGCAGAAGGCAAGTGTGGCTGAAGTACGAGATTGTAGGGGAGGCAACTAAGATGACACCATAACGTTCAATCTGTGTCCTATTGTGCAGGCTTTTGTATTTAGGCCATGTTAGAGGCTGGTGAATTTCCCCCAGAGAAGTGAGAAATTTTAAGGAGTTTTAAAGAATAAACATGATCATATTTCCATTTTCATAGAATAACCCTGCTTCTAGGGAAGAGTGGATGACAGGAGACCAAGAGGTGATCAAGGAGGAAGACATAGTGGGATGAGGAGGCGGTTCAGCCTAGGGCTGTGGGAGTGCAGATGGAGAAGAGAAAGAAGACTGTCATATTCAGAAAATACGAGCAATGAATCACAAGGAAGATGCGTGCTTGTGTCCCCTGTAGCTATCCAAACAGAGATATCATGGCTGAGATTAGAAATACAGGTTCTGAGTTTAGAACTAGGAGTTTGACCTTGGCTGTGCTTAATGTTCATGCCTTTGAAACAATTCAGGGAAGACTGGAAGTCATCTGGGCTAGCGCTTTAGGGTAGGGAGTTCTGGGCTGTGGAGAGTAATTGGAGTCCTGGACATCAGTTGATTCCCCCCAGGAAGTGGCTTGTTGGTAAGAAGGTAAGCTGATCCAGAAAGCCTTGAGAAACTCTGAAATTCAGAACTGGAGAGTCTAGATAGCTAAGAGGAAGGTCAGGAGAACACGGCATCATGGAATCCAGAGAAAACGAGGGCTTCCAAGCTCCTCATCGCCTGTTTGTGGGGGCCCTAGGAGCAGGAGGAAGGGTGTGGCCCTTGAGATTCATGGAGGTCATTGCCAGCTTTCCTGAGAATGGCATACGTGCTGACAGAAGCAAGGATGGGAGGTAGTCTGTTTCAGAGGGTCCAGCTCAGAAAGTGCAGCAGAAACCTTGAGAGGAGCTCAGGTCTACTTTGCCTACCATCTTTTTCTAAAACTTGGTTGGACAAACTCTTTCCTAATATTTAATTTATTTTATTTCATTGACATGTAGTCGGTTGACAGTGTTAGATTCTGATATACAGCAAAGTGATTCTGATACATCTATAGATATAGCGTTGGCTAAAAATTCCGTTCCGGTTTTTTCCACAGGATCTTATAAACACATACTTTCTTGAATTCTTTTCCATAGTATGTTATGACCTGATATTGAGTCTAGTTCCCTGTAGGTCCTTATCGTTTACCTGTTGTATTCATAGTAATGTATGCATGTTAACCCTAAACTTCTAACATATCCTAGGATATTAAATTTGACCTGTTAGTTTGCATGGGAAGAAAGATGAAGAGATATTTAGCAAGAAGATAAAGGAAAGAATTTTCACCTTTGTGGATCTGTTCTCTTGGAAATGCCTGGAATTTACATTCTATCCTATAGCTATCCAAGCAAAAGTAAGTGGCCTTGTGAACAGCTGACTGATTTTTTCCATGAATTTTCCTTCTTAGTTATCCAGGACCTAAGACTTCTCAGACTGTGGGTTTCCTTCCCTGTGAATTCTTTGAGATCCCAAATTATTCTAAGTACAGTCATTGGGTTCCATATTATGCCCATGCCATCCTTAAAAAGAAGCAAAAGCCGTTGTTCTGATAATATTTACATCCAATTCCTGTGTCTCACTTTCTCTCCAAAACTTTTTTTACACCACAGTAGCTTATTTCTCCTTTCTCTTATTTCTGCTCTTTTCCCTTTGCATGGAGATAAATTTTTATCAAGGCTTTTGCTTTTCTCAATCTTTGAGACCTTTCTCTACTTCTCTTAGGACAGCAATTCCCAGTAATTCCTCTCTATTTCACATAGGCGATATCATATTCCTGTCATTTAAAAACATGCCCCAAATGTGGCCAGTTGTTTCTCTGGACAAATTGTCACTGCTGAGAACAGGGACAATGAGAGGCAGTAGGTGATCTCTGTGTACCAGGTGGACTTTTTAAAATGATGTAATAAAAGACTTGAGAACGCTTAGTGTAGAAAAATCCACTAACGAGGAAGCTTGCTTTTATTTAAATTGCTTACTAAAATACGGATTTTTTGTTTCTCCTCTAAACTTTCTTTTTTTGCCCTGATGACCTCATCATCAGTCACATATCACCAAACAGGAGAAATTAAATCTGTACCTTGGTGGAATACTAGTCTCTGCACATTGACAGACAGCGCCTTCGTACTTGGGCTGTGTTCTGGCTGTGCCACGGTCCTATTAAGCCATCAAAGCCCCAGACTAGCGTATGGGCAGGTCTAAGGGGGAAGGAACAAAACAGAACTTTTGGGGGGACAAGATTTTCTTTCCTTGCTTCTTTATTCTTTTTAACTCATGGGAAATGGGATGCACCATCAAAGAGAACTCTCTAAATATAAGAGGACAAGTTTTAATTAAATGAGCCACTGGGAGATCAAGGTTCTTTATTGGAGGATGTTTATCTCTTGAAGATTCTTATCATGTGTCTTTCTGTTGTTAGAACTGTGAACATTGACAAAATGGCTTCTGTTTTATTTGTATTTGGCTATACCTTTGGGGAATAGACTGGTTTCTGATAATTGCTTAAATTCATGTAGACGTTAAACAAAGCAGGGAAGAGGGAGATGTATGAGGAGGGAGAGCAGAAGTCTGGAGCACAGCAGCCTTGTTGTGACCTGAGGCAATGACAATGCCAAAGCCTTTGACTGTGTGGATCACAATAAACTGTGGAAAATTCTGAAAGAGATGGGAATACCAGACCACATGACCTGCCTCTTGAGAAATCTATATGCAGGTCAGGAAGCAACAGCTAGAACTGGACATGGAACAACAGACTGGTTCCAAATAGGAAAAGGAGTCCGTCAAGGCTGTATATTGTCACCCTGCTTATTGAACTTATATGCAGAGTACATCATGAGAAAGGCTGGACTGGAAGAAACACAAGCTAGAATCAAGATTGCCGGGAGAAATATCAATAACCTCAGATATGCAGATGACACCATCCTTATGGCAGAAAGTGAAGAAGAACTAAAGAGCCTCTTGATGAAAGTGAAAGAGGAGAGTGAAAAAGTTGGCTTAAAGCTCAACATTCAGAAAACCAAGATCATGGCATCTATTCCCATCACTTCATGGCAAATAGACAGGGAAACAGTGAAACAGTGTCAGACTTTATGTCTGGGGGGCTCCAAAATCACTGCAGATGGTGATTGCAACCAAGAAATTAAAAGACGCTTACTCCTTGGAAGAAAAGTTATGACCAACCTAGATAGTATATTAAAAAGCAGAGACATTACTTTGTTAAGAAAGGTCCGTCTAGTCAAGGCTATGGTTTTTCCAGTGGTCTTGTTTGGATGTGAGAGTTGGACTATAAAGAAAGCTGAGCAGCAAATAATTGATGCTTTTGAACTGTGGTGTTGGAGAAGACTCTTGAGATTCCCTTGGACAGCAAGGAGATCCACCCAGTCCATCCTAAAGGAGATCAGTCCTGTGTGTTCATTGGAAGGACTGATGCTGAAGCTGAAACTCCAATACTTTGGCCACCTTATGTGAAGAGTTGACTCATGAAAAGACCCTGAATCTGGGAAAGATTGGGGGTGGGAGGAGAAGAGGAAGACAGGATGAGATGGCTGGATGGCATCACCAACTCAATGGACATGGGTTTGGGTAGACTCCGGTGTTGGTGATGAACAGGGATGCCTGGTGTGCTGCGGTTCATGGGGTCGCAAAGAGTCAGACATGATTGAGCAAATGAACTGAACTGAACTGAACTGACCTGAGGCAGTGGGAGCCCACTGACCCTTCTTGAGTTCTGTGGTTCCGGAACTCTGTTTTCCTTGCTCGAGAATGGGGCTGGGGGTCCGGGAGTCGGTGCGCGACACATGAACAGCAGCTGCTGCTCCGTCAGTGCCATGGAGTGCTTTGTTGAATAATAACGGGCTCTGTCTGTCACTAAGAATCTCAATAACCGATGGCTTATCAGCACACTTCTTTGGGCCAGGCACTGTTTTATGTGCTTAATTTTTTTTTCATTTGATCTTTGCAGAAACTCATAGCAAATGCACAGTAATATGGTGTCCTCATTGCACGAACAAGAAGAACAAGGTTTAGAGATAGTAACACTAGGTTACTAGGTTAACACAGCTATCAAGTGGCAGAACCCCCGAGCTCTGTGTACCCTACTGCGCACACCACACCATGCTACCCCCACCCAGAGCCTCCCAGGAACCCTTCCTTCCCACCTGCAATGCATTGTTACTCCCCAAAACCTCACACACAAGGATAAGCCTTTGAACCAGAAAACGCAGCTTTATGAGCCCTGCTTCTCAGCCCAGGGGACTGATTCTAAGTGATAAAACTTATCTGATAAACGAGCAGAGACTTGAGTTTGAAACCTGGTTCCACTGCCCATGGCTCAGGTGGTAAAGCGTCTGCCTACAACGTGGGAGACCTGGGTTCAATCCCTGGGTCGGGAAGATCCCCTGGAGAAGGAAATGGCAACCCACTCCAGTACTGCTCCCTGGAAAATCCCATGGATGGAGGAGCCTGGTAGGCTACAGTCCTTGGGGTCGAGAAGAGTCAGACACAACTGAGCGACCTCACTTTCACTTTCTTTCTCCACTGCCCACTGACTCTGTGACCTTAGGAAACTTCTGATCACTGAAACTCAGGGTCTCACACTGGAGTGAAGACCAGAAGTTCTGCTCCCAACGATGGCCCTGAGGAGTGGCTAAGATGCCTACTGATCGTGTCTCCCAGAGAATGTCTCATTCAGTCCAGTGAAACATGGCTGGGGTTTAGCTGAGGGTTACTGGGATGGAGAGTCTCCTTAGTGATGGTTTTGCATTGTGTTAAATGAACTCCATCACGCGCCTAGGAGACCCACCCCTTCTCATGCGTCTGCTCCTTCAGCATCCTACAAGGCCAGGCCTGTAGCCCGAATAAGAAAGTGCCTAGTGTTTTCAAGTCGTCAGCTGCCACAGCTAGCATGAGGGTTTGTTGTCCACACTAGTGGGGGGAAAAAAGAAGGAGGGGGGATTTATTGACCAGAGAAAAAACAAGCCAAAGCCTTGGCTAATTTGTGTAATCAGCTTTATCAATTTGCATAAATTGTGCATCAGGCTATATTCCTCTTGGGCATAATAAGCCCAAATTTAGTTTTTCTAATTTTAAAGTCATCAGTCGTTTTTTTGCTTCTTCCGTTCCTTTCTGGGGCTCGCGCGGGTCACACCTCCACGCATCTGTCAGGGGTCTGTGGGGTCCTCACTCCCAGGGACCCTGTCGGTGCCTGGCTGGGGCATCTACTGCTTATTTTCAAAAACTGGTCCCGCCGAGGCTCCTTTCCCTCACCAGCAGTTCATGTCTTTTGTCTAGATTTCATTTGTCCCTGTTTTGTTAGATCCCCATTCAGATCAAAATCTTCGAAATATTTTTAAAGGAACCCTTTCTGTTTGCTGTGTTCTCCTACTCCATTCTTTCAAATTACTCTGCCAAATTCTGGATGGTTCCCTAGCAAGCTCTCTGTCCCAGCTTCCACCCATGGCTCCCTCTCCGTACTCCTTTCTCAGCACCCATTCTTTCTGTGCCGTGCATGCATGTTAAGTGGCTTCAGCTGTGTCTGAATCTTTGCGACCCTATGGACTCTCGCCTGCCAGGCTCCTCTCTTCCTGAGATTCTCCAGGCATGATTACTGGAGTGGATTGTCATGCCCACCTCCAGGGGCTCTTTCTGACCCAGGGATTGAACCCCCCTCTCTTATGTCTCCCAAACTGGCAGTCAGGTTCTTTATCACTCATGCCACCTGGGATGCCCCATTCTTTCTGTTCAGTTCAGTTCAGTCGCTCAGTCGTGAACGACTCTTTGTGACCCCCATGGACTGCAGCACGCCAGCCTTCCCTGTCCATCACCAACTCCTGGAGTTTGTTCAAACTCATGTCTATCGAGTCAGTGATGCCATCCAACCATCTCATCCTCTGTCATCCCCTTCTCCTCCTGCCTTCAATCGTCCCCAGCATCAGGGTCTTTTCAAATGAGTCACCTCTTTGCATCAGGTGGCCAAAGTATTGGAGCTTCATCTTCAGCATCAGTCCTTCCAATGAACACCCAGGATTGATGTCCTTTAGGATGGACTGATTGGATCTCAAGGGACTCTCAAGAGTCTTCTCCAACATTACAGTTCAAAAGCATCGATTCTTCGGTGCTCAACTTTCTTTATAGTCCAACTCTCACATCCATACATGACTACTGGAAAAACCATAGCTTTGACTAGATGGACCTTTGTAGGCAAAATAATGTCTCTGCTTTTTAATATGCTGCCTACTTTGGTCATAGCTTTTCTTCCAAGGAGCAAGTGTCTTAATTTCATGGCTGGAGCCACCATCTGCAGTGATTTGGAGCCAAAGAAAATAATGTCTCTCACTGTTTCCATTGTTTCCCCATCTATTGGCCATGATGTGATGGGACCAGATGCCATGATCTTAGTTTTCTGAATACTGAGTTTTAAGCCAACTTTTTCACTCTCCTTTCACTTTCATCAAGAGGCTCTTTAGTTCTTTTTCACTTTCTGCCATAAAGGTGGTGCCATCTGCATATCTGAGGTTATTGATGTTTCTCTTTGCAATCTTGATTCCATGTTGTGCTTCATCCAGCCTGGCATTTCATATGATATACTCTGCATATAAGGTAAATGAACAGGGTAACAATATATAACCTTGATGTACTCCTTTCCCGATTTGGAACCAGTCCATTGCTCCATGTCCCATACTTTCTGTTCAGTTCAGTTCAGTTCAGTTCCATTGCTCAGTTGTGTCTGACTCTTTGCGACCCCATGAATCACAGCACACCAGGCCTCCCTGTCCATCACCAACTCCCAGAGTTCACTCAGACTCACGTCCATCGAGTCAGTGATGCCATCCAGCCATCTCATCCTCTGTTAAGGGTACCTATTTCTAAAAGATATCAGAAAGTTCTGACTCTGCCTTGAGAATAGAAGATGAATTTTAATGAACGGCTTCCCTCATAGCTCAGTCAGGAAAGAATCTGCCTGCAATTCATGAGACCTGGGTTCAGTTCCTAGGTCGGGAAGATTGCCTGTAGAAGGAAATGGCAGCCCACTCCAGTATTCTTGCCTGGGAAATCCCAAGGACAGAGGTGCCTTGCAGGCTACAGTCCATGGGGGTGGAAGAGTTGGACATGACTCAGTGACTAAACGTAACGGTGGGACAGGGCTTGCATCCACCCTCTGGGTTCCCCTCCCCCACGCCTTCCTGGACCTTTCTGGGGCTCTCCTCACTGGATTCCTGCTTTCAGTCTGGACACGTGTCAATGCAGCTTCCATGTTGCCCCCAGTCTGAGCCTGGGTGTGATTAAAATCTGTCTCATCAAAAGAGGTGATCATAGAACTCGTTAACCAACCTTAGTAATCAGAGAACTAATGAACCTCCTTGAAACTAGCAAGTGTTCAAGAATACACATGAGAAAATGCTGTTTTATATAGCATGCAGCTAGCATATGGGACGCTATACAAGTTGAGAACATGAGTGACTTTGAGAAGGGTTTAAATTTATGGGTGATACTGGAGACACAGATCCTCTAACCTTGGGAGGGTGAAGTCACACAGGGCTTGGGCCACAAAGCATCATCAAAGACCAAACATCAGATTTGGAGACAATTGGGATAACCCAGATGACATTTCTTACAATGTTATGCTGTCCAGAGGGCTGAAGTGCTGGCATAAAATCTCTATCTCAAAGATGCAAATGTGAACCTAATGTCCTTTTTAAACAGTAGCTAGTTATGGCACTAGAGATGTTCAAGCCCGAGGCCTTACAAACGCTTTTTGTAATATCATTAGCCTGAAGATTGCCCCTGCCTCGATTTCATAACACCAGCATTTGCAAATCTGGGCGTTTGTAATTCTTGCTGTTTCTTTCGGTGTCACTAGAACTTGGGCATCTGCTGCCAGAGAATAAGCTTTGTTCTCTGCCCTTGAACCCGGGGAGGATGGCAGGGAGCGATGCTGAGCCTCTGGGCCCTTGGCCTCAGTCACAGCCGTCCAGCTCAGGTTTCCTCTGGGCTCCGGCTCTGCTGGCCGGTGATTTTCATGGCTGGTTTAGAGACCATGTGCCTAATTTAGAGCCGCTGACACAGGCCAGGGAACGGGCCACCTGGCAAATGCCTTGGGCTTTGACTGATTCCACTACCTCGAAGCGTAGGCCAAGTTCCCCTCAAGTTGTCCTGAGGTTTGTAAACCTTTTGGCAATGCTGGGCCAGGCCTGGACCAGGTAATCAGAGATTCATGGTCCTCGGCTAGGTGTGAAATTTTAATCAAAGGGATTTTAGTTTTGCAGAAATACAATGCGCCACCAGAAATGTCACATGGAATTAAACTTTGGATTCACTGAGGTTCAAGATGAGTCAGAGGCTTTCTTACAGTGGTGAATCCTGTCCTCTTTGCCGGGTAGGGGGAAGTGAGCTAAAAAGCAATGGAATCAGGGTAGCTCTGCTCCCTTTTGTCTTAGGGGGAAATACTTCAATAAATTTTAGTCCATCCACATTTTGGAACTGAATAATTACTTTCTACTTTAATTACAAGATGGCACAGAAAATACATAAGCCTCAGCCCAAAAATACACTCTCTGTATCTGGGAGATACCAGAGACGTGATTTGCTCTTCTGTGCAATATGGTCTCCTGATGCGCTCCAGGCTCACAGCAGTTCATCTAGAATGCTTTCCACAGTCCTTACATCTGATAAGTAAACACTAGATATGGAAGACATGGGGACATCAGGCTAAAATGAGAGCGGGCTCTTCCCCAGGAAGATATAGCCTCCTCGAGGAAGGGAATTTAAGGCTTAGGAAGGAGGCGGGGCTGATGGCTCCTCCTCAGGAGGAGAGGAAAGAGCTTCCTGTGGCTTGGAACACTGAACTCACTGGAGTTCATCCAGAGAGATTCCGGAGAAATAGAGTCCTCTGAGTACCTGTCCAAAACCCAGACCAAGTTACCAGACTTTGCCCATTACAGAAGTGACTCACCGGAGCACCACAGGAAAGGACTTCTCACTGCCTCTCTTTGACCTGGAGCAGGTCATGAGGGCTCCGTGGACTTCCCAGTGGTTTCTCTCTCTCTCTGGTTGGGATGGGAAGTGGTGGGTAGTCTTGGAACAGAATGTGGCTTCTAGAGCTTTTCAGATCCTCCTCTGAACTTCCCAGCAGTGAGATGTGGGGAAAGTTGCTTCATCTTTGTGTACCTCAGTTTTGTCATCTATAAAATGGGGTTAATAGTAGACCCTACCTCAAAGGGTTGCTATGAAGGTTAATGGAATTATTGGTAATGTAGCCATTAACATGGCAATCCTTCAGTAAATATGACAAAGATGATGATGCTTCAGCTAAAGGGGCCATGCCGTTTCCATATGGGCATGTATAAGCAGGACGTGATATC
>SJYT01028579.1:325136-358749 GCA_006410635.1 Cephalophus harveyi | reverse complement strand
ACACTGATTTCAAGATCTAGTTTATATTTTCAACTCATTTGTAATAATATGGGGTTATGCAAGCTGGTCAAGTGCCAGTGGCTCTAACCAAGCCTTTTTTGGCCGTGATAGGTTGACACTTAACTCAGATTTGTAATTTGGTTGTTGTTGGAAACTGAGATGTGCAAAGAAGCTGTTACTGAAAATAGAAAACAAGTAAAACAGAGACAATACAGAAAGGAGAGATTTGACCGAAAGCTAAAAGCTTTATTGCAGAAAATGAAAAGAAATAAAAATGAAAATGTATCTCTGTGTGTTGTGTACATGTATATATGTGTGTGTGCTTGTGTGTCTGCATATGCAGGCATGTGGGATAATTAGAGAAAGGGACTGTATTTATATCTATATGGAGCTTGTTTATTTTTGATGAAATGAGGAAACTATCACCAGATAATTGTTATCACCTCTTGCTTTCCAGAGTAACATGCAGTCCATGAACTGGAGAGCTGACCTCATACTTAAAAATGAGGGTTTCTTGCTTTCTTTGAAGCAACATAGCATCTCTGGGTGGTATTCGAGGATAAAGCAAACAGAGATGCCTTTTCTTTACATGCTGCAAACAGTCATCCCTGTTGCCAAGGAAACATCTTCAGGCAGCAAGGGTCACCTTTGGAAACAAATGGAAGACTTCAAAAGCAGGGTAATAGGATACACCAAGACCTGAACTTCCTAGCAAATGGCTCCTGTTTTAAATGTTATTTTCCAACAAACACTTATGTGACTATTATGTACTGGGAAGTAGGAAGGCTAAATTGAATGTGTAGCAAGATTGGTCCAGTATTTGCAAGCTTGGAAGCCTGTGATTTTTGAGATTCTTTGAAAGGAGGAGTGTGTAGGATTCGTATCTTAGACGATGAACAAATATTTGGATTTGGAAAAATAGAGCTGTGTTTGAGACTTAATTCAAAGAAAGTTTCTACTCATTAAGAAAATATAGATTCTTTATACATGCAAGCACATTTGATTATACTTTGTCTAAACTAGTGAGGTTATTATTTTATTCTAAGAATGTTTTGTCATATGTTAGGTTTGTGCAGATTTTGTGTTAATAGTGTACAATTGTGTTCATTAATTTATTCTTCTATCTATCTAATATTTATGACGTCCTTCTCTGAGTCAGATACTACTCTCATGATGAGAAGGGAATAGAATATAGTCCCTACATTTAAGGTCTGTGGGAGTCAATCTGAGGAAGATAGCTATAGAAATAAACAGTGGAATTCCTTGCAGAGGAAGCTCAGCAGGAGGCTTGTAATTCTTCCTGGAGAGGTGAGGAAGGCTTTTGGGGAGAGAAAATGCTTGATCTTAGATTTGAAGGATGAATAAGCATTGAGCAGGGAGTAGAAGGCTGGAAGAACATTCTAAACTGAGACAGCAGCAAATGCAAAGTGCAGAGGCGAAGAACAGATTTCACTGGGGGTATCCTGTTGATTGGAGGTCAGGATGTATTTGGGAATGTGTATGGAGATGAAGTTGGGAAATGAAAGTGGAGCTGGATTATATAGTATGAGAAAAGTTTATACCTTACTGTTTTCCAGATTTTTCTATAATAACTTTAGATATAGCTAATAGGATTACTTAATGTGGTAATAAAGTTTTAACTGCTGCTAAGTCGCCTCAGTCGTGTCCGACTCTGTGCGATACCATAGACGGCAGCCCACCAGGCTTCCCCATCCCTGGGATTCTCCAGGCAAGAACACTGGAGTGGGTTGCCATTTCCTTCTCCAAAAGTTTTAACTAGTTTGGTATTATTCCCTATTTTCCTGTTTACAATCCAGATTTATTTACAAATATCTAGGTGCTTTCACATGGCTTAAGGTATTGAAATTTCTGTGACCATTATATAAAGCAAGAATCATGAAATCTAGGGATAAACTCTCTTGCTATTAAAACTCACAATAACATTTAATCTATTAAAATACAAGTAATAGAATTTTATAATGGGAGTTAGAATGACCTCCACTTTCAAAGTAACTAGTAGGATGCTTCTGTCAGTAGCAATCATTTCTTGAAATCACATACTTTTATTTTTGCCAGAAAATTCAAAAGTGACAAATGCAGATAGCTCTTCTGACTACTGATGTGTTGTATTCCGCACTGAAATACATCTTGTTAACTCTTCCTTTATGAAGGACAAGAATGAAACTTTGTGTATAAGAAATTGTGGAGGGTGTGCATGTTTGAGAGCTAAAGCTTTTTGGCATCATTTAGGTTAGCCACCTGTTCTAGCCTGCATTTGCTGAATAAATTAGATGCTCTGGGGAGAGTGCATGCAGCTGATTGGTTTGCCTTGTTACCAAGGCAACCATTTTTCTCTCTGCTCTATGACTCTGAAAGGGTTCATAACCCATTAGTGCTCCTCTGGGCAGGAACATGAAAATTCTTCTTTTTTTCCTTTTCTCTTCTTCTTTTTTCTTTTTTGTTCCTTTTTTCCTTTTTATAAAATTCATGTCAAGATGATGGGATTAATGGATTCAACAGATACTCTTACAACACTGTTTATACAGAGAGTACATTTTCCAAATGCTTGAAAAACTGAGGTCCAAACCTCAAAGGAACATAAATTACAATTAAATGGAGAAATGCTAGTTATAATTAATAAAAAAATGGAAAATACTTTCAATCTCAAGTGGAGTTTGTCTAAGGCAATATATGTTAAAATACAGATTCTCTGAATTTGGCCCAAAAATCAATGGATGAAAGGTTATGATTTTTCCTGGCTATTATTTCTATCAGGGTTTTCTCACTCTGCAGAGACAATGGAACATGAAAGGCCATCAATTTAGCAAGGCTTTGTCAGATCCATCAAAACCTAAATGCAGAGGCTAAGTGATAATTTTCTAAAAGGGCTGAGGGAACACTGGGCTGATGGTTGACTGCACACTGTGGTAATGCCATCGGAAACCAACACAGATTTTACCCATGAGTGACATTTAGACCTCAGCATGGTTTTCTTCTATTTTGCAATCCACGTTTGTCTTTGCTCTCCTTTGTAGGCTGTCCTTTTGTATTCAAAATCTTCCTTAAAAAAAAAAAAGTCAATAATTCTCCCAGATATATTTCTCCAGCACCTACCTTGTACCAGGAATTTTATGTTTTGCCACCTGTTTCCTTCCTCCTGTCACCTGAACGAGGGATGTCATTCGTCTTGTGCTACAGAGTAGACTGGGGGTTGAGCCTCAACTGGATTGCCACTAAAACTAGTGGGTTGGTATTCATATCCAATTCTACCTCATTCTAAAGTCATGCTTTTCCACTGTCCTATGATGTCTCTATAGTTCTGTAGTAATAGAAACATTGTCTTTTCTGAATATTTAATTACTGTGGAGAAAAATATGTATGAAATACTTATACATTAAAATTAAACCTCTTGGAGGGCTTTTTGTTCATTTGGATTTCCTCACAAGTAAAATGCAATTCCAGGTTCTGCTTAATTCACTGTAGTCCTGAAGCTTTTGTGCATATTTATTAAGAAAGTCATTAAGAAATGGCTTCATCACACATAGCAATTCCTCTGATACTTTTTACAATTGTCTTTCTATAACTACTAGAGAAACTGATTAAAACTGAATTTTAAGTGCCTATGTTGTAACTCTCTTCTTTGTTCTTTTTAATTGAAGACCACTAGGATCTCTATGGATGGCTTCCCTGGTGGCTCAGAGGGTAAAGCGCCTGCCTGCAGTGCGGGAGACCCAGGTTCAATCCCTGTGTTGGGAAGATCCCCTGGAGAAGGAAATGGCAACCCACTCCAGTACTCTTGCCTGGAAAATTCCATGGACAGAGGAGCCTAGTAGGAAGATTAGGCTTATGTTTTGATTATGGGCAAATCTCAGTGTAATCAGATTTGTTCTAATTTCTCATTGCCTACAGGTTTTGATTCTATATTCTGAGATTTCAAAGCCAGAGCTGATATTTTCAAATAAGTAGATAACTGGAATATTTTAAGGTGTAAGTGCACCACAAATAGGCAATTTTTAAAAGGTAGTTTTCATTGAAGCAGTGCAAATATTTTACTTGGTGTGAAGGAAAAGGGATGGTTCTTTGTTAAGCATGTTGTGACTGACTCCTGCTATGATTAAAATTAACACACACTTTACTAGAGGGTCACACACATACAGGAAAAGCAAAGAATATGGAGATTTGGAAAAAGAAGAAAATGCATACCTTAATTTGTTGCAAGCAAGATGGCTTTTCTTTCTTCCCTCCTATTTCTAGCATCAGTTTAATATTTCAAAATGTCTGCAAAGAATAAGGCAATTATGTACAATTTGAAAAAAAATGTTACACAAAGGTAGTCTATTTGCATTTTTAGAAATACCTTTATTTAAATATATTTGCTTCTGCTGTTTTCCTGCAATGGTCTAGACCGGATTAAAATACTACTTTGGTGCTCCAGTTTTATCCTAATGCCCTAGGTCATTCAACATGCTTTCCACAGCCACTTGTGGTCTTCCTCATGGCCAGTACTCTGTTAAGTGCTGGGCACCCTGAGGTGAAACCACTGTTCCTCTCCTCTTGAGCTAAGCTTTGTGGGGCACATGTACAAGACAGTCAGTGATCCCAGGAGGGTACATGCTGTTATCGGCTGATGAGCTCGTGGATCCAGAGACATACTGAAAAGGGTTTCCAAGTAGCTTCAGCACCTACTCACTCCTCATCCTGAGTCATCCTCAGTGTCTTGTACTGCTGACCACTGTCCCTATTACTAGCTCTCCTGTTTTTGCCCAAATCTCTGGATGCATCACAAAGTGGATATTTGCAGTTATAATTTTGGTTTATCTCAATTTTGAATTTACTCTCTGCCTGTGCTAAGTAAGTTAATTTAACAATGACTTCTTTGGATTGATTTACTTCAATATGATCGTCTGGTTACTTCTCTCCCTGGATAATCCTGCCCTAATGTTTCCAATATTACATTTTAATTACCTACCTCCTGGAAAGTAGGCTTTTAAATTGTTGACCGAGTCACCAATTCCAAGTAATGAGATGTGTAGGAAACACTTCTTTCTGAGGGATACTCTTCTAAGACCTTGCCTTTAAGTTTATGCTACTCCTTGCCATTGCCTGTCCCTTGCTGTCCAGTTGGAAGAAAAGCTATGACAAACCTGGACAGCACATTAAAAAGCAGAGATATCACTGTGCCAACAGAGGTCCATACAGTCAAAGCTATGGTTTTTCAAGCAGTCATGTACAGATATGATAGCTGGACTATAGAGAAGACTGAACACCAAACAACTGATGCTTTAGAAATGTGGTGCTGGAAAAGACTCTTGAGAATCCCTTGGACGGCAAGGAGATGAAGTCATTCAGTCCTAAAGGAAACCAACCCTGAATATTCATTGGAAGGACTGATGCTGAAGCTGAAGCTCCAATACTTTGGCCACTTGATGAGAAAGAGATGAGTCATTGGAAAAGACCCTCATGCTAGGAAGCAGGAGGAGAAGGGGGCCACAGAGGATGAGATGGTTGGATGGCATCATTGACTCGATGGACATGAATGTGAGCAAACTCCAGGAGACAGTGAGAGACAGGGAAGCCTGGTATGCTTCAGTTCATGGGGTCACAAGAGATCAGACACGACTTAGTGACTGAACAACCACCCCCACCAAATTGCATGGTGTGAACTAGAGGCCACGCCAGCAACCAGGAGAGCAGCTAGCCCTAGTTGTGAAAGTCACAGGCACTTTCCACTCACGCTGGAAATCAACACATTCCTGGGGTCCAGATTTATTTGGATGCTGTTTTAGATCTAAATTTTAACCACATCTCTTTTTTTTTCAAACAAAAGAGTTATATTGAACATATTGTTCTCCAATTTGTTTTGGTTCCCAGATAATTTGGGAAATATTTTTGTGTACTCAAGTCAAAAGGGAAATTTAGTAACAGATTCTGGGCCGTCCAAACCAAACCTCCAAAAGGAAAGAAACCATGCTCTTCGGGGAACAACTCAACATTGCTGTTATGGAACCCAATTCACACTGCCATTTGTCTCTGCTTGTCCATGTTCTACTTCATAAACTCCTAAGGAAAAGAATTTGGGTCTAACTTGAGTCACATGTCTGTCTACTGGACTCAATCAACTATGGCCAAAGAGACTGGTGGAACTGACCACCGGGAGAAAGATGACAAGTGTTCTAGCTACCGCAGCTTACATTCTGCAGTTAACCTCGTACTTTCCTCATCTCCTTGAAAGGACCCAGTTTCCAAATAAAAGGGGCTTGCCAGCTTGTCAATTTATCGTCTCAAGTTTGAACTGCTAGCTAAGATCTCTTTTCTTAACTTTATTTCTTTTTAAACTATCCTGACCACAAATTAACCACTCTTATTTATGGCTTTCTCTTTCTTTTTTCTTATGGGCAAAATATTGTTTTGCAGAAACTTTCTTAACTTCACTGACCTTGATCTTTCTTGGAATTGATTCTGGTTCTCTACCTGATTCTGTCATTTCAGACCTCCAGAATAATAACTTAATTTTATCCTGCTTAAGGCACATTCCTAGTTAATTTTCCAGTGGCTCTGTTATGAGTACTTGACAAGTTGAATCTTGAAAGTAAAGGGCATGACAATATTGCATGGAGGTATGAGGAATACAGTACTTTACAAGGATATTAAGGGCACAGCATACATGTGTATGTAGGATAGTTGAGTCTGAAAAAGTAAGAAGAGGGCATGACAAATTTGAAGTCAGTGATGGTCACATGAAGAATTTTAATAAGGCAGTGTCACGATTAGATGTTTATTGGGAGAATGCTTGGCTTGGTGTAAGACTTGAAGGCTGTAGTAAGAGTTATTAGAATAACTAAGGAAAATATAAAGACAGTCTACATCAAGATAGTGGGAGTGTAGGTAGAAAGTGAAAAAAACACAAAAAAACAAGTGAAATGTTTAGGAGGTAGAATTTATAAGAGTTTACAGAGTAGTGAGGGAAAATAAGTTGAGGTTGGCTCTGAGGGTTGTGGTTAGAGAGGTTAATGACAGTGTCATTCATCAAAAAGAAAATGCAGAAATCTGTGTGGCTGAAGAAAAAGAGAGTGTATGTATGTATGCATGTGTGTGAGTCTGTATGTGTGTGCAGGGGTAATGCATTTACTTTGGCCTAGGAGGCTGGGATATTTACTTGGAAATTTCCAAGAAACAACATTGTATGTAGAAAAAGATCTGGGTTGGGGTCCAAAAATTAGTGGACAAAGCTAATAAGAGGTAGATGAGACGGAATATGAAGTAGATTATTCAGTTCAGTTCACTCAGTCGTGTCCGACTCCTTGCAAGCTCATTGACTGCAGCACTCCAGGCCTCCCTGTCCATCACCAACTCTCGGAGTTTACTCAAACTCATCTCCACTGTGTCAGTGATACCATCCAACCATCTCCTCCTGCCTTCAATCTTTCCCAGCATCAGGGTCTTTTCCAATGACTCAGTTCTTCACATCTGGTGGCCAAAGTATTGGAGTTTCAGCTTCAGCATCAGTCCTTCCAATGAATATTCAGGACTGATTTCCTTTAGGATGGACTGGAATAATTTTGTTGCTTATCCATTTTAAATATAGCAGTGTGTACATATTCATCCTAAACTCCCTAACTCTTCCTTCCCTCCATCCTTTCCCCCGGCAACTCTAAATTCATTCTCTAAATCTATGAGTCTGTTTCTGTTTTGTAAGTTCATTTGTATAATTTCTTTTTAGATTCCACATATAAGGGATGTCGTATGATATTTCTTCTTCTCTGTCTGTATTCCTTTTTGAGTCACACTGACCAACAATTTACTGAGAGAGCTCACACAATACAGGCAAGTTTTCTGTCCTACATTTGCTGTCTGGTGAGTGACTTCTCAGAGAAGGGAATGGCAATCCACTCCAGTGTTCGTGCCTGGAGAATCCCAGGGACAGAGGAGCCTGGGGGGCTGCTGTCTGTGGGGTCACACAGATTCAGACACAACTGATGTGACTTAGCAGGAGCAGCAGCAGAGAGACTTCGCTGATGCAAAATGAAACTATGTTAACATTGACTGGAATCACTCAGGGATAAATGACATCACACAATTGGCTAAGGCAACTCCAAGATTCTTGTGTTCCATGGTCCTTACCTCCTCATTTCATTGGGCCTGCCTGTCAACTGGAAGCCTCTAGCCTCACTTCTATATACAAAGTTTAATCATACAGATACCTTCATGATTATTACTCTCTCATTTCTCCACTGGGGTATAAGCTATTTAAGGTCACAAAATCTTTGTAAATCATGTTTGTATTCTCTATACTCCCAAAGGACTTATTCAAGATTCAAAAGACACTGAATGAATTTTTAACTATGAGTCATGCTTCCAAGGGAGAAATGCAGACATATCAAAGGTATAAAAATTCCTAAGCTTTTTCTCATTTTATTTTATTGCCTCCAAATTTATTCAGTTTACCTTCAATCCCTTATACCTCAGAGTTTCCCAAATGACAGAGAAGGAATCAGTGGGTAACCTGGGCAGTGATTCCTCAGGACCCAAGTCCATTTTCATCCTAGATATCTGGTGCTACTCAGTATGCATCTGATATCTAGTGATTCAGAGATGTCATCTTTCCTTTTATCTTGGGAGTGTTCTCTTCTCAATCAAGGCTTCACTATGCCTTGATGCTGATGTATTCCTTTGTTTCAAAGTCTTGGTCTTTTTTTCCTATCTGGAGGCAAACCTCTTCAAGGCAGTATTTAATGGAGGGAGTTTTGTAATATTGTCTGGGGATGTTATGAAACAGCACTGTTTACATTACCTGCAAAGCACACCCAGTACTGTCTTTAATAATCTGAGTTTAGAAACATTTGCAAAAGAAGAGAGCCAAGATGAGCGCTAGCTTTATAACTATGTTATATCTTAGAATGAGATCCATCTGAAAGGATTTATTCAGTTTGGGGTCTAGGACTATGAACAGACCAAAAAAAAAAAAAAAAGTTACTTTTTCTATCCATGCATCTGATGATATATCCTCAAGTGTAATATTTAATAATTGTAATAATTTCTGTCTTGTGTAAAATAACAATTGTAAATTGATATCTAGTCTCCTTCATCTTGAATTTCTGCAAATCTAGTGTTCTTGCCTGGAGAATCCCAGGGATGTGGGAGCCTGGTGGGCTGCCATCTATGGGGTCGCACAGAGTCGGACACGACTGACGTGACTTAGCAGCAGCAGGCAAGAACAGAAGATAACAACTCATAAAATTTGATTTACAGGAAGCTTATTATTTAGTAAAGATGATAGTAAGATTAATGTAGGGAAATTTTTTTGTGGGTGGAGGACAGGATGCAGCATTTCTGAATGTATCATTTTTGCCTTTGGTTCAAGACAGTGGTTCCCAAACCTGTCTGCACATTAGAAATCCTTGAGAAACTTTAATAATCACAAAAACAACAATTATGATAAATGATTAAATAATCAAGGCTAAAGACTCATCCCAAATATTTGGATTCAATTTGGGGCTTTGTATTTGAACACTGATATTTTTAAAACCCTCAAGTGCTTTTAACATGCAGTCGGGTTGAAAGCCACTGGTCTATGGAACAACACCCCACTATATTCTGATATTGTCCTTGAATGTTTTCTTAATAATTCTGTCATGGTTTTCTTAGTTGCCCCAGCATTTGTAACACTGCATCTCTCAAACATCCTTTATGTTTATATTAAAATAAGGAAATTGTGGTTTTTTACAGATAAAAATTTTACTATTGTTATGTATCTATATTTTTTATCAAAATGGGTTTAGAGGGAGAATAACAGTCATTCAAATATGTGAAGAATCCAGTGATTCCTTTGGCTTCTCTGATTTTATTAGGCTTTATAGAAAGGCCCTCAGACACTGTGGAACCCATGACTGATCTGTTAATCAACACATACTGGCTTGTTCCACAAATGCCCACTGAGTAATCTGCTTTCAGTCAACTTGAAACAACTTTAATCCCTAACTGAGACAAGCTTGTGCTAACCCAATGTGCTTCAAAGTGAATTGACTTTTGTGCTATCCAATCACTCTCTGCATCTTGGCCACCTTTGGCCCCCAGGTCTTCAGGAAATCACATGATGTATCTGCTCTGTAAAAATGAGGGAGATAGAGGATGAGGTTTCTATCAGATACCCTTTTAGCTTTAGGTTCAAGGAACAGTGTTTTAAATCAATGGTTCAGTAGCCCACTGAACACTAGTCATGCCTAACAGCAGAAACAGTAGTCTTCATCTTTTCTGATTTTTTCTTTTGTCATAGCTAATTACAGCAAAACCAAATTGTTAAGAAGGGTTGTGTACTCCTAGCCTGTGCACTTGCATCCAGCAATTTATTAAAAATATAGAACTGATATCTAATATCTATGACCTTGGTGCTGGCTGTCATAGGAGTTACATAGTTTGGTAAGAGACAATGCTTGGTTTTTAATACATTTACTATCTCTTATCAAGGAGATAAGGAGCTAACAAAATATAAGATCAAAAGCCTATGAGATTGGTTCAGTCTAAATCCTCGTATTTAGAGGAAATCTTTTCAACTAGCATATAATATGGAGAATACTGAACAGATGAAGAAGCCCCTCTGCCCTACCCAACTTTTCTTTTTTAGCATCTTTTCTAGCTCTTTGTAATCACTGTAACCAGAGGACATCTTCAAATATTATTTTTTCAAATAGTTGTAGATTTACATGTAGTTGTAAAAACTAATCTAGAGTGATCCCATATGCCCTTAACCTAGTTTCTTACAATGATAATTTATAAAAGTGTAGTACAACATTAGAACCAAGATATTGACATTGATATAATCCACCAATCTTATTCAGGTTTTTCCAGTTTTCTTGTATTAGTGTGTGTTTTTATGTGTGTGTGCATGTATTTAATTTATGCACATTTATTATATATGTAGGTTCTTGTACCCACCTTCATATTCAAGATCAGTAGAATGTCATTGGGATGGCTGGTTTGCAACTGGATTGAACTTAATTTGAGTTTTTTTTTCCCCCTTCATCATCCAGCTCATAATCCCCATATTCTTCACTTCAAACTAAATCCTCTTAAAATCTACCATTTTTTTTTCCATAATCAAGGTTATGACACTCGTGTTCACAAGGGTATGTTCTTTCTTTAGCTTCACCATTATACAATCTCATTGGGCATGTCTTAACATATCTTAACATGTCTTAACAATTCAACTTTCTATCAAGTCAATATGTATCATTTACTCAATCTGAGTTAACTGTTACTTATTTTGACAGATCAAGTATTTTTCCATGTTAGTAAGAGTTTTTACACAATTTGAAATTTAGTATTCACACAGTTTTATTATTATGGGGATACCAGCCTAAAGTTGAAGTGATGGATTGTTTTTTACCACAAAAATACATGGCTAATTTGATAATCTGTATATAAAACTAGAGAGCTAATTGAAATTTGCTATCTACTGCGAGGAGCTCAAATCTGATGCCCTGTGACAACATAGAGGACTAGGAAGGGGTAGGACATGGGAAGGAGGTTCAAGAGGGAGGGGACATATGTATACCTAGGGCTGATCCATGTTTATATATGGGAGAAACCTAGAGCCAGACATCTTGGAGTGTGAAGTCAAGCGGGTCTTAGGAAGCATCACTACGAACAAAGATAGTGGAGGTGATAGAATTCCAGCTGAACTGTTTCAAATCCTAAAAGATGATGCTGTGAAAGTGCTGCACTCTGTATGCCAGCAAATTTGGAAAACTCAGCAGTGGTCTTAGGACTGGAAAAGGTCAGTTTTCATTCCAGCTCCAAAGAAGGGCAATGCCAAAGAATGTTCAAACTACCGCACAACTGCACTCATTTCACATGCTAGCAAAGAAATGCTCAAAATTATCCAAGTGAGGCTTCAATAGTATGTGAACCAAGAACTTCCAGATGCTTAAGCTCGTTTTAGAAAAGGCAGAGGAACCAAAGATCATATTGCCAACATCTGCTTTTTGACAAAAAGCAAAAGAATTCCAGAAAAGTATCTACTTCTACTTCATTGACTACATCGAAGCCTTTGACTGTGTGGATCACAACAAACTGTGGTAAATTCTTAAAGAGATGGGAATACCAGAGCACCTGACCTGCCTCCTGAGAAATATGTATGCAGGTCAAGAAGCAACAGTTAGAATTGGACATGAAACAACAGTCTGGTTCCGAATTGGAAAAGGAGTATGTCAAGGCTGTATATTATCACCCTGCTTATTTAACTTCTATGCAGAGTACATCACGCAAAATGCTGGGACTGGATGAAGCACAAGCCAGAATCAAGATTGCCAGGAGACATATTAATAACCTGAGATACGGAGATGACACTTGCCTTATAGCAGAAAGGGAAAAGGAATTAAAGAGCCTCTTGATGAAGGTGAAAGAGGAGAGTGAAAAAACTAACTTAAAACTCAACATTCAAAAAGCAAAGATCATGGCATCCAGTCCCATCACTTCATGGCAAATAGGTGGGGAAACAATGGAAACAGTGACAGACTTTATTTCCGTGGGTTCCAAAATTATTGCAGATGGTGACTGCAAGCATAAAATTAAAAGATGCTTGCTCCTTGGAAGAAAAGCTATGACAAACCTAGACAACATATTAAAAAGCAGAGACATTATTTTGTTTACAAAAGTCCATCTCATCAGAGCTATGATTTTTCCAGTAGTCATGTGTGGATGTGAGAGTTGGACCAGAAGGCTGAGCACCAAAGAATTGATGCTTTTGAACTGTGGTGTTGGAGAAGACTCTTGAGAGTCCCTTGGTTTGCAAGGAGATCAAACCAGTCAGGTCTAAAGGAAATCAATGTTCAGTTCAGTTCAGTCACTCAGTTGTGTCCGACTCTTTGCGACCCCATGAATTGCAGCACACCAGGCCTCCCTGTCCATCACCAACTCCCAGAGTTCACCCAAACTCATGTGCATCGAGTTGGTAACGCCATCTAGCCATCTCATCCTCTGTCGTCCCCTTCTCCTTGGAAACCCTAAATATTCTTTGGAAGGACTGATGTTGAAGCTGAAGTTCCAATACTTTGGCCACCTGATACAAAGGGCTGGGTCATTGAAAAAGACTCAGATGGTGGGAAAGATTGAAGGCAGAAAGAGAAGGGGACGACAGAGGATGAGATTCTTGGATGGCATCACCCACCCAGTGGACATGGGTTTGAGAAAGCTCTGGGTTCTTTAGAACAGGGCAGCCTGGCATGCTGCAGTCCATGGGGTCACAAAGAGTCAGACATGACTGTGATTGAACAATAACAAATGGCAGAAACCAACACAATATTGTAAAGCAATTATCCTCCAGTCAAAAATAAATAATTAAGAAAATAACTTGATGGTCTTTAGAAATCAGGACAAGCAGAATAGTGTATAGTCATAGATAAACAAAATAGAAACTAATAATTTTAAAAATATGGTTTGTAAGCTTTTTTTCCATCAGGCTTTACATTAACTTTTTTATTCTTTAGCTTTTATAGTTTACCTCCTATTTTTTCTGATTTCTGCATTAAGAAGAACAAGTATTCATAAGCTCAGGTAGCTCAGTGGTAAAGAATCTGCCTGCCAGTGCAGGAGATGCAGATTCAACTCCTTGGTTGGGAAGATCCCCTGGGAATGGCTACCCACTCCAGTATTCCCGCCTGGAAAATCCCATGGACAGAGGAGCCTGGCGGGCTATAGTCCATAAGGTCACTAAGAGTCGGACATGACTAGGCGTGCACACACACACACACACACACACACACACAATCAGAAATATCCTCTTTAGTCCAAGATATAGGTGAAGGGTCTCACCTATATAAAAAAAATAGGAAAAGTAAGACAATGATATATTTGGCTTTCATTTAAGACTTGCAAACTAATATATAATGGAAGAGAAGTCATATTTGAGAATTTACAAAAGAACTTATTATAGTGAGAATTTTTTGCCTAGGTATGTATAAATTTTGAAAGCATAATTCTTTCATGGGATTCAGGTTTTCAAGGAAAAGAAAACCTCCTATGGCAATTAAATTATCTGATTTAACTATTATTCCATGATGATAAGCTCTCTAAAAAGATAGACATGATTACCTCTAGCAATGGGCAGTGAGAAAAAGGGACATTTAATCTATAACTTAATATGCTTCATAGAACATATGCTTATTTTCTATACATTAATAATTTCATTTGTGTATCTTGATGAATTTCCAAATTTGATAACACTGGATTATCAAATTAATAGGAATGTATATATCCATATAATTGATCTGAGGCTTAGTAGCTCTAATACACACATTGAAATACAACACTTCTTATAATCGATAAAAGTTATCAGTTCTCAGTGTCTGCTACCTTTGAAATATCATTACATTATTCCCATTTTCCATTCACTTATGTATTCATTCATTAAATTATTGCCTGACTTGACACATATTTACCATACATCTACCAGGTACCTAACATTGGGCTTGCTACAGAGATGCATTAATGAATATAAAGGGCATGGGATTTCAGGCAAAGAGTAGGGGGAGAAATCAAGACTCAAATATAGTAATTAATGTGTCATTTCAGGTTAATGAAAGTACTCAGAAGAACAGGGTTTTAGTGAGTTAGATCAGAGATGCTGGTTTAGGTTGGGGGAGTCTAGCAAACTTTCTTGAGGAACTGAAGTGTTAAGTTAGATCCAAAGGGTAAACTGGAGCAGAAGGAGGGGAGGAGGAATGCGTTGGGAGGGGCACTCCAGGCAGAGGAATAGCGTCTGCAAGATCCAAGTAGGAGGAAGTCTGTCTCATCTAAGGCATGGAAGAAGGCAGCTGTGTTAAGGAAGAATAGAAAGTACTCTAGCTTGGGGGTGGAAACATACTCAGGGCCAGGATGCAGCACTATAAACCATTTCAAAACCTCTATAAAAAAGAGCCATCTTTCCTATTGCAAGTTAGTATCAACATTTTTACATGAGTACACATGGTTAGTATTAGATCAAAGGACAACAAACATAATATGAAATTTTGGAACATAAAACATGAAAAGTAATGTAGAATACCACATGGAATAAATGGAGTATATTTCACCACATTTCCAACTCCATGCTTCTAATTATTTTTCATCAGTAAAAAACTAGGTGAGTTGGAAGACAATATAAGATCTCTAAATTAGAAATGCTTCTGGTTGTAAGAAAGAGAATTTTTGCTTAACAGTGGCTTAAACTTTCCAGATACGTATTACTTAACTAATAAGAACTTTGGGAAAAAAAAATCTAGAAATCAGCAAGGACACAGGTTCTTCTTACCTTTCTCTTCTACCACACTTAATATCCTGGGCCTCAGAGTTATGAGAAGTCTGAGATATCAAAAAGAGTGGGGGAAAAAAAAAACTATGTTCAAAGCAGAAACAAAGGGAGAGAGGAAGGACAAGCAATTAATCATTTCATACCTGTCACCTTTATCAGGAAAATGAAGCACTTTCCCAAATTGAAAGCAGTCCTCCACATTTATTTCATTGGCCCCAATAAAATCACGTCGCCACCCCTATGTGGAAGGAAGTCTGTGAAAGTGAGAATCTGTCTTATCTCAGACCCTGTAAGGAGGACAGAAATGAAGAATGCTAGTTGAGTGGTTATACAGTCAACTGTGCAAATGCATAAGGAGATTGGGATTTTGAAGATACTTGCCTTGGAAACTAAGAACTGTTTTTAAATCAAAACAATTTATTAAATATTTTTAAAACCAAAAATATTTTGGATGTAATTATCCACTAGATTTCTGTTTCTCCAACTGGGGCTTTGAGGATATTCTACAATACTGTCTTGATTTTCTGTTTTTCTCTTTATGATCAGAGAGAGAAAAGTAAGGTTGGATTCCATGGTCATGTGATGCCTTCAAGGATGGCTGCACCAGAACTGCTCCTCATGCTTTCTGATGCGTGGCTCACACTGGCACCAATGGTCTATCTTTGGTAGTCATCGGCAAGTGAAAGAAGAATAGAAGGTGATTAAGAAAGTATGCTATTCTTTCCCAGGCATGAAGGCCAAGTGAAGCACTGTGCAAACAAAAGTTTCTCATGAGTTTGAGCAGAGAAAAGCAGTGGGTGAGTTGAGATAGCAGATGACACATAGTACCATAAGCCTGCCAAATGCTTTTAAAACCACGATGTGGCTGTCAGTACAATATTCAAATTTAAAACAGATTAAGTTTCAAGCTGACTCACCACATTACATTAATAACTAATTTTAATTTTATTGACTTTATCATTTAATTCCTGTTCAGTTTGTTTCTATGGCTAAGTCTTCTGAGCATACGCTGTTCATACCTAACTTTACATTTATACATTTTATAAGTATGTCAAAGTAACAGAAAGTAACACAATGGGTCAATTCTTTTTTTACCTTCAAAAGGGTTCTGGTTAGATTTTAGAAACATTGAATTAAAGAGTTAATCATGGATAACTCTAAAATTATCTTAGGATCCCCTTATGCCAAAGATTATAAAATATATCTATTTCTTCCCTACCTACTTTTGCTATTCCACATTCTTAAGAATCATTTGATATACTCTTCCTTTGTGTTTTTACATTTGCCCTGGAGATTTCATACTCTAATCCAAGGAACAGATGATCCAGACATCAGAATATCTCTGAGTACTGTCTGCTGGAGTCCTTCATTCACTGTGCACAATGAGTGTCTACCTAGAATTTTAAAGCTGCTAGTATTTAATTTTTACTGAGGAAAATTAGGAGTGTTAAATCAGAGAAAACTTGTAAAGAAACTTGATAAAGAAGCTCTAATCAAAATTCAGTGAATCAAAATTCAACTCAAACAGAACCTTTGCTTGTGCTCATAGAAGGCAAAGGCCCATTTTCATGGAACAGCACAGCCACGAAGAACCTTGGAGGTTATCTCTATGGAGCTCATCATGCTCTCTCTGGGATATCAGGAGCCTAAGGGAAGGGTCTTATTAAGGCCGTTTCATAGGCTAAGAGAAACATGAGAACTGGGACCCTGACCTCTTGAATGAGTGTAAGTCTTTGCTCTTTGCATCATTTGTTTTGAAAATGGAACTGGCTATCTGAGAATGGGATTGAGGAGTGAAAGCTTTTGTCTTATGACCTGTTGCACTAAGCACTGGATTCTGCTTTTCTGGCAACGGTTCTGCTTCCATAGGGCTTCCCAGGTGGCTCAGTAAGTAAAGAATCCACCTATCAGCGCAGGAGATGCAAGAAAACCAAGTTTGATCCCTGGGTTGGGAAGATTCCTTGGAGAAGGAAATGACGACCCACTCCAGTATTCTTGCCTGGGAAATTCCATGGACAGAGAAGTCTAGGAGAGTACAGTGCATGGGGTCACAAAGAGTCGGACACGATGAGCACAGTGCAGCGGCGCCGGACTGCCATATGACTGAATACCTCAACACAGTCCTCATAAACTACGCCGGAAGCTGCAAATAAGCCAATCTGGAGTACACCTTTAGAGAAACTGATACTCTAGGAAGGATGCCGTAAGCTTTCCAATAAAAATGCATCCGTCATTTCTAACCAAACAGTATTAACCACCAACATTCTTTTAGAGTCTCAGAAAAATCTCTAAGGCTAATTCCACCAAATTTTTAAAAAAAGATAATTAGTACACACAGGATGCTGAGAAGGTTTAGTTTTTTAAGAAAAGACGACAGTTTAAGTGACAAATAATTATGTAAAAAATAACAGAGACTCTGAGCAGTTTGAATGTTTCATATGAAAGTCAGTTCTGCGGAAGAATAAAAAAGGAGCTGGAACATAAATAATTTAATTCAAGACTTTGGCGGGGGGAAACCCGCCAAATGTTTATTTTGAGCAAATCTTTCTTGAAAGAGGCCTTTTGAGTAAGCTGATGTATCTTGACAATCATTTGTAGTGACTGTGTTTACGTGGGGGCATATTCGTTCTCAGCCATTGCTCTAAAATGGCGAATCATGAAATGCATTGATCACGACCTCAATAAATATGACAGGGAAAATCTCTGCAATTGGAAGTTAGAGGGTTCAGTTTCAAAGCTTGAGATTTGCAAAATGACTCCTTAACACTGAATGCAAGGCTGGCAGAGCCGCTTCCCTCTTTCTAGATCAATCTGTACGTATACCTGTCGGCCATATTTTCTTTTTTAGCTACTGTTGCTAGGGCAACCACCTCCTTTGTACAAGCCCAGGATAGCTGCTGCTTTTTGGAAATGGACTCTGGGCTGGTTGCCAGATTTTCACTTCTCATATTCAGGACTTAACTTTAGCTTATTTAACCCGTTCACTGGCCTCAAATATTGAGTGCAAAAGCTTTTTAATTTTTTATCCTCTAAAGGAAATGGCAATCCACTCCAGTATTCTTGCCTGGAGAATCCCATGGACGGAGAAGCTTAGTAGGTTACAGTCCATGGGGTCGCAAAGAGTCGGACACGACTGAGCGACTTCTTGTTGTTGTTGTAAAGGAAGCAGAAACTTGCACATGACTGAAATCTAGAATACTCTTTTGCCTGGACGTATGCTGTATTGACAAGAAAAGTAAAGGAGGACTCTTCCTTTCAAAAAATGGCAGACAAGTGTTTTCAGAACATTAGGGTTCCAAAGCTTATGACTTAAGTGTAGTTTACAATTATCTGATTCTAATCCAATGCAGAAGATTTTGGGAGTTTCCCAGCGGGTGGTAGAAGTAAAGAATCTGCCTGCAATGCAAGAGTCCCCAGTTTGATACCTGGCTCCAGAAGATCCTGTGAGGAGGGGTATGGCAACCCACTCATGTATTCTTACCTGGAGAATCTCAAGGACAGAGAAGCCTGATGGGCTACAGTCCATAGGGTTGCAGAGAGTCTGAGACAACTGAAGTGACTTAGCACACACGCAGAGGACTTTTAGTATACAAGAGGCAGTAGATTTGCAGGATATGTCTATTTTCTTCTGAAATGCAAAATGCACTGTTATTACAAAAGAAAAATAAATAAATAACAGCTTCCTAATCTAGTCTCCTTATAATCATTTGAACAAACCATGTTCCTTAATTGTTTGAACTTCTACTATTCTTAGTTCCTTTATTCCTAAGTCTCATTAGACTTCAGGATTTAAGAAGTGGCTTCACAGATCTTCTGGTGTAACTTCTGACTCTTAGTTCAGTTCAGTTCAGTTGCTCAGTCATGTCCGACTCTTTGTGACCCCATGGACTGCATCACACCAGGCCTCCCTGTCCATCACCAACTCTAAACTCATGTCCATTGACTCAGTGATGCCATCCAACCATCTCTTCCTCTGTTGTCCCCTTCTCCTGCCTTCAATCTTTCCAGCATCAGGGTCTTTTCAAATGAGTTAGTTCTTTGCATCAGGTGACCAAAGTATTGGAGTTTCAGCTTCAGCATCAGTCCTTCCAATGAATATTCCGGACTTATTGTTTTTAGGATGGACTGGTGGATCTCCTTGCAGTCCAAGGGACTCTCAAGAGTCTTCAATACCACAGTTCAAAAGCATCAATTCTTTGGCGCTCAGCTTTCTTTATAGTCCAACTCTCACATCCATACATGACTACTGGAGAAACCATAGTTTTGACTAGATGGACCTTTGCTACTCATCATCTTGTGACACTATTCATTATGTTTTTTAGCTCTTAATTATTATGAACTCCATAACTGGATGAAGCTTGAGATTTTATACATTTCTGCTTTAAAGTCATGCAGAAAAACAATCTAGACTTTTGCCCATATTAGTTTTTTAGGAAAATTTAAATAGCTACCATGCCTCCTCAAGTGTAGCAGCCACAGAAGGGTGTCTTCAGAACATGCCAGCGGCTGTACCTTTGGATCCATGGGGGTTGTGACGTGAGGGCATCCTTTCTCCGGTTGCTCCCATTCAGTGACTGAACACAGCTGCCCTGTTAGGGTGACACTGTTTCTGCCCTTCAGAAGCAAAGTTTGCTTTGAGGACTTTCCATAGGTCTGGCCAAGACTATTTCAGAGCTGATCTGTGTTTCAAGGCTCTTCCTACACAGTCCTCCCTTCTCTCTTTCCTTCAGGGATGTTAGTGTTGCATCACAGTCTTAAGACTCATCCTAGCTACTCTCACTCTCCCCTCTATCCTTCATTAAACATTTCCCAATAAATCTCTTGTATATCCAGTCCTATCTTGGCATCTGGGTTTTGCAGAACTCAAACTGAGATACTAAGTGTTTTTTTTTTTTTTTTTCAGGATACATATTCACAATTTGTCAGTCTTTTGAATACACATGTACTGCTTTGTAGGTTTTTCTTTCTAGATGTATTCTAGTTTTGCAATGAGGCATCCACGTAGAACAAAAATCTCCCAGGACTGTCTGAACAATGCAGATAAAGCTGTACTTATTCTGACTTCTTGTATTCTGAGCAAATATTCTAATTAATGCACCTCAGGATGGCATTTTGGGCAGCTATATCACTCTGTTGATTCATAATGAGCTTGCAGAAAATCAAATGAACAGTTTGGATTCAGTTAAAGAAAATTCAAGGGTACTTTAGCTATTCCATTCAAGCTCTTTGGGGTTTGAATCCACTAAGACTTTTTCACATGCACTTAAAATTTTTATTTTAATTGGAGGCGAATTACTTTATAATATTGTAGTGGTTTTTGCCATACATCCATATGAATCAGCCATGGGTGTACATGTGTCCCTCATCCTGAATCCCCCTCCCACCTCCCTCCCCATCCCATCCCTCAGGGTCATCCCAGTGCACTGGCCCTGAGCGCCCTGTCTCATGCATCTAACCTGGACTGGCGATCTGTTTCACATATGGTAATATGTATGTCTCAATGCTATTCTCACATGCACTTTTTTTTTTTTTTTTGGCTTTAGAACAGTTTTATTATTTTGGATAAGGTATGTCAGTGCTCACAATTCCTCTCCTACTTTGACTCACAAATCCACTCAGTCAGATTCTTCATTGCCCCAGAGCTTATAAGTCTGCAGGAACTTCGACATTGAGGGGGTTGTGGTTACCACCGGTTGACGTGATGAGTTTCAGATTCTACACACTGGATATAAATTTCACAAGGTACACCTCGAGCAGGGTTAAGATATGGAACATGTAGTCTTCTTCAGAGGAAGACTCTTCCTTTTTCCTTCCGAGAGAGCCGAATGAACGGCCCTGCCGGGCAGCAGGAGTCTGCTCTTTACTCTGGCCACTCTCTCCTGCCAGCTCCACTGTCACGTACATCAGCACAATGAAGAAAAGCCAGAGCCACACGATCTCAAGCCAGTCTCAGGCATGCTCTTGTAGATTCTGCCGAATTAAAAAGTGCCTTCCACAGAGCACCTTCCCCTGGATTTCTTCAGCTTTGTCTCTCAGAGAAGTAAACATTAAGGCGTAGACACAGGTAACACCCATGGAAAAGCACAGGAACGATTTGAGGGACCACATGGTGAGCCGAGAAGAGATTGGCTCCTGGCGTGCTGGTCTGCCCTGGCACCTGGAGACTGAGGACCAGCCAGGCCTGGGCCCTTGCTGATGTCATAGGGGGCCCTGCCCCAGCCAGAACCCACGTGGCCATTGTGATGACTTCTGGGTGGAGGAAAAGGATGCTTTCAGGGGTCAACTGGTAGGAGGGCTTAAAGGAAGATGGCGAAATTTCCAGCGGGTAGTTGAAAAAGAGTTGGGGGGTGACAGAATGCCAGCTCCTTGCCACTGTATTCTTTCTGAACCTGGTGCTCTACTGGGAGGGGGGGTACATCTTTCATTTTTGTTTTTCCTTTTGTTAAATCCAGACACTGGGTGAGCAGAGCAGACCCACGAGCATGTGCCCCTGTGGAGCAGAGGGCCAAGTGGGAAAGAGAGATAGCAAAGGAGAGGCCATGAACTTGGAGCTGCTGATGTCTTTTGTCTTCACTGTTCCTAAAAATGACAATGCTCAGTTGCCAAGCTGTGAGTGACTCCTTGAGACCCCGTGCGCTGTAGCCCATCAGGCTCCTCTGTCCACCTTCTTCTCCAGGCATAGAGGATGTTTTAAGGCGGTCAAACTATTCTGTGTGATGTTATGGTGAATAGATGACACTGCATATTCGTCAAAACCCTTAGAATCTTACAGCACATAAAGTATGCATATTAAAAAAAACATTTTGACATCAAAATGGAATACAGAATCTGACTAAACAATCTATCTATATTGCAAATATTTAAAACTACCTCAATCAGATTTCCTGACTTAAGTAATTTTGGAAATGAACAGAGTTTACAAGACTGAAAGCAAAAGATAAAATCACTTTAATCTGTTGATAGTGCTCTTTCTCATAGGGGTACAGGCTAACAATCTTGATACAGTTACACATGCATACGTGAATTAAACTGTTAAATAGATGGCACACGAGTCTACATACATATATTTCTTTGTTCTGTGAGCTGAAAGTGTTTAAGAGAAGTGATACTCTCAGAATCTGAAACGATGATGTAGAAACAAGCACAGATCTTGGTTCCCAATACTTTTTCCAAGGAAAGGAACCAGGCTTCTAGGAGAAATTGCTGATTATAGGGCTCAGAGAAGAAATATAGAAGAGGAGTCTGGGGATCTTATTGTATCAAAATGGAAGTATAAAAAAAAAGCCCCACAGTAATGGGGTTATGTCAAAGAAGACAGGAATGAGCTTCCAATGGCCAAAACTAGAACAGGATGAACAACATAATTAAGTAAGTAAGTCATCCTTTGGGATTATACCCCAAAGTATACAGCAACTATTCATTAAGCAATTCCGTGAGGTCTATCAAGACAGGCATCCCTGATAAGGGGGCATGGTGCCATAGTGGGCCAGATGAGATGGCAGGGGTGAAGAGGATATCCATTCAGACAAGGTAGCCTAGTATGGGGCATCAGAACTCAAAGGGGGTGAAATGATAAGATCCACAAGAGCAGGGAAGGGAGGTGTGTAGTATGAGACGTGACAACTTAAGTAGGGAAAAAAGAATATCTATCCCAAGACGTATCATGGGAAGTCAGTGCCACATCGGGATTAAGAGGCCTTCACAGAGCAGAGAAGCCTGCCACCAGACTCAGTTTAGTCCAGAGTATATTAAATAAGAGGCTGGCCAGGCATGCAGAGTAAAAGCCTAAGTCCAGAAAAGCTGAAATGCACATGGAGGAGGCAGATTTGTGTAGAAAGTCAGAGGCCAAGCAAGAGGAGGAGGGCATCCACGCATGGAAGTGGGCAGCCCTGTGTGGGCAGTTAGAGGTTAAGTGGAACAAGGGGAGTATCTGAACATGGGGGTATTGCATTGCAGAGTATCAAAGCCCAAGCAGGGTAAAGGGAGTATGTTGATAAAACCATTGCTTGGAGTGGGTGTCAGAGTCTGAATATGTTGAGATAGGCATTCACATGGGTTGAGGACAATCCAGAGTTTTGTGATATCAGAGCCAGAGTTATGCAGGGGGGATATACACACAAAGGCATGCACACACACGTGTACACTTCCCAGACTCTGTCCAATGACAGGAACTGGGAAATAATGAGTATATACAAGTCTCACACATTGGATTCTAAATTCCATTTTCCACTAAATTTTTGGGGATTTCTGGGAGGAATTGTTAATTCCATGGCAAGGCCAGGAAAAGTACAAGACGAGCCTGGAATATCTTACCAAAAGCATCAAATTGCTCAGAGAATGAAGGGAAGATGTCAAAAGGACAGAGAGCCTGGCTTAAGGAGGTTCCCACTGTCTGAGGCTGGAACAATATGAATATCGATATAAATGACAGTGACAAGTCATGATTCCCTTAGTAAAATAAAAGGCTATTAATCAAAGAAATTTAATTAAATTAATAAATCTAAATTTTGATGAGGAATAAAATATGTATATACTTTAAAATAAAAAAGAATGTTTTAATTACAAGATAGGGGAGAGTAACTTGACAGTGAAGAAGCTTGACGGCAACCGTTTTAATCAAGTGACCCAAGTGAATATCATCAATATTGGGACACACTGAAATCACGAACCACTTGATAAAATGAGATGATGTGAAAACAGTATAGTTTCATCCACCTCATTAGAACTGATTCAAATGAATTCTTTTTAATGGCTGAGTAATACTCCATTGTGTATATGTACCACAGCTTTCTTATCCATTCATCTGCTGATGGACATCTAGGTTGTTTCCATGTCCTGGCTATTATAAACAGTGCTGCGATGAACACTGGGATACACGTGTCTCTTTCAATTCTGGTTTCCTCGGTGTGTATGCCCAGCAGTGGGATTGCTGGGTCATAAGGCAATTCTATTTGCAGTTTTTTAAGGAATCTCCACACTGTTCTCCATAGTGGCTGTACTAGTTTGCATTCCCACCAACAGTGTAAGAGGGTTCCCTTTTCTCCACACCCTCTCCAGCATTTATTGCTTGTTGACTTTTGGATGGCAGCCATTATGACTGGTGTGAAGTGGTACCTCACTGTGGTTTTGATTTGCATTTCTCTGATAATGAGTAATGTTGAGCATCTTTTCATCACATGCACTTTTTATAATAAAATGCCAACTTCCCCTTTAATTGCCTATACAGACAATCAAAAAGCTAGGCATAGGTATTTACATTTGTTTTCAGTTTATTGTAGTTGATATGTTTAGGCCATCTCACCAGTCATTATGTTAACCCTTGTGTCTTTCACCGTCTTGAAACTTCATAAGCCTGACCAGCATTATTTAAATCAAAAATATTGATTAAAATGCACAGCTACAAGTGAGGAGAAGCCCAACAAATCTTTCCTTATATTAAATCAGTCATTACCTTTGGACAGGGTCATTAATTCAATTACATGTTTACTCATTCATTTAAACATTCACAGCATTTTTCTCTATTTTTTCCATTAGAATATTGTAAGAAATTTTCAAATGTATTACATAAATATTGATAAAGCATATCTGAATGTGTTTTCTTGGTTTATAGATAAATCATATCAAAACATCATATGATGTGCTTTGAACCAATCTGCATGCTTGGTATTTATTAATCCTTCCTCTTCTTAGAATATGCAATCCACACTTGATGCAGTTCTAGAAATGTAAAAAGAATGGGGATATTTTTTGAGTATTTTAACTAGTTTCAACAGAGCGTATCTTGGTTCTATTAGCCATGTAAAGAGGTTAATAATACTTTAAATCACTGTATATAATAAACATAAGTTCTCACCCTCTTGTTACATTGTTCAGAATTCTTAAAACCTGGTTCATCATAGAATAATAACAAAAGGAACTGCACTGAAAAGTAAGTTTTTAAGAGCAAAGAAAATTTTAGTGCATATAATTAAGAAATATGAGATTACAAAGTTGCATTTATGTAGAATTTCTAAAACCTTTTTATGTTTCTCATTTATCACTGTTAAAGGAATTTGGAGATTTGTAACAAAATTATCAGCAATGTTGTGTATCCTCTTGCTAATCAGTGGGCTGTTGACTGGACTTTACTGATCCCTTTTTTATTAATACAAAATATTTGCAGATTTTATGTCTGCTCACACAAATATAATTTTCCAAGCAGAATATTCAAACAGAGAATTAAATTGACAGTAATGCATTTATTCTAAAACTATAATGAAAAAGTATATGTTTGGAAAATTATATTACATCCATTTTGTATGAGGCTTATACACATTTGGGCTTCCCTGGAAGCTCAGCTGGTAAAGAATCCGCCTGCAATGTGGGAGACCTGGGTTCGATCTCTGGGTTGGGAAGATCCCCTGGAGAAGGGAATTGCTACCCACTCCAGTCTTCTGGCCTGGAGAATTCCACGGACTGAATAGTCCACAGGGTGGCAAAGAGTCAGACATGGCTGAGAGATTTTCACTTTCACTATACACATATACATGACAAATATATGTGTCTAAACTCTTTGATGTTTTTCCCAGTTTTCTATGGTGAGAGGGAAAATTTTTGATTGGTTTGGTTTTGATTATTTTATGATGAAAGGGTGAGTTATAGTTTCATGTGTTGTCCAGAAAGTAGCACCAGTTTTGGAAGAGACTGTTTTTAACCTCTGCTTGAAACATATGTCAAAAGAGAATTTATTCCCTCTTGAAAAACTTAAGTTTTGTCACATTCTGTTTTCATATGCTAAACTGGAATTTTGCTTCTTATAACTTGCTCACAAATTACATATGTATCTTCAATCCGCAAGCTATTTAGCTTATATCTGATTTTCTTTCATATGACAACTGTTTAATATTTGAAGACAGACAGTACTTTCTTTCCTAGAAATGTTTTTCTAAATCCTTTATTAGTCTTGGGCACTTTATGGATATTGTCAGATCAACAACATTTTTCCTAAAGATATTGCCCTAATGAAAAGAGCATTCCAGATGTGATCTCATAAAACCATGCATATGGGATTGATCTTACATTATCAATAATAATTTTTATTTAATACACTGTTACTAACATACTGATCACCTCCTCTTGGCAGAGAACTTGAATTCTGGTTCTGGTCTGATTTCTGGTAGGGCCGAGTTCCAGTCCTCCCTTCTCTGGAGGCCCAGGGAAAAGTCCCATAATGCCTGGGTATCTGTAGGTGGCAGGAGACATCTGTAAGACCACCTCTTTCTCCCCCCCGTCTCCCGCCTCCTCCCCCTTCTTTCTACCTGGCTTCCTTTCCTCCCTTGAAATCTTTGATTCTTGTATTTAAGGGCTTCGCTGGTGGTGCAGAGGTTAAAGCGTCTGCCTGAAATGTGAGAGACCTGGGTTCAATCCCTGGATTGGGAAGATCCCCTGGAGAAGGAAATGGCAGCCCACTCCAGTATTCTTGCCTGGAGAATCCCATGGTTGGAGGAGCTTGGTGGGCTACAGTCCACAGGTCGCAGAGTCGGATATGACTGAATGACTTCACTTTCACTTTCAGTAACATGCTACCATAGCATATAATTTCAACAAAATGCCTAGATAGAGATAGGGTTAATCTCTATCCTATTACAAGAATACAGGGAGGGCTATAGAATCCTAGAATTTGAGTTAGAAAAGACCATCAAGACCTGTTAATGCAGCCATGTTATTTTTAGGATTCTTCATTACTTCCCTGTCACTTTCAGCAGAGCTTAGATCTTAAAGCCACAAGCAGCCTCATCTACTTTTATCTTCTCGTGACGCATTTCTGGCTCTGTGATTTTTTTTTTTTCTTTCAGTAACACGTTGTATATTTCATAAACCGATTGCTTTCAAAGGCTTTTTTTTCTCATGCTATCTTCTTTGCCTAGACTGATATCTCTAATCTGGTTTCTCAGCTAAATATTACGTATTCTATAAGAATCCTCACAGGTACTGATTCATCAAGTGGGATTTTAACCTTTTTTAAAGCCTGAAGCCTGGATTAGAAGCTCCTTCTCTTCTGACCATAATTTTTCAGATAACTCTGTTATTGCAGTCAACAAAATGAATCATGATTTCTGATGTATTTGTCTATCTCAAATACTGAGGTTCTTGACTAGTAATATTTATGTTTTTATTAATATTATTTAATAACACACTATGGCAAATAGAAGGGGAAAAAGCGGAAACAGTGACAGACTTTATTTTCTTGGGCTCCAAAATTTCTGATGATGACTGCAGCAATGCCGTCAACTAGGAAAGCTATGGCACACTTAGCATATTAAAAAACAGAAACATCACTTTGCTGACAAAAGTCCGTATAATCAAAGCTATGGCTTTTCCAGTAGTCATGTATCATGTATGGAGGTGAGAGTTGGACTGTAAAGAAGACTGAGCATCAAAGAATTGATGCTTTCAAATTGTGCTACTGGAGAAGACTATTGAGAGTCCCTTGAACTGCAAGGAGATAAACCAGTTAATCCTAAAGGGAATCAACCCTGAATATCCATTGCAAGGACTGATACTGAAGCTGAACTCCAATAGTTTGGCCACCTGATGAAAAAAGCCAACTCATTAGGAAAGACCTTGATGCTGGGAAAGATTGAGGGCAGAAGAAGTGGGCAGCAGAGGATGAGATGGTTGGGTATTATCACTGATTCAACGGACATTGAGCAAACTCCAGGAGACAGTGAAGGACAGGGAAGCCTGGCATGCTGCAATGCATGGGGTCTCAAGAGAGTCGGACAGAACTTAGTGACTGCACAACAATAAAAATAAGACATTAGAAATGTGCATAAGTGAAATAAATATTTAGTAAGGAGAAAATTAATTTTATAAATTATTAAATTTAAATTTCTAAATAAAAAGCAGTTAATCAGCTTGTTTAAGGACACAGAGCCAAATTTTGATAATTAAGACATAGAAATGAAAGTCTATATATTTTAATTAGTTTAATTTTTGAAAATTTAGTTTTTTGTGCATTTTAAACAGAAGAAACCTATGCAGAGGTGTATCATATCATAGCTGTCTCACAGAAAGAGAGGCAAATATTTTTGTAGAAAGCAGACTGTTAGCCAAATGTTTAGTGATTCCCTGGTGGCTCAGATGGTAGAGTCTGCCTGCAATGCAGGAGACCCGAGTTTGACCCCTGGGATCCCCTGGAGAAGAAAAGAGCAACCCACTCCAGTATTCTTACCTGGATAATCCCATGGATGGGGGATCCTGGTGGGCCACAGTCCATAGGATCACAAAGAATCAGACATGAGTGAGCGACCTCAGTTACTTATAGCCAAATGTTTATGTGTTAGAACTTTTTGTGGAGAGCGAGGTCTCAGAAAAGCAGAAGAGAGAGAAAAGGGGGATGAGGCAGGGAATGAAGAAAGCAAAGTTGGGGGGATGCATTACTGAGTGAGCCATTGTTTGGCATGAGAACAATGATGATTGATTTGGCAGGACTGTTGTTGAAGAGGTGACATGATCCACTGGGTATCATGACAGATCTTCTGGAAGAAGGGAAGGAGATAAGTTATCTGCTATATTTTTCTCCCACGGGTCTAAAATTAATTCCATGGGGGTTGTTTCTTTATGCTTCGAGACTGAATGTGTATGATTGTTGACTGGTTCCTTAGTGTGTGTGTGTGCTCAGTTGTGTCTGACTCTTTGTGACCCCAGGGACTGTAACCCATCAGACTGCTCTGTCCAAGGAATTTTCCAGTCAAGCATACTGGAGTGGGTTGCCATTTCCTCCTCCAGGGAATCTTCCTGACCCCGGGTTCGAACCAGTGTTCTTATGTCTCCTGCATTGGCAGGCTGGTTCTTTACCACTAGTGCCATCTGAAAAGCCTAGGATGTTTTAAATGTCAGAGAGGACTTGTTTCAGTGCAGTTCTTGCTCTATCTCTATCTGAAAAATGCCTCAGAGCATTCTTGCATAGCTTGGATTTGTCTTATTAGATTTTGACCTCTAGTGTTAGCTCATTGCTAAAGACGAGACTAGTATTCCTACTCTTTTACCCAAAATATTTTGGGGCCCTAGAGTGGAGGAAAGGAAGTAATGTGCATTTGCAAAATAGAAATAAATGGTAATTATGAAATACAGTAAAAGAATTTCTCTTAATTTCCTGTATAATGGATATAAATTGTAAAGGACTTTTGCAGAAGTTTGGCTATCCATAAAGTTCCCTTAGGAAATTTAATGCTCATTCTCCTTTGCCATTTTCAGAAGTCTTACAGTGTTCTCAAATTTGATAATTATTATTTACCAATTTCTGTTACCCAGAGAGATGGTGGTATATTAAACAGGTTTTAAAGTGGGTCATTGTATTGCCAGAAAAGAAAAATACACACAAAATAATGTTTAGTCAAGTCTTTTTGATTCCATCATCTAATCTCCAAATATAAACATGATTAAAATTCTGGTATATGTTCTTCCAGATTTTTATGTAACATATATGCACAAATACCTGGGGAATTTTTTTCTACGTATGCTGCTCTGTAACTTGCTTCTTAAGCTTTCTATCTTTCTCTTTTCTTTTCTTCCTATCTTCTCTTCCTTCATTCTTATAATTATAAGCACTCCTGTGATGAGTATTTCTGTTTCCATAACTCGGAGTAAATTTGTATGTAATCACTAAAAGTGAAATGTTTAATTCAAGGAAAAGCATTGATACTTATTGCAAAGGAAACAAACATATGGTTACTGAAGAGAAGGGTGGTGGGGAGGGGTAAATTAGGAGTTCAGAATTAACGTATATACAATACTATATATAAAATAGACAATCAACAAGAACCTACTGTATAGCCCAGGGAACTGTCTATAATAACCTACATAGGAAAATAATCTATAACTGATTCACTTTGTTGTACACATGAAACTAACACAACATTGTAAGTCAACTATACAGCAGTATATATATATATAAATATGGTGTACCTATTGACTCTCTTTAAGAAGCTGAGAATTCTTTGTCTTTCTCACATTCAAGGGGCTAAGTATTTTGATCTTTGCCAGTCTGATGCATGAAAAATATCTCATTGCTTTTATTTACATTAAGAACCATACATGGGACAATGCACTGGTTCCAAATTGGGAAAGGAGTAGTCAAGGCTGTATATTGTCACCCTGCTTATTTAACTTATATGCAGAGTACATCATGAGAAATTCCAGGCTGTATGAATCACAAGCTGGAATCAAGAGTTTTGGGAGAAATTTAACAACTTCAGATATGCAGATGATACCACTCTAATGGCAGAAAGCAAAGAGGAACTAAAGAGCCTCTTGATGTAGGTGAAAGAGGAGAGTGAAAAACCTAGCTTAAACTCAACATAAAAAAATGAAGATCATGGCATACGGTCCTGTCACTTCATGGCAAACAGATGGGGAAAAAGTTGAAACAGTGACAAATTTCATTTTCTTAGATTCCAAATCACTGTTGGATGGTGACTGCAACCACAAAATTAAAAGATGCTTGCTATATGAAAGAAAAGCTATGACAAACTTAGCATATTAAAAACAGAGACATAGCTATACATATATCCCCTCCCTTTTGAAACTCCCTCCCTTCTCCCTCCCCATCCTACCCCTCTAGATTGATACAGAGCCCCTATTTAAGTTTCCTGAGTCATACAGTTCAGGTTTGACAGAAAACAACAAAATTGTATAAAGCAATTATCCTTCAATAAAAACAAACAAACAAACAAAAACCAGACATCACTTTGTCAGTAAAGTAGGTATATGAGAGCTGGACCAGAAAGAAGGCTAAGAGCTGAATAATTGATGTTTTTGAACTGTGATGCTGGAGAAAACTCTTGAGAGTCCTTTGGACTGCAAGGAGATAAAGCCAGTCAATTCCAAAGGAAATCAACCCTGAATGTTCATTGGAAGGAATGATGCTGAAGCTGAAACTCCAATACTTTGGCCACCTGATGTGAAGAGCCAACTCATTGGAATAGACCTTGATACTGGGAAAGATTGAAGACAAGAGGAGAAGGGGACAACAGAGGATGAGATGGTTAGATGGTCACCATGAAGTGAAGTGAAGGACAGGGAAGCCTGGCATGCTGCAGTCCATGGGGTCTCAAAGAGTCAGACATGACTAAGCGACTGAACAACAATCTGATTATTATTTAAGGTCTGACATATTTGTTCAGTGGTCAGTTATGTGAATTGCTTTATACATACCTTTTTTTTTTTTTTTACTTTACAATACTGTATTGGTTTTGCCATACATCAACATGAATCCACCACGGGTGTACATAAGTTCCCACTCCAGAACCCCCTCCTCCCACCTCCCTCTCCATACCATCCCTCTGGGTTATCCCAGTGCACCAATCCCAAGGATCCTGTATTAGAAAGTTTGTGAATTATTTATGTTCTTTCTCATTTTTAAAATTAAGACTGTTAATATATTTCTGCTGAATTCATGGGCTTCCTCAGGTGCCACGTTTGGCTACCAATGCAAGAGACACAGAGATGTAGATTTGATTTCTGGGTGGAGAAGATATCCTGGAGTAGGAAATGGCAACCCACTCCAGATATTTTGTATAGTTATCTCTTGTCTATAACATGCACTGCAAAATTTTCTTCCACTGTTTTTCAATTTTGTTTATGGCATTTTCTAATTTGCTTTATGGGGCTGTTTGCTTTTAGAGAATTTGAATTATTATGTTCTCAAATGAATTAGTCTTTTCTCTTAATGGTTTATGTATTTCATGTCACTATTAGAAAGGACTTTTTCATTTTAAGTTATGAAAATATTCTTTTTGTTTTTATACTTATATCTTCAATTTATCTGGATTTACTTTTGAGCATAGCAAGAGACTGTGTATTCAGATAATGGTTACTTTATTAGCTCTTCTACTTTTTGTTTTATTAATTTATTTTAATTGGAGGCTAACTAATTTCCAATATTGTGGTGGTTTTTGCCATACATTGACATGAATCAGCCATGGGTATACATGTACTATTTAACTCACAGATTTTAAATAAAATCTTTATTACATTCTGTAGTTTCATAATTCTTTTCTCCTGGTTCTGGGCTCTTATCTATTGATCTTTACATATATATTATGCCATTATCATATGCTTTTATTATTACGACTTTATAGTATATTCATTCATTTAGTCAGTTCTTTACACATATTAAACACTGAGTGGGGACCTGGAAATGCAGCACAGAGCAGGAAAGATAAGATCCTTGCTCATACAGAGCTTAGTGAAGAAGACAAATTGTAACAAGCAAGTAAAGGGAAAATTGCAAATTGTGCTGAATTCTATAAAGATAATAAGATGAAGTGTCACGAAATTGCTTTAGACAGGATGCTCTTGGAAAAGATCAGCTGATTAGCAACCTTAATTCCATCTGCAATCTTAATTCTCTGCTTTCACATAACCGAACACATTGAGAGGCTCTAGGAATGAGGACATGGAGGCCTTTGGGAGCCCATTATTTTGCTTCTCATAGGAGAAGAGGAGACTGCAACTTTGTGGGAATGTGGAGTACTACATGAAAATGCAGGAGGTGGAAAAATACACTTTTTTTTTTTTTTTACTTTATTTCAGCACTCTCCATTAATGTGTAATACATTACACACCAGATTTATGATATTGTGCTATTATTCTCTTCCTGGAACAAATGAACACTATTCTTGGTAAAGTTTTTTTTTCACTTCTGTTAATTTTATGAAATGATGCCTTTAAAATATTAATAAATCATGTATATATATGTGATGTTGGTGTATCACAGCTTTTATGCCATCTTTGTTCACTGAATATTAGACTTATTACAGCTTCATAAAGAATGTTTGAAAAGTCTCATGTTTTCTATGCTCTGGAGTAGAATAAAAGTCTTGATTCTTTGCCAAAACCTACCTGGAAAGTCTTATGGGTCAGGTACATTTGTTATTGGTTTTTGTAGACTTTCTCAATAGCATTCATTAAGTAGGTAGTTACTTATACAATAACATATTTGTGTTTTAAAATTTATTGGTATAGTATTATACTTTATGCCTCTACAAAATTTTAACCCTCTTTGTCTCTATGACTGTTTTTTTGCATTTAAATATCCTTGGGAATGGCTGCAAGGTTACAATTTTCTTAGTATTTTTAAAAATTAGATTTAAAAAATCTAGTATACTTATTTAAAATATTAATTTACACCTTATTTTTTATTGTTGCTGTGATTCAACATTTTGGAGGAGAAAGTTGGCTCAGAAATAGAAAGGACTTTTGGACTCTGTGGGAGAGGGAGAGAGTGGGATGATTTGGGAGAATGGCATTGAAACATGTATACTATCATGTAAGAATGAAGCA
>SJYT01028579.1:310404-322392 GCA_006410635.1 Cephalophus harveyi | reverse complement strand
ACTGAACTGAAATTGTAGAGTTAAGGTAAGCTATATATGAGATCTTCAGGTCCAGAGTGTTGTTAGGCATCTCATTGAAATGGGTGGGACTAAGGGCTGCCATCTATGGGGTAGCACAGAGTCGGACACGACTGAAGTGACTTAGCAGCAGCAGCAGCAGCAGCAGCAAGGACCCTGTTTGTTCTGAAATCTACTTTTTCAGTCTCTTAAAATGCCATTATATATAAATACTTTCTATATTTCCTACAGCTCCATGTTGGAAGATTTAGGACTGAGAATTCAATTCCTTCAAAAACTCATGCAGAACTCGTCTATTCTTCCCAAAAGTCTGTTTATTTTTGTGACTATTAGATGATATATTGGCTTAATCCCCTATGGTCAGATAGATAAAGTATTATTTAGCTATATTTTGCAGATGTGACACCTGAGACTCATAAAATTTAAGTAAAATCTCAACCTATTTACTGAGAAAATGCTAGAATTCAAATTGTCTCCTAATATAGCTCTGCTTCTTCTATATAGACTTACCTCTTTAAAGATAAATGAAAATATTTAGTCTACAAATATTTTATCAAGCATATAATCTTACAACATGCCAATATGGACATGAGAGACAAGCAAAAGTAAATATTACATTAATATAGAGAGTTTGCAATTATCAAGTTGAAGAAAGGTGCAATTAAGATATAAAATTGTCTGTATCATTGTGCTCATTGATGAAGATAATATTCATTATAAACAACTAAAGCAAGAGCAGAAAGATCTACAGTAAGCCCGATGTTTTAGAGTGAAGATAATATATTTACAATGTTACAGAATAGGCATTGGCTCAGACACATTAACCTATAAAGGTTTCCTAGAACATCCTACAAAATTCGATCTCTCTAGAAACTATTGCCTGCCTTGTGTCATTGTGGAGGCTTCCTGGGCTCTGGATGGCTTCTTGGCTTCAGTTCTTTACCATGGAAATTGGCATCTGACCCACTTGGCTTTGTATTTCCTTGACCCCTGGCTGCCCCTGCCCACCCCTGTGACCTGGGTCTTTACCAGAAACAGAACCTGCTGCTCACTTGCTGCTTTTTAATACTGACTCTGCAAATTCCTGATCTAGATTCTGCTTAGCCTGGCAGTGAGTGTCAGTAGGGACATATGTAGGCAAAGCAAATGGATGGTTATATAACTGACCAAACAAACTGTTGCCAAATTGAGTTCAGGCAGAAGCATTTATTTTGATGAGTGTTAAGTATATAGAAAAGGAGTCTTTGATCAGAATTTTTAATTTAGTGCTTTCAGAGTTTGACATCTATACAATAAAGGGGCCCTAACTTTGTCTTTCTGTGCATGCAATTATCACTCAATGCATTCCATAGAGACAGTTAAAATATAATCTGTATCCCAAAGAGCTGTTGTAGAATAGATAACTGAAAAATAGTAAATCTCAAATGGTATCATTCTGGATGTAAGACAGTCTATAACAGTGAAGTCAGTTCAGTTCAGTTGCTCAGTCCTGTCTTACTCTTTGCAACCCCATGACCTGTAGCATGCCAGGCTTACCTGTCCATAACCAACTCCTAGAGCTTACTCCATGTCCATTGAGTCAGGGATGCCATTCAACCATCTCATCCTCTGTCATCCCCTTCTCCTCCTGCCTTTACTCTTTCCCAGAATGAGGGTCTTTTCTAATGAGTCAATTCTTTGCATCAGGTGGCAAAAGTATTGGAATTTCAGCTTCAGCATCAGTCCTTCCAAAGAATATTCAGAACTGACTTCCTTTAGGATTGACTGATTTGATCTCCTTGAAGTCCAAGCTACTATTGTCTATAAGTAGTTTAAAATTTTTTTAATTTCCCTTTTATGCTTGGTTGGTTCAGAACCACAAGTTCAAAATCCCAATGGACACATTTAACTCCATGTTAGCCTCTGGTTTAAGATGAAATATATTTTCTCTCCCTCTCTCCTTTTCTGTTTTCTCTCCTTCCTCCCTTTCTTCCTGCTTCCTTCTTTCTTTTTCTATTTCTCTGTCTCATTTCTTTGTTAAGCTAAATATATTTATTATAGACAGTAGTTAGGGGGACTTGATTTCCTACTATTATCAATGTCTTCAGAAAACTGCTGCTGCTGCTGCTACTAAGTCGCTTCAGTCGTGTCCGACTCTGTGCGACCCCATAGACAGGAGCCCAACAGGCTCCCCTGTCCCTGGGATTCTCCAGGCAAGAACACTGGAGTGGGTTGCCATTTCCTTCTCCATTGTGTGAAAGTGAAAAGTGAAAGTGAAGTCGCTCAGTCGCATCCGACTTCTAGCGACCCCATGGACTGCAGCCTACCAGGCTCCTCCATCCATGGGATTTTCTAGGCAAGAGTCCTGGAGTGGCTTGCCATTGCCTTCTTCAGAAAACTACTTTGTGCCAAACAAGTTGCTAAAAATGGAAGAATTTTGTCTGTTTCTAAAAGATGGTTGCTGAGTAATATTATAGAAGAAAATATCTTATCTCTAAAATAAAGACTATTCTATCCCAAGTGTCAATTCACCATCAGAAATAGAATATAAAGAGGTCAAGCTCTACAAATATTCTAGTTGCTCTTTGTCTTCATTTATATTTAGAAAAATAGGCATTCTATGGCCATCAAGAAGTCAACAAACAATAAGTGCTGGAGGGGGTGTGGAGAAAAGGGAACTGTCCTACCCTGTTAGTGGGGATATAAATTGGTACAACCACTATGGAGAATAGTATGGAGATTCCTTAAGAAATCAAAAACAGAGCTGCCTGTGGTCCAGCAACCCCATTCCTGGGCATATATCTAGAGAAAACCATGATTTAAAAGGGTACATGCACCCCAATATTCACTAGTGTTTACAATAGCCAAGGCATGGAAGCAACCTAAATGCCCATCAACAGATGAATGTATAAAGAAGATGACATACATATATCAATGGAATATTACTCAGCCATTAAAAAGGGTGAAATAATGCATAGTACATTTGCAGCAATATACTAATTCTTGCAACAGCATTATGTAGATCAAAAGGACAATGCTAAGGAGGAAAGTCATGAAAACTGGTATATTATTTCATTCATATGACATTTTAGAAAGGCAAAGCCAGAGAGACAGAAATCAGATTACTAGTTACTAGGAACTAAGGATGGAAGAAAAAGATTCATTACAAAGTGTTATAACTTTTTGGAAAAAATGGAAATTATACTTTGATTTTGTTGGAGGTATGTAGTTCAAAACTCTCTGCACTGAATATCTAAAAAAGTTGAACTTTACTAAATATAAATTATACCTGGAAAAACCTGAGGATAATTTCTCTTAGAGGTCAGTTTTTTGTACAATTATTTTCACAGAAAAAAAAAAAAAAAAGGAGTCTGTTTATATCACTTCCTTTCAATTTTTCACTATGAAAGGATTAATTTTTCCCAGGAAGTGTCAGAACACAACAATCAATCCTCAACTCTTATGGAGGTGCTAATAGGTTATCACAGAAGCATCTTTCATTCTCATTGAATAAAAAAAAAAAAAAAAGAGTCTGTTTATATCACTTCCTTTCAATTTTTCACTATGAAAGGATTAATTTTTCCCAGGAAGTGTCAGAACACAACAATCAATCCTCAACTCTTATGGAGGTGCTAATAGGTTATCACAGAAGCATCTTTCATTCTCATTGAAGACAACATCTATGTCAATGTCTCAAACTAGAAAAATCAGACATCTATTACCTTTTGCTCTTTTGCTCTATATGTTTCTAATAAGTTATTGGTCTAATTATTGCTGCTTTTATAGTCTCTCAATTAAATTTAGTTCTTTCTTTTTCCTTTCCTCTCACTATTTTAGTCTAGGCTTCCATATGATTCTTCTTGGGCAGATGCATTTTTGTTTTCAATTCCTTTTTTCCTACCCTTGGGCTCTGACTCTTCTAATTCATAACAAATATGATGCAATAAATCTTAAAACGCAGATTTTCCAAGTTGCCTAACACAGTTGCTTCTTCACTTGTCTGTTCCATTGTTGTTCAGTCACTAAGTCATATCCATCTGAGCCCCATGAACTGCAGCATGTCAACCTTCTCTGTCCTTCACTGTCTCCCTATGTTTGTTCAAACTCTTGGACTGCAAGGAGATCCTACCAGTCCATTCTAAAGGAAATCAGTCCTGAATATTCATTGGAAAGACTGATGTTGAAGTCAAAACTCCAATACTTTGGCCGTCTGATGTGAAGAGCTGATTCATTTGAAAAGACCCTGATGCTGGGAAAGTTTGAGGGCAGGAGAAGGGGACGGCAAAGGATGAGATGGTTGGATGGCATCACCAACTCAATGGATATGGGTTTGGGTGAACTCTGAGAGTTAGTGATGGGTGGAGGCCTGGCGTGCTGCAGTTCATGGGGTCGCAAAGAGTTGGACATGACTGAGCGACTGAACTGAACTGAACTGATTGTCTGTGATGCCATCCAACCATCTCATAGTCTGTCGTCCTTCTCTTGCCCTCAATCTTTCTCAGTATCAGGGTCTTTTCCAATGAGTCAGCTCTTTGCATCGGGTGGCCAAAGTATTGGAGCTTCAGCATCAGTTCTTCCAATGAGTATTCAGGACTGATTTCCTTTGGGATTGAGTAGTTTGAACTACTCGCTGTCTGAGGGACTCTCAAAGAGTCTTCTCCAGCACCACAGTTCAAAAGCATCAATTCTTTGGTGTTCAGCTTTCTGTATGCTCCAACTCTCACATCCATACATGACTACTGGAAAAGCCATAGCTTTGACTATACAGATCTTTGTTGGAAAATGATGTCTCTGCTTTTAAATACACTGTCTAGATTTGTCATAGCTTTTCTTCCAAGGAGCAAGCATGTTTTAATTTCATGGCTGCAGTCACTGTCCACATTGATTTTGGAGCCCAAGAAAATGAAATCTGGCACTGTCTACACTTTTTTTTCCCATCTATTTGCCATGAAATGATGGGACCAGATGCCATGATCTTTGGTTTCTGAATGTTGAGTTTTAAGCCTGCTTTTTCACTCTCCTCTTTCACCTTCATCAAGAGGCTCTTTAGTTCCTCTTCACTTTCTGTCATTAAATTGGTATAATCTGCACATCTGAAGTTGTTGATATTTCTCCCAACAACCTTGATTTCAGCTTGTGAGTCATCTAGCCCAGAATTTTGCATGATGTACTCTGTATATAGGGCTTCCCTGGTGGCTCAGAGGTTAAAGCGTCTGCCTCCAATGTGGGAGACCTGGGTTCAATCCCTGGGTCGGGAAGATCCCCTGGAGAAGGAAATGGCAATCCACTCCAGTGTTCTTGCCTGGAGAATCCCATGGACGGAGAAGCCTAGCAGGTTACAGTCCATGGGGTCGCAAAGAGTCGGACACGACTGAGCGACTTCACCTCACCTCACCGCACTCTGTATATAAATTGAATAAATAAGGTGACAATATACAGCTTTTAAGTGCTTATTTCTAAATTTTGAACCACTCCATTGTCCCATGTCCAGTTTTAACTATTGCTTCTTGTCCTGCATACAGGCTTCTCAAGAGGCAGTAAGATGGTCTGGTATGCCCATCTCTTTAAGAATATTCCACAGTTTGCTGTGACCTACACAAAGTCTTTAGCATAGCCAATGAAGCAGAAGTAGATGTTTTTCTGGAATTCCCTTGCTTTTTTTATGATCCAGGGTATGTTGGCAATTTGATCTGCCTTTTCTAAATCCAGCTTGTACATCTAGGTTCACGTACTAGGTTCTTGGTTCATGTACAGTTGAAGCCTAGCTTGAAGGATTTTGAACATAATCTTGCTAGCATGTGTGTAGATATATACTTTATTTTTTTTTAATTTTACTTTATATTGGAGTATAGTTGGTCATTGACTCAATGGACATGAATTGGTGAGACAGTGAAGGACAGAGAAGCCTGATGTGTTGCAATCTAAGGGGCAGCAAAGAGTCAGACATGACTTAGCCACTGAACAAGAACAACAGCATAGCTGATTTACAATGTTGTGTTAGTTTCAGGTATATAGCAAGATGGCTTAGTTATACACATATCTGTTCTTTTCTATTTTTCCCATAGGTTATTATAAAATATTGTGTAGAGCTCCCTGTGCTACAGTAGATCCTTGCTGATTTTCTTTTGATATATAGTAACATATCCACTTGCCTTTAAATCCTTTTGATAGTGTGGTTCACTTTCTCCCATGGTTCCAAACAAAATGTTCTTCAAAGAATAGCTCCCAAAGCCTTTTGTTTGGGTTTATAAATATAACATACCTGAATATAAGGTAAAAGTTTATTTTCAAAAAATGATTCTCCCAAACAAAAGGTATATACTTCTGCTTTTCCAAATCTTCCACATAATGGAATACCCTCTCAATGACTTCATTTTGACCAAGAAAATTATATTTGGGGAAAGTCAATTAGCTTTAAATAACATCAGTAAATGCTGGTTCAGAGGCCCATAGAAGTGTCTTGGTGGAGTCAAATATGCGTGCTAAGAAATTTAACATAAATCTGGTGATGGGTGTAGTATCACAGCTTTAAGATTGTACATTCCATACAGCCTTTACAAATGCTTAACTGATTTTATGAATTAAACTAAGAATCTATTTGACTATTTTATCTCATTATTTAAGTTGACTAACATCTTCCTTCCATCTCCTGTGAATTTTCTCATTGAGATCTATCTATTCTATCTATCTATCAATCATCAAACAATCAGTCCAGTAACCAACCAAATCAAATGGACACAGCATTGATGTATAAGTGATATGGATTATCTTGACTATCAATGAAAGTATAATCAATTTACATTCATGTTCAGGTTTAGTTTATTTAAACTTTAAAATAAATTGACAGCCATCTTTCTTACAAGGTTCAACAGTAATTGTTAAAGAAGTTGGGTTCATGGGGTTCTCAACCCCAGAAAGGTTTGGAGACTGTCCATGCTTACACTATCTCTTTTCCACATTCATCAGTGGGACTACTCTAACAGAAAAATTGAAGCTTTATATAAAGTTGATATTTTAAGCAATTTTAGTAATTTGTATTTTTTAATCTTCTTTGAGACTCTGTTAGAATTCGCCCTTCTTCTATAGCTGTTTTTACAGTGTGACCATATATAGTTATTATGAATGAAGTTAGCTGAGATTTAGGAGTCTTCAGCATTATTTCCCTGGGCTTCTATTGGTCCTCTTGAAACAGAGGAGGCAGAACATTGCAGGCTTTAATACTATTTGTTCACACATAACCATAATAGACACTTAAATGGGTATGATATCAAGAAGTGCTGTGGTCTCCTTCCCTTTGGAAAGTATTTTATTAGATACAGTTGACCTAAATGTGAGTGGCATAGTGAGTGTATATTGAGATTTGCAATAGATAAGATGATGCTAAAGCTTATTATTTTTTCCTCTCTAACACGAAAGTATTGATAAGGGGCTACAATCCATCCACACTGTCAACAAATGTTAATGTAAACGTTAACCATATATGCTTAATTAGTGACATTAATAATTGGGGTCACATCCCTACATTTCTCTTGTGAGGAGGAAAACAAGAAGAGCTGGAAATGACTTCATGGTTCTGTGAAAAATACCTCAGTAACTGTCATGGTATTGTGAACAGATGCTATCAATTAACTCTGTGAGCAGAAGAGACTTCCCTGTGGGCTTGGAGATACCATCTTTACATTAATATTCCCAGTCATCCAATTCCATAGGGCACCTGAGAGGCAGACTGTGTTTTGTTTTCCACATCTTAGTTTGTGAAAATTACTACTTTCCCTTCCATACTTAAATATTCCATATTCTTTCCCCCCTATGACTGAATATTTTCGCTTCCATCTTGTATTTACCCTAAGTGAAAAGTCAGATAATTGGGAGATAATTCCAGCTGGAAACATGATGCTTCCAAGCAGCAGTGAAAGTCCCTCTGCTTTTCAAACTACAGAGAAATGGTGCAGTTATCAGAAAATAATCATAATTCACGTACATAAAATCACAATTCTCAAAGGGAATCTATAAGTCTAAAACAGAAGTGGGCTACAAGAAGTTCAGTTTATTCCTTCAGTTATTTATTTATTCATTTATTCATGATGTCTTTTTAGATTCATCCAAGAATTTTTACAATGTATCAAGCACTGCCCTAGAATTTCCATAGGTCTAAACACAGTGACCACATGGCAGAAACTTCCAGGTAAAGAAAACTAGAAGGTATATTCCAGTTGTATACTAAGTGGTATTATTACTACAAGGTCTTCTCCTCATTTAGCACATACCTCACACTTACACATCAAAGCTTAGAAGACATCCTACGAGAGAGAAATCTTCGTTAAGCAATTTTCAAGCTTATCTAAGCAACAGACCCTCCCCCCACACCAACACACACACACACACAATCATTAATTTTTAGCTTAAATAAGTAGGGAATTATTATCTTTAATTTTAGCAAAAAATCTTCAAGGATATATGTTGTTTTGTTTAACAAATTGAGAAGAAATTGGGATGACTTGTAGTTACTGAGAAAGGGAATAAAGGAAGGGAATTAAATATGTAAAAAAAGGTGTCTTTTGCTCGTGCTAAGTCACTTCAGTCGTGTCCAACTGTTTGTGACCCCTCAGACTGCAGCCTGCCAGGCTCCTCTGTCCATAGGATTCTCCAGGCAAGAATACTGGAGTGGGTTGCCATTCCCTTCCCCAGGGGATCTTCTCAACCCAGGGATCGAGCCAGTGTCTCTTGCACTGGCAGGCAGGTTCTTTACTGCTAGCACCACCTGTGACAAAGAGAGGTAAAAGAGCAGAAATTTTGCAAGTGAGAAATGTAGAGACAGTTCAGAGACTTTAAGAAAGAGAAATATGGGTGTCCCAGAGCACCAGCTTTGAGTGCCCTTCTTCATGCATCAAGCTTGCAGTGGTCATCTATTTTACATATGGCAATATACATGTTTCAATGTTATTCTCTCATATCGTGCCTTTTCTCTCGCCTTTTCTCCACATAGTGCAAAAGTCTGTTCTTTATATCTGTGTCTCTTTTGCTGTCTTGAGAATAGGGTCATCATTACTGCCTTTCTAAATTTCATATATATGCATTAATATACTGTATTGGTGTTTCTCTTTCTGGCTTACTTAACTCTTATAATAGGCTCCAGTTTCATCCACCTCATTAGAATAGACTCAAATGCATTGTTTTTTATAGCTGAGTAATATTCCATTGTGTATATGTACCACAAATATACACCCATGGCTGATTCATGTCGCTGTATGGGAAAAACCACCACAATATTGTAAAGTAATTAGCCTCCAATTAAAATAAATAAATTAATTAAAAATTATTAAGTGAAAATTTTAGAAATGACAGGGAATGTTCAACATTGGTGAAATGTATGATTAACATATAGTGTATTCCCTGATTAATGTGTAGCTTTTAATAGAGGTGTTTTTAAAAATTATGCAATATCATAGGAACACTCTCTAATGAGGAAAAATGTATATGCAGTTTTTAACTTTGTACTTATTTTGATTAATTCTGTTTTCTGTATAATACTAATTTAAAATTATACCAGTGAAAAGAGTATGAAGCAGTTATACTTCTAAGAAATAAAGAGAAATATGCTAAGTTTTATGTTTTTATTTCTGCTAGGGTTCTATATAATACTCTAGTGTTCCTCCCTGAATCTTCAACAAAAGTCTGTTCCTCAAAACCAACTCCCAAGAGTGATGCTTTCCAGAAATTAAGATTTGTGTATAAAATTGGGTCACCTCAGGGTGAAGAGAAAGTACAGTCATTTAGAGAAAAGTTAAAGTGAGTTGGAAAAAACAGGAGAATCAGGGCTTAGAGTTGGAAGCTATAGATAATCAGGAGAAATTACCTACTGACCAACTTCTATTATTGGACCTAAGTAATTTTAATTATATATTAAATATTAGAGGACCTGGAGATGCCAACATAGTCACCTGGATGGAAAAAGAAAAATTCTGAAAGAAATAATTCTAAAGTCAAAGTGCCTCCTCCCCCAATCACAAAAGAAATATTATGACCAGAATTCTTTTCCTTGAAGATTTATATTAACAGAGCAATAGTGGAAGGACATCAAAAGAAAGATTTAAGATGCTTCAAATAAAAACAGCACCAAAAGAAGCCCTTAAAAATGTCAGAGAATAACTTCAAGATTATCAGGATCTGAAAGAGGAAAGATTTCCCTTGGAGACTTCTGAGAAAAACAAAAAATGTGTTCTTCATCTTAATTGCTTTAGACCAGACATCTAAATAAAGAGACTTAGGGACAGGGAGTGAGGATACATGACTCATTACCGGCTTTTAGGAGCATAGTTTGGAAGGAATTGAAAAAAATCAGTCTATGTAAGTGGTACACCCTATGAACTCTGGATACAGACTCCCAGGATTTGAATCTCTTTTCAGTAAAGCGAAGAGATATAGTAAGCACTTGAGGTCGCCTGCAGACAATGTACAGGGCAAATGTCCAGGACAACTTCCAGCTGAAATTGTTAGGCTGAGTATATATGGTACAAATAATGCTGGCTCCATTTCTTCCTGGGAGTTCACTTTTTCCACCCAATACCAACCCCTCATTTTCACTATTTCTCTTATTCTTTATTGAAAATAAAGTTTTTCCAATAACTTTTTTGCCTTTTCTTACTGTTCAAGAGGAAAGCAAAAACAGTGCCTAGTTGTGGTTGTGATTGGAGATGGAAGCAAAGTCTGATGCTGTAAAGAACAATATTGCATTGGAATCTGGAATGTTAGATCCAGGTTAGAATCTGGTAGGTCCCTGTTAGAATCGAGGTAAATTAGAAGTGGTCAAACAGGAGATGGCAAGAGTGAACATTGACATTTTAGGAATCAGTGAACTAAAATGGACAGGAATGGGCTAATTTAATTCAGATGACCATTATATCTACTACTATGGGCAAGGATCCCTTAGAAGAAATGGAGCAGCCCTCGTGGTCAACAAGAGTCTGAAATGCAATACTTGGGTGCACATTCAAAAATGACAGAAGAATCTTTGCTCATTTCAAAGAAAAACCATTCAATCTCATAGTAATTCAAGTCTATGCCCAACCACTAATGCTGAAGAAATTGAATTTGAACAATTCTACAAAGAACTACAAGACCTTCTAGGACTAACACCAAAAAAATGATGTCCTTTTCATCAAAGGGAGCTGTAATACAAAAGGAGGAAGTCAAGAGATACCTGGAGTAGCAGGTAAGTTTAGCCTTGGAGAAAAAATGAAGCAGGGCAAAGGTTAACAGAGTTTTGCCAAGAGAATGCATTGGTCATAGCAAATACTCTCTTCCAACAACATAAGAGAAGTCTCTACACATGGACATCGCCAGATGGTCAATACCAAAATCAGATTAATTATTTTCTATGCTGCTGAAGCTGGAGAAGCACTATACAGTCAGTGAAACCAAGACCAGAAGCTGTCTGTGGCTCACTTCAGTTCAGTTCAGTTCAGTCGCTCAGTCGTGTCCGACTCTTTGTGACCCCATGAATCGCAGCTCGCTAGGCTTCCCTGTTCATCACCATCTCTCGGAGTTCACTCAGACTCATGTCCATCGAGTCCATGATACCATCCAGCCATCTCATCCTCGATTGTCCTCTTTTCCTCCTGCCCCCAATCCCTCCCAGCATCAGAGTCTTTTCCAATGAGTCAACTCTTCGCATGAGGTGGCCAAAGTACTGGAGTTTCAGCTTCAGCATCATTCCTTCCAAAGAAATCCCAGGGTTGATCTTCAGAATGGACTGGCTGGATCTCCTTGCAGTCCAAGGGACTCTCAAGAGTCTTCTCCAACACCACAGTTCAAAAGCATCAATTCTTCGGTGCTCAGCCTTCTTCACAGTCCAACTCTCACATCCATACATGACCACAGGAAAAACCATAGCCTTGACTAGACGGACCTTAGTCCGTCAAAGTAATGTCTCAGCTTTTGAATATGCTATCTAGGTTGGACATAACTTTTCTTCCAAGGAGTAAGCGTCTT
>SJYT01028579.1:270093-307333 GCA_006410635.1 Cephalophus harveyi | reverse complement strand
TTGCCTTTCTTTGAGATTGGAATGAAAACTGACCTTTTCCAGTCCTGTGGCCACTGCTGAGTTTTCCAAATTTGCTGACATATTGAGTGCAGCACTTTCATAAATTAATAATTCAGTTATTAAACTTCAAATGTGAAACTCTAAAGCTCTTATTTATCAAGTTTTTAGGGTCGACTACATATCTCATTATTCTAATAAATTAGGTAGATTTTAATAATCATATTAAAGACAATTTTATAAATAATTCTTCATGTTTTAATATTTTAAAAGAATTTATCATTTTAATACATTTGATTCTCATTTGGGGTGTATCATTTTACTCACACCAAATAAAATGTAAAATTCCTATGCAGCAAAACAGTTCATGAAAGCTTAATAAATTAAACTTATGTCTTGGAAGAGTCTAATTTTTTATGGTCTAATTTTTTTTTTTTTGTAAACTAAGTGGAATTTCAAGTTAATTCTATGAATCTAAAACAATTACTCAAGCAGGTATTTTCAATTGAAATTGAAAACTAATCCACTGATGAAAGAAGCAAAATTATATTAAGACTTACATAAATTTAAAACACCAAATATATGAAAATTATCCCTTAGGAAGAATTATAATTATTAAAGGTTTGGTTACCTTTGTTGTCTAATATCTACTTTTAAAACCTTAATAAAACAAACAAAACTTTAATTTTTGTATCCCCTCAGATTCACATATTGAAGCCCTAGCTGGCCCCCATTGTGATTGTATTTGAAGATAGGTCTCTTAAAAGGTAACTAAGGTTATATAAGGGGCTTCCCTGGTGGCTCAGTGGTAAAGAATCTGTCTTAATGTAAGAGATGTGGGTTCTATCCCTGGGTCAGAAAGATCCCATGGAAAATGAAATGACAACCCATTCCAGTATACTTACCTGGGAAATCCCATGGACAGAGAAGCCTGGTGGGCTACAGTCTATGGGGTCATAAAACAGTTGGACACAACTGAGAGACTAAGCAATGGGGTTATAAGAGGTTATGAGGGTGGATCTTAATATGATAGATTTGGCCTCATAAAAAATGAGAGAGATATTTCTCTCTCTGTCCTCACACTCAGACAAGCAACAGGTCATGTGGGCACACAGTGAGGTGGTGGCCACCTACAAGCCAAGTGAAGCAGCCTCAGAATGAAACTACCAGGCTGGCACCTTGATCTTATACTTCTTAACGTCCAAAATGGTGAGAAATAAATTTCTGTTGTTTAAGCGACTCAGTCTATGATATTTTGTTATGCAGCTCAAGCAGATTAGAGCAGTTCTCAGCTGAGGGTGAGATTAATAAAACTGACATGGGTTTAGAGAGAGGAGGAAAAAAATGTATTATTTTAGTTGAGTGGAAGGCTATGTTGCTGAGAGGTATATTGTGTGATTGTAGAATTAAGGATTCACTGAGGTCTGTGGTTATGGGTTTAAAATTACACTAGTAAGCAAATAGATGGGGAAACAACGGAAACAGTGACAGACTTTGTTTTAGGGGGCTCCAAAATCTGCAGATGGTGACTACAGCCATGAAACCAAAAGACGCTTGCTCTTTGGAAGAAAAGTTATGACCAACATAGGCAACATATTTAAAAGCAGAGACATTACTTTACCAAGAAAGTTCTGTCTAGTCAAAGCTATGTTTTTCCAGTAGTCATGTATGGATGGGAGAGTTGGACTATAAAGAAAGCTGAGTGCTGAAGAAATGATGCTTTTGAACTGTGGTGTTGGAGAAGACTCTTGAGAGTCCCTTGACTGCAAGGAGATACAACCAGTCCATCCTAAAGGAAATCAGTCCTGAATATTCATCAGAAGGACTGATGCTAAAGCTGAAACTCCAATAATTTGGCCACCTGATGGAAAGAGCTGACTCATTTGAAAACACTGTGATGCTGGGAAAGATTGAAGGGAGGAGGAGAAAGGGCTGACAGGGGATGAGATGGTTGGATGGCATCACCAACTCAATGGACATGAGCTTGAGTAAGCTCTGGGAGTTGGTGATGGACATGGAAACCTGGCATGCTGCCGTACATGGAGTCGCTAAGAGTTGGACATGACTGAGCGACTGAACTGAAGTGTAAGTATGATTTTTTTCTTCAGGCACATAGCTGTGTGGGTTCTAGTGGATTCAAATGCATGTACAGTTGTGTATAGCCAGGACTGTGGTCTTACCAAGTGAAAAATCAAAGTGAGAAAGGGGATAGGGAATGAAGAGCAACTACAGTGACATAATTACAATGATTAAACATGGAATTTAAGTTTGTTGGGGGAAGAGGGTGGTGAATGATCCTACTAACAGAATGAGGGACAGAGATGAGTGATAGAATCAAAGATCTGGAGATTCTGTCAAAGCCAAAGGATGGATGGTGGGGGGATGATGGAAGGAGGGAATGAAAGGCAAAAATTGTGGTCTATGAATTGAGATGCTTAAATTGAGATTATGGAGGTTTCCTAGTGACAAAATCTATACCAGGATCATAGAAGTCATTTGTTGACATACGTTGCTAGATAACATCATCACATCATTGGAGGGGAAAAACTCAAGAAATGAAGAGAGGAGAGAGAGAGAGAAAAAAAAAAGAAAACCTGTTGGAAGGAAAATCTGCATTTACATTTGCAGATTTGGTATTGGAAAGAGTGACAAGGACCCAGAAGCTAAAATCATTGACATACAAAGAGGAGTAACTGGAGTCCATGAAAATCAGTAACAATGGGGGCAATGAGTGGTATAATCTGATTACATCAGATTCATATCTGAGAGACTTGAATATCAAAAGATATTTTAAAATAACCCACTTATTTTCAAGTGCAATGCGACATTTACCAAGAGATATGTTTGACTAAGCCATTGAAAGCCTCAAAATGTCAGACTGATAAAGACACAGAGGGTGATTGCAGAAAAGAAAGCTCTTAAATGAGAAAATAATATCAAAATGAGAAATTAATAGTAAAGATACTTTAAGCAAAATCCCATATATTTGGAAATAAAATGTCTGCTTTTAAATGATGAGTGTATGTAAGAAGCCATAATAAGGAAAATTAAAAAGTATTTGTAATAGAATAAAAATGAAAAGAGAATTTACTAGAATTTGTTGCATGCAGCTGAAGCTGCTCAATGCAATTAAATACCATGTGTAGTCTTGAATGTTGGAGAAGACTCTTGAGAGTCCCTTGGACTGCAAGGAGATCCAACCAGTCCATTCTGAAGGAAATCAACCCTGGGATTTCTTTGGAAGGAATGATGCTAAAGCTGAAACTCCAGTACTTTGGCCACCTCATGCAAAGAGTTGACTCACTGGAAAAGACTCTGATGCTGGGAGGGATTGGGGGCAGGAGGAGAAGGGGACGACCGAGGATGAGATGGCTGGATGGCATCACTGACTCGATGGATGTGAGTCTGGGTGAACTCCGAGAGATGGTGATGAACAGGGAGGCCTGGCGTGCTGTGATTTATGGGGTCGCAAAGAGTCGGACACGACTGAGCGACTGAACTGAACTGAACTGAACTGTAGTCTTGAATAAGGTATGAAAACAAATAATGGATGCAAGCATAAGTAGCCTGCCAGGCTCCTCTTACCATGGGATTTTCCAGGCAAGAATAGTGGAGTGGGTTTACATTTCCTTCTCCAGGAGATCTTTCCAACCCAAGGATCGAACCTGGGTCTCCCACATTGCAGGCAGACTCTGAGCTATCAGGGAAACCCTTTTCCTAGTTTTAATCCTTATTTTTTTCTTACTTCTATAAATTCCAGTTGCTTCAAATTCCTTAGCTTTTTAAAAACTTTGCAGCATAAGTAAGGATTTTGTAATTGACATTTCATACTGCTAACTTAAATTTCTCTTAGTTCTAAGCCATGTACTTCTAGTCCTTGTACTTTGCAACTTCCAACATTGTATTGCTGTGGTTTCCTCTCCAATCATGTCTGTGGCTTTTAAAGTTATATTTTAAAGTTTAAAAATTATGATACTTTAATGCCTTTTTATTGGGGTTTGGAGCAAAAGCTAAAGAAGATGAGTATGTCAAATATAATTAATTTACCTGGAAGTATTTCCTAGAGTTGAGCTTCTTAATATTTATCACATATAACAATATAACTTGTACTGGGCCAGAGGTTTTTTTTTTTTTTTAATTTAATAAACTGAAAATAGTCTCAGAGATTCAATAGAGCTTGCTGTTTTTTCTTCTAAACACAACATGTTCATTTGGAGTGTTTACTGCTATATATTTAAGAGCACACACAAAATCTTTTTTATGAGGGCCAGTTATATAAATTCAGTGGGTGCAGAGCATAACTGTGGGACATCTGTCCATTTAAACTGTGGAAAATTGAGCAATTCAAGGTATCAAACACTAGATGCTCTTTTGCAGTAAAAAATAAATAATTCTAAAGACCTAGTTTCAGAGGCTAGGAAAGATCAAGTGAAAGACAGATTTTACGCCCATTCCCAGGCATAGGATTCCTATGATGCGGCAATAATTTCTCGGATCTGCAATCTATCTGCTGCATAATGATTTCTGTGACAACAGGGTGCCACCAACCTGGAAAGAATTCACAAAAACATGTACCTCTATATACAAAAATGAGAACAGTTTTTATTCTTGAGAGCCTTTAGATTTCATCTTAAATTAGATAATTGAGATTTCTATTGCTTCCTCCTCACATAAGGCTTTACCATTTGATTTTCCGTGCATTGACAATAGGCTATATCCTTGTTTATTTGAGAGAGTTGGATTCCTTTTCCTTTCAGGAAACAGATGGAATGTTTTCTTTGGGGCAAAAGTTTATGCTGTTGTAAAATGAAGACTTCATTTAAGAACATTTTGTAATCAAGCAAGGGAAGATCAAATAAATCTTGGTTATTTTTTGAGCATTTTTGTGATATATTCAAATGAAGATGTTTTCTTTCTCAAATCATCAATTATTTAAATATATTTTAACTGGGCTTCCCTGGTGGCTCAGATGGTAAAGAATCTGCCTGCAATGCAGGAGACCTGGCTTGGATCCCTAAGTTGGGAAGATCCAGGTTGGCAATCCACTCCAGTATTCTTCCCCTGGAAATCCCATGAACAGAGAAAACTATGGGCCATGGGGTCACAAGAGTCAGACAGGACTGAGCAACTCACACTGTACCAGGGAAGAAGCTTTAATCTAGCAAAATCATAAAATGAAAGAGCCGAGAGTATAGTGAGAGACAGTTTGCTGCATACCTCAGTATGCAATAGAGCTTCAGAGTAAAATATTTTAATGGCAGTTTAGTTGAGACAACTCTTTTGTCTTCCTCTCCATAAAACTTACTCTCAAGTAGGGTGAGTCAAGTACATTTAGAATTCAACTAAGGGGAGGTAGAGATTAGGATACTGCTAGTTTGTATTCAGTAGGTTATATCTGAGTGATTTTCACATTCATGTATAGTTCAGTTACTGTTACCTATTTCAGTATATCATTTTTTTCATGCATTGAAAGTTTCTGGGTTGTAGGGCTTCCCTGTTAGTTCAGCTGGTAAAGAATCTGCTTGCAATGCAGGAGACCCTGGTTTGATTCCCAGGTTGGGAAGATCTACTGGAGAAGCAATAGGCTACCTACTCCAGTATTCTTGGGCTTCTCCAGCTGGTAAAGAATCCGCCTGCAATGTGGGAGACCTGGGTTTGATCCCTGGATTGGAAGATCCCCTGGAGAAGGGAACAGCTACCCACTCCAGCATTCTGCCCTGGAGAATTCCATGGATTGTATAGTCTATGGGGTCGCAAAGTGTCATACATGACTGAATGACTTTCAATTCACTTCAGAGAAAAAACAGGTTTTGAAATGTGTTATAGACTAAGAGTTTGTTTCCACACTGCCCCCCACTCCAATTCATTAATTGAAGTCCTAATCCAAAATGTGATGGAATTTGGAGATAGCGTCTTTGGGAGATAATTAGAAGAATCATGAGGGTTGGGTCCTCAAGACAAGATTATTGTTCTTATAAGAAAACACTTCCTGGGTGGCTCAGTGGTAAAGAATCTTCCTATCGATGCAGGAGATTCAGGAAACGTGAGTTCAGTCCCTCCATTGGGAAGATCTCCTGGAGGAAGTCATGGCAAGCCACTCCAATATTCTTGTCTCAGAAATCCCATGGACAGAGGAGCCCAGTGGGCTATAGTCAATGGGGCCACAAAGAGTCGGACGTGACTGAGCACACACACATGCAAGAAAAGGAAGAGAGACTAGAGCTTTCTGTCTCTCCCTCACTATGTAAAAATACCTCAAGAAGGTGACTGCCTACCCGCCAGGAAGATGGCCCTCACCAAACAACCAGCCATGCTGGCACCTTGGTCTTGGGTTTCTAGGCCTCCATACTGTGAGAAGCAAAATATCCATTGTTCAGATCAGACAGCCTATGGTATTTTGTTATAAGCAGCCTGATCAGATTAAGACAAAAAAACAAGTCAGTGGAAAATGTCTTTCATTATCAGATATGTAAAGCTGAAATACAAAATTTAGATCTCACTGAATCAATTTCTTTAAAAAATGGACTAAATGCCACAAATGCAATTATAAATGCTCCAAATTTGATTTTTGATGGAAAGCCTGCAATATATATATTTTATCAGAATTCATATGTTTTTATGACACAAACATGCTGTACTACAAATGGCGCAGGTATCCATGTGTGGAGTCATGTATTTCATACATCTCAATATATCAGATCCTACTGGGTCTGTCCTGGCTGAGGTTTGACAGATCAATATGAAACTGTGTGCAAAATTGCCACCAACATTACAATATGTCTTAAAGAAACCCATTGTTCCTACAATTTCATGAATAAGTCAATGTGGGCTTTGTTACACAATTACTTAGCTTAACCTCCAACAGTGACAATTTAATCTGAGAGCACTCTTAAATAATAATTTTTGAAGGAAACTTAAAAACATAACTTTCAGACCGATATAAATACAATCATATGTTAAGGATTTTATTTAACTCATTATTTAACTCATGAATTAGGAAACTGGGACCATGTTAAATAAGCTCAAAAGGAAATCCAAAGAGATATATATACAAAAGTATATATATATATATATATATATATACACACAAAAATAAGGTTCAATTGATTTATGTCTTCTCCCACTGTGGACGAAGTTAGTCTTATCTCCAGTTTCACATTCATTTCAGCATTTTTGAAATATACTGAATTGAATTTTTTGAAATATGTTGAACTGAATGTGAAACTGTAGATAAAACTTAACTTTGTCCATGGTGGGGGAAAGAAATCAATTGAAACTGTACTTTTTATATCTACAGACAAGAATTATTGTGTATTTCTATCAAGTGTATATATCTACAGTTTATCGAGTGAGAAAATACCTCACTAAGAATCACTAAGATAACCCAGAAGGATGTACCCTAGAGAGATGGACAAGCTTTTCCTGTAAAGAGCTAGACAGTAAATATTGGGCAATACTGCCTATGCTGTGAGTACTCAAGTCAGCCATTGTAGAGCTACTAAGCCACTGATAACACAACAAATGGATATGGCTGTGTATGAATAAAACCTTATTTTCAGAAGCTGATGGTGGGCTAATGGGTTGGTTTTGACAGCCTCTCTTCAAGGTGGTGCAAAGTTGTATATGGAAACACATCATTCCCCCTGTACCACTTTAATCCAAGTTCAAGGCTTGAGAATTCCTCACTACACAGATGATTTGAAGCTAGACTGCAATTTTGGGAAAGGGTTAGTTTAATTGCAGGGGACGTCCCTGGTGGCCCAGTTGATAAAGAACTCAACTACAAGGTAGGAGACTCAGTCTCTGGGTCAGGAAGATATCCTGGAGAAGGAAATGACAACCCACTCCAGTATTCTTGCCTGGGAAATCCCTTGGACAGAGGATCCTGGTGAGTTACTGTCCATAGGGTCATAAGAGTTAGAAATAATTTATGGACAAAAACTCCCACCAATTTAATTGCAATTAACATTTACTCTGAAATCTAATCCTCTGAATCTGTGTTTCAAGAAAGGGGTTTATTAGAATTCCCAACCAAACAATTTGAAACTCAGGTGGCTTGTGATAACTTTCCCTTGGTCCTGTGTTATTTCTCAAGTCCATTATATCTCACAGCTTTTCTTTCATAATTAAAAAAACATTTTCAGGGAAAAAAATAACTTTTGAGTTCTGACCTTATATTTATTCTTTTTTTCTTCTAGGCTTTGGCCTGGCAAATATTTATTTAATGGTTGCTACTTTTAGGATGATTTTTTAAAAGCATATTTAATCCTTATTTTTCATTATCCTTGTTTGAAGTGTTGGTCTGAATTATCACTGACATTAATGTTCACAGAAACTTCATTTTGTTGAAGTTTTAAATATGCAGAAGCCTCATTTTGTTGATGCTTCAAACATCCATTTAGTCTTGCAGAAAATAACCTTTATTGAATGTCCTTTGGGCTTTATCATCTCACTAGTAACAATAAAATATATTATTTTGCTCAATCTATTCTATTCTGAACCATTTCCTTTCATTTTACAAAACCTAAAATTAAGATCCTTCCTTTGATAAGAAATAGAAAGCAGTTATATATCATTCAAAATATTTTAGCACTGGTTTCATAAATGATGGATTATCTTCTGATATTTAAAATATAGTTTGACTTACCAATATTGGATAATTTTTAAGAAATGAATCTACTGTATAAAAATTTTGTTTTTGATTATGATTATTTTTAAAAGAAGCATAGTAATTTATGTCACAAATTATAATTTTTCTCTCTAATAAAATACTCGAAGTAAAAAAGGAGCAAAATCATGAGAAAACATATATGACAGAGGTAATAAAGCCTATTTCAAAAAGTTTTAAATCATAAAAGAATAAGCTTATTTTTAATACATTAAAGTTTTTAAATGTGTTAAAAATTTGGCTGAAGATACATTACACAAAATTAGAAGAAAAAAAAAGACACAATCTAGGAGACGACTCTGGTAATTTATGCCATGCTAATTGATATGGACCCACCATCCAACATGAATGACAAATAATTAAGAAAATGCAAACAATGTCAAAGAAAAATTGGCAACTATATGAATTCATTGAAGCTGAAATCCCCATGGCCAATAAGTCATAAGAGTCAATAAACAAACAATGAAATGCACAGCCTCTTTAGATATTATCAAGGGAAATAAAATTAAAACACAATAGAAAATAACTTCATGTGCATAAAATATCTTCTGTTCACTACTCATTGGCCAGAACTATTCACATGGTCCCACTTAAATTTAAGTGGGCAGAAATGACTGAAAAGCAGAGATAAGATATATTTGATGAGTGGCGCAAATGGTTAGCATTGCTGCTATTAATACCATGCATAACAATTTGGTAATGTCCATTAAAGGTGAAGTTGTGTGTAATCCATGACTTGGTACTTCCATTTCTAGAAAACAAATGGAAATGCTTCTGTACATATACAAGAGGTGATATATATTTTAAAAGTTCTTAGAAGCATTGCTGGCAATAGAGAAAAATGACTATCAAAGAAATAAAATTATTCTGGCATATCCATACAATCGAATGTTTTATAGTCATTAAAATGAGTGTTTTAGGATCCATTAATCAGCCTGGATAATTCTTAAAAGCACACAATGAATAGGAGAAAAAATAAACTAGGCATTTAGTGTTATATAAAATGATCTATGAGAACTTGAAAATACTGAAAGCAATACTTTATGTTGTTTAAGGATTGCTCTTGGTCTCAACAGCATGAACTCATGAGTAGAAATTGTTTGATGCATTCAGCAAGATGAGTCACCTCTGCAAGGTGGTGGGGGACCGGGAGTTAGATATCATAGTGGAATACAAAGGAAGTAGTAACTTCTTCAGGGTCCTCTTAGTGTTAAAGTAAATGGAGCAAAATACTCAATATGGCTGGTAACCAGTTCCATTTCAGTCGCTCAGTCGTGTCCAACTCTTTGCGACCCCATGGACTGCAGCATACCAGACCTCCCTGTCCTTAACCAACTCCCGGAGTTTACTCAAACTCATGTCCATTGAGTCGGTGATACCATTCAGCCATCTCATCCTCTGTTGTCCCCTTCTCCTCCTGCCCCAAATCCCTCCCAGCATCAGGGTCTTTTTCAATGAGTCAACTGTTCGCATGAGGTGGCCAAACTATTGGAGTTTCAGCTTTAGCATCAGTCCTTCCAATGAACACCCAGGACTGATCTCCTTTTTCCTCTGCCTTTTCTAAAAGCAGTTTGGACATCAAGGAGTTCATGGTTCATGTATTGCTGAAGCCTGGCTTGGAGAATTTTGAGCATTGCTTTACTAGTGTGTGAGATGAGTGCAATTGTGCAGTAGTTTGAGCATTCTTTGGCATTGCCCTTCTTTGGGATTGGAATGAAAACTGACCTTTTCCAGTTCTGTGGCCACTGCTGAGTATGGCTAGTATACATGTGGGCATTTAGAATAATGTTTTTTCATTATTTGCTTGACATTTTTCTAGTTAGAAAATAAAATAAGGGGATAGAATGAATAGTGGGGTAATCTTGACATGTCTGGCCTCAGAAAGCTCTTCTAAATCATGCATGCATAGCTGAAACCTGACTTAGATAAATAGACATATTTCACAGTGATAAGGTTAAAGTTTTGAATGACCATAAAGTGAAATTGATACAAAGGAAGAGGGAGTATCTTCTTATTTCTTCCAGCTTTTCCAGTCACTCTAGATGGCAGTTAATTTGGTTTGACCTGTGCTTGGTCCCACAAAGACCTTTCCTCCAAATTCTTGACATTTCCTATAAGAGAAATGTCCAGTTTTGATAAAAATTATCACAATTTACAATTATTTTCAACACTTTTGTGCATACTATTTGGGTCTTCCTGAGAATGCAAGCATCCAGAGGTCATCCAGAGGTAAGAATGCCGCATCATACTTATATAAGTGCCTACCATGGTGGATGTGACAGTTGGACTATAATGAAAGCTGAGCACTGAAGAATTGATGCTTTTGAACTGTGGTGTTGGAGTAGACTCTTCAGAGTCCCTTGGACTGCAAGGAAATCCAACCAGTCCATCCTAAAAGAAATCAGTCCTGAGTATTCATTAGAAGGACTGATGTTGAAGCTGAAGCTCCAATACTTTGGCCACCTGATGCGAAAAGCTGACTCATTTGAAAAGACCCTGATGCTGGGAAAGATTGAAGGCGATAGGGGAAGGGGACAACAGAGGATGAGGTGGTTGGATGGCATCACCGACTCAATGGACACGAGTTTGAGTAAACTCCGGGAGTTGGTGATGGACAGGGAGGCCTGGTTGGACACGACTAAGCTACTGAACTGAATGGTGTTATTTTAAGAATGAACTCCTTCAGTATACCTTGCAGTATTCAGAGGTTTAATGTAATCATCACACTCACTGGTAGAGGAATTATAACCAATTGGGTGTGTGCATGCCTGTGTGTGTGTGGAGGGGAGTGAGTGGCAAACTGGTGGGGCTGGGGCAAACACAGAAATATTTCCATATAGGCTCATTTGCTCACAAGTTGGGGATGGTGGAAGCACCTAACAAGTGATTATGTATGTGTGTCTTGCACATTGTAGGTTTGTCTAGTATAATGCAATATGCATGCTTCTAAAAACCCCTTGTGGCTCAGTGGTATCCGTCTGCCAATGCAGGAGATGCAGTTTCAGTTCCTGGGTCAGGAAGATTTCCTGGAGTAGGAAACAGCAAACCATTTCCATATTCTTCCTGGGACATCCTGTGGACCAAAAAACCTGGCAGTCTGCAGTCTGTGGGTTGCAAAAGAGTCAGACACGACTTAGTCACCTAACAACAACAAAACTCCCTCAAGTTCTGCAGAATCATTAGATTAAAAGTAAAGGCACTATGTCCAAAACAAAGTCAAAAGTAGGCCACTAAAACCACAGACCACATTGTAGTGAAAGTGTGAAAGTGTTAGTTGCTCAGTTGTGTCAGACTCTTTGCAACCCCATGGACTGTAACCACCAGGCTCCTTTGTCCATGGAATTCTCCAGGCAAGAATACTGGAGTGCATTGACATTTCCTTCTAGGGATCTTCCCGATCCAAGGATCCAACTGCATCTCCTGCATTGCAGGCAGATTCTTTACTGCCTGAACTACCAAGGAAGTCCCAGGAAAAGAGTACTCCTAATAAAAATACTAGTAAAGTTGATCAGATTTTCTAATGAATAAACAAAGAATTCAATACATATTGGACTTAAACATAAGTATGGCAGCCGTCTTATAGAAAGGTTGAGATCACTGACTTATGAAGATAAAGATAGAATGCACAAAGATACCATAACTCTTCCAAGATAAGCTAATGGCTCAGTTGAGTCTAAGAAAAGAACATGAGGTGAATGAGTACTCACACAGAGTACTAGATTTTTCCATGACTGGCTGCATCAGCTGTGGTAGGACGTATTGAGTTTAGTTGACATTCTGTGAGAGTATAAAGCAAGTTTACTTTGCTTTATTAATTTTATGTCTTTTGTTATGAAAGTACATTAAGACTTTTTTATGACTATTTCTTTTTCTTTTTTCTTTTCTTAAGCTTGGATGCTTTTAATTTCTTTCCATATCTGAACTTTCTGGAATTTTGTTTATGTGTAATGTTTAGTGAAGCACAGTGAATGACTATATGTGCTTTCACATGGCTACCCACAAGTTAATGCATTCTAACTCTTGCTTTATAAAATTAAAATAAAAATTTCACATATATTTATATATTTTTCTTGTGAGGGACTCATAAATAATATCTATTTTAGATAAAAAACTAGGTGAATGCTATGTTAATCAGTCCAATTCAATTCAGTAGGTCAGTTGCATCTGGCTCTTTGGGACCCCATGGGCTGAAGCACACCAGTTTCTCTGGTTCCTCTGTCCATCACAAAGTTTGCTTGGTGTTTGCTCAAACTCATGTTCATTGAGTTGGTGATGCCATCTAACCATCTCATCCTCTGTCGTCCCCTTCTCCTCCTGCCCTCAATCATTCCTAGCATCAGGGTCTTTTCCAATGAGTCAGTTCTTCACATCAGGTGGCCAAAGTATTGGAGTTTCAGCTTCAACATCAGTCCTTCCAATGAATATTCAGGACTGATTTCCTGTAGGATTGACTGGGTTTGATTTCCTTGCAGTCCAAGGGACTCTCAAGAGTCTTCTCCAACACTACTGTTCAAAAGCATCGATTCTTTGGCACTCAGGTTTCTTTATAGTCCATCTCTCACATCAATATATGACTGCTGGAAAAACCATAGCTTTGAATAAGTGGACCTTTGTCAGCAAAGCAAAGTCTCTGCTTTTTAATATGCTGTCTAGGTTGGTCATAGCTTTTCTTCCAAGGAGTAAGCATCTTTTTATTTCATGGCTGCAGTCACCATCTGTAGAGATTTTGGAGCTCAAGAAAATTAAGTCTGTCACTGTTTCCACTGTTTCCCCATCTATTTGCCATGAAGTGATGGGACCAGATGCCATGATCTTTGTTTTCTGAATGTTGAGTTGTAAGCCAAATTTTTCACTCTCCTCTTTCACTTTCATCAAGAGGCTCTTTTCTTGCTCTTCGATTTCTGCCTAAGGGTGGTGTCATCTGCATATCTGAGGTTATTGATATTTCTCCTGGCAATCTTAATTCCAGCTTGTACTTCATCCAACCCGGATTTTCACATGCTGTACACTTCATATAAGTTAAATAAGCAGGGTGACAGTATACCACCTTCATGAACTCCTTTCCCAATTTGTAATCAGTTCATTGTTCCATTTCGGGTACTAAATGTTGCTTCTGACCTTCATACAGATTTCTCAGGAGGCAGGTAATGTGGTCTGTTATTCCCATCTTGAAGAATTTTTCAGTTTTTTGTGAACCATGCCATCAAAAGCTTTGGCATAGTCAATAAAGCAGAAGGAGATGGTTTTTGATTGTTAGGTCCATGAATCAAGGCAAATTGGAAGTGATCAAACAGGAGATGGCAAGAGTGAACGTCGACATTTTAGGAATCAGTGAACTAAAATGGACTGGAATGGGTGAATTTAACTCGTATGACCATTATATGTACTACTGTGGGCAATAATCCCTTAGAAGAAATGGAGTAGCCATCATAGTCAACAAAAGAGTCTGAAATGCAGTACCTGGATGCAGTCTCAAAAATGACAGAATGATCTCTGTTTGTTTCCAAGGCAAACCATTCAATATCATGGTAATCCAAGTCTATACCCTGACCAGTAATGCTGAAGAAGCTGAAATTGAATGGTTCTATGAAGACCTATAAGACCTTCTAGAATTAACACCCAAAAAAGATGTCCTTTTCATTATAGGGGACTGGAATGCAAAAGTAAGAAGTCAAGAAACACCTGGAGTGACAGGCAAATTTGGCCTTGGAGTACAGAATGAAGCAGGGCAAAGGTTAATAGAGTTCTGCCAAGAGAACGCACTGGTCATAGCAAACACCATCTTGCAACAACACGACTCTATATATGGAAATCATCAGATGGTCAGCATGAAACACCTGGAGTGACAGGCAAATTTGGCCTTGGAGTACAGAATGAAGCAGGGCAAAGGTTAATAGAGTTCTGCCAAGAGAACGCACTGGTCATAGCAAACACCATCTTGCAACAACACGACTCTATACATGGAAATCATCAGATGGTCAGCACTGATATCAGATTGATTATATTCTTTGTAGCCAAAGATGGAGAAGCTCTATACAGTCAGCCAAAAAAAAAAAAAAAAAAAAAAAGACTGGGAGCTGACTGTGGCTCAGATCATGAACTCCTTATTGCCAAATTCAGACTTAAGTTGAAGAAAGTAGGAAAAACCACGAGAGCATTCAGGTATGACCTAAATCAAATCCCTAATGATTATACAGTGGAAGTGAAAAATAGATTTAAGGGTCTAGATCTGATAGAGTGTCTGATGAACTATGGATGGAGGTTCATGACATTGTACAGGAGACAGGGAGCAAGACCATTCCCAAGAAAAATGCAAAAAAACAAAATGGCTGTCTGAGCAGGCCTTACAAGTAGCTGTGAAAAGAAGAGAAGCAAAAAGCAAAGGAGAGAAGGAAAGATGCAAGCATCTGAATGCAGTATTCCAAGGAATAGCAAGGAGAGATAAGAAAGCCTTCCTCAGTGATCATTGCAAAGAAATAGAAGAAAACGATAGAATGGGAAAGACTAGAGATCTCTTCAAGAAAATTAGAGATACCAATGGAACTTTTCATGCAAAGATGGGCTTGATAAAGAACAGAAATGGTATGGACATAACAGAAGTAGGGACTTCCCTGGTGGCTCAGAGGATAAAGCATCTGCCTACAGTGCGAGAGACCTGGGTTCGATCTCTGGGTCAAAAAGATCCTCTGGAGAAGGAAATGGCAACCCACTCCAGTATTCTTGCCTGGAAAATTCCATGGACGGAGGAGCTTAGTAGGTTACAGTCCATGGGGTCGCAGAGAGTTGGACACAACTGAGTGACTTCATTTCACTAACAGAAGCAGAAGATATTAAGAAGAGGCAGCAAGAATGCACAGAAGAACTGTACAAAAAAAGATCTTCATGACTCAGATAATCACGATGGTGTGATCACTGACCTAGAGCCAGACATCCTGGAATGTGAAGTCAAGTGGGCCTTAGGAAGCATCAGTATGAACAAAGCTAGTGGAGGTGATGGAATTCCAGTTGAGCTATTTCAAATCCTGAAAGATGATGCTGTGAAAGTGCTGCACTCAGTATGCCAGCAAATTTGGAAAACTCAGCAGTGGCCACATGACTGGAAAAGTTCTGTTTTCATTCCACTCCCAAAGAAAGGCAATGCCAAAGAATGCTCAAACTACCGCACAATTGCACTCATCTCAAACGCTAGCAAAGTAATGCTCAAAAGTCTCCAAATCAGGCTTCAACAATAAGTGAACCATTAACTTCTAGATGTTAAAGCTGGTTTTAGAAAAGGCAGAGGAAGCAGAAATCAAATTTCCAACACCTGCTGAATCACCAAAAAAGCAAAAGAGTTCCAGATAAACATCTATTTCTGCTTTATTAACTATACCAAACCTTTGACTGTGTGGATCACAATAAACTGTGGAAAATTCCAAAAGAAATGAGAATACCAGACCACCTGATCCGCCTCTTGACAAATCTGCATGCAGGTCAGGAAGCAACAGTTAGAACTGGACTTGGAACAACAGACTGGTTCCAAATAGGAAAAGGAGTATGTCAAGGCTGTATATTGTCACCCTGCTTATTTAACTTATATGCAGAGTACATCATGAGAAACGCTGGGCTGGAGGAAGCACAAGCTGGAATCAAGATCTCTGTGAGACATATCAATAACCTCAGATATGCAGATGACATCACTTACGGCAGAAAGTGAGGAACAATTAAAGAGCCTCTTGATGAAAGTGAAAGAGGAGAGTGAAAAGTTCGTTTAAAGCTCAACATTCAGAAAACTAAGATCATGGCATCCGGTCTCATCACTTCATGGCAAACAGATGAAGAAACAGTGGAAACAGTGACAGACTTTATTTTGGGGGGGGTCCAAAATCACTGCAGATGGTGACTGCAGCCATGAAATAAAAAAGATGCTTACTCCTTGGAAGAAAAGCTATGACCAACCTAGACAGCATATTCAAAAGCAGAGACATTACTTTGCCAACAAACATCCATCTAGTCAAGACTATGGTTTTTCCAGTAGTCATGTATGGATGTGAGAGTTGGACTATAAAGAAAGCTAAGTGCAGAAGAATTGATGCTTTTGAACTGTGGTATTGGAGAAGACTCTTGAGAGTCCCTTGGATTGCAAGGAGATCCAACCAGTCCATCCAAAATGAAATCAGTCCTAAATGTTCATTGGAAGGACTGATGTTGAAACTCCAATATTTTGGCCACCTGATGCAAAGAGCTGCCTCATTTGAAAAGACTCTGATGCAGGGAAAGATTGAATGTGAGAGGAGAAGGGGATGACAGAGGATGAGATTGCTGGATGGCATCACAGACTCAATGTACATGAATTTGAGTAAAGTACGGGAGTTGGTTAAGGACAGGGAAGCCTGGTATGCTGCAGTCCATGGGGTCGCAAAGAGTTGGACATGATTGAGTGATTGAACTGATTTGAACTGAGATGGTTTTTTAACTCTTTTGCTTCTTCTATGATCAAACAGGTGTTTGGAATGTATTTTGGCTATGTTAATAATATATTATAAATTTAAAAAGAAAATTGGATGGTAATGTAGCTTTAATAAGTATGTGTATCCATTTAATGTTAAATTGTGTTTCTAACTGCCTCCTTAGCAAAAAGGTTATCATTCATGAAGATTTATCAAATGAATTTTATTCAAATATCCTAGACAGAGTAATGGATTTCTACTAAGGTGGTGATTGATGATTAATTTTAGTCTTTGAATGTCTTTTCCCCAAATTGTACTGTAGAGTCTCATCTTTGGATAATAATGAGCCATAGCTGTAATAGATTTTCACTTTATAATTTGGGTTGTTCCACCTAATAGCCTGAGATATTCAGCTGATTACAGATAAATTACCTTTGGGTCTATAGCTTCATTGACTATGTGGGTAGGTGCTGCTGCTGCTAAGTCGCTTCAGTCGTGTCCGTCTCTGTGCGACCCCATAGACGGCAGCCCGCCAGGCTCCCCCATCCCTGGGATTCTCCAAGCAAGAACACTGAAGTGGGTTGCCATTTCCTTCTCCAATGCATGAAAGTGAAAAGTGAAAGTGAAGTCGCTCAGTCGTGTTCGACTCTTAGCGACCCCATGGGCTGCAGCCCACCAGGCTCCTCTATCCACGGGATTTTCCAGGCAAGAGTACTGGAGTGGGGTGCCATTGCCTTCTCTGATGGGTAGGTATTACCAACGTTAAATTGTATCTTGAATTTAGATAACTCTTACTTAGTCTAACACTGTACTAAGGCTTTTAAAATATTCTTAAAAAAAAATATTCCTTAAAACTATAACCAGGTGGTTAAAAACAGAAATGAACACATTTTCAGGTTGAGACTGTTACTCAGCTATCTGTAGCTAATGATGACTCATTTTTAAGTACTATTTTGTATGATCTTCTTTGATAACACAACCATTTAATAAAATTAGCCTTGTGTATTTTTGTTTCAGAGCTTTCATTCCTCATTTTCATTGAACATATCTTTATGACTAATGTCACTCTAAAGTGAGCTGAACTAAGAAGAATATAATTTTTTGAATTGTTAAAAAATTTTCAAACTTTAGGATTTTAAGGTTTTTTCTATATTTTCCAGTTTCAGCATGAAAAACAAATGTCCAAACCCCCTTTGTAATGATATTGGCCTATTAAGAAGCAAGAACTAAAATAATTTCTAAAATTGGAATATGATAATTGTCTTGTTACTTGAAGAAAACTACAGTGAAAATAAATGTGGGTTCTGCCAGTCTCTTTCTCTTTTTCAAATTGTTATTATACAAATCTTCAAAAATATTTCAATAGGGAAAATTAGAAGATTCAAAATCAGTTCTGTTTATTTTGTGATTAGTTCCCTTAATTAAAATATCTCTATTTTCAGTGCTCATGGTAGATTATACTTTTGTCAAAAAAAATTTAGAATTTCTTTGGATTATGATTAATAGTCAAAGGTTATTTTCTCTACTACAATTATGCTATAATGGCTAAAACTGAATGGATTGTACATACCAAGTATTGGAAATGGTGTGGAGAAATTGATAGTCTTATACATTGATGTTAGGAATAAGCAATGGTATTGAATACAACCAGTTGGAAGAGTTTGATAGTGGTTTGGTAAATTTATTCATATACCTACTTTATGACCTCTTCTGGCTCAGATGGTAAAGCGTCTGCCTACAATGCAGGAGACCTGAGTTCAATCCCTGGGTCAGGAGGATCCCCTGGAGAAGGCAGTGGCAACCCACTCCAGTACTCTTGCCTGGAAAATCCCATGGATGGAGGAGCCTGGTAGGCTACAGTCCATGGGGTCACAAAGAGTCACACACAACTGAGCTACTTCACTTCACTTTCACTTTATGATGTAGCAATTTCACTACTGGGTACTTAATCCAAGAAGAATAAAAACTTTGGGTCACGAAAACATGTCCTACAATATTTATATTTGCTTTGTCCTATAATAGCTCAAACTGAATATAACCTACACACTCATCTTAGGTGAATGGCTTACTAATGATGTTACAGCATATGCATACCTGGAGTACTACCCCGTAATGAGAAGGAATGAACGATTGGTATACACAACAGCATCTATGAATGTCCAAACATTGCCTTGAGCAAAAGAAGCAGAAAGATTGAAAAAAATATAGAGTGTACTATTTATTTCCACTTATATGAACTTGCAGGATACACAAACTGAAGAATGGTGATAGAAATCACAACTAAACCTGCCTGGAAGAAGTGTGGGGATAAATTGGAAAGGGGCATGAGAAAAATTTATAGGGTAATGGAATTGCTCCATATCATAAAGCACTCTATGCATGTATGACTGCATTTGTCAGCATTCAATAAACAGTACAATTAAAATCAATAAATATTATTGTATGTAAATTGAATTTAATAAAAATAATAATAAAGTAGAATAAAATGGGAGAAGGCAATGGCACCCCACTCCAGTACTCTTGCCTGGAAAATCCCATGGACAGAGGAGCCTGGTGGGCTGCAGTCTATGGGGTCGCTAAGAGTCGGACACGACTGAGCGACTTCCCTTTCACTTTTCCCTTTCTTGCATTGGAGAAGGAAATGGCAACCCACTCCAGTGTTCTTGCCTGGAGAATCCCAGGGACGGGGGAGCCTGGTGGGCTGCTGTCTATGGGGTCACACAGAGTCGGACACGACTGAAGTGACTTAGCAGCAGCAGCAGCAGAATAAAATGACTTCTATTATTATTTAAAATAATTGGCTAGTGTTGAATTAAAAATAACTGCAAATTTATATGGAAAGATCTATTTCACATCAAAAATGTGACCTTGGTGACAATACAATTTACTATCTAAATTAGGGCACTTTTGAGAGTAAAAGGTATATTATCCATAGTTTTGCTGTGTTAAAATGAGTAAATCAGAACTTTGCTAGGAATCAGGAAATATGGTTATGACTCATTTACAAAAACTGTGACTTCAAGGTCTAGAGAAAAATTGCTTGCAGAGGCAGACTCGCTGCCTGATTATTTATATCATTGGAAAGTTCAAGGGCAGCTTAGAATTTCCAAGAACTGTCAGTAGGATGATGGCATTGAGACCTTCTGTATTCACAACTCACCGTGTATATGGTGTGAATCAGATACATTCAGGGATGTCTACAAACCTCATGATTCTGTTACTGAAATAACTGAAGCTCTCTTACTCTGTTCATCTCTCATCCACACTTACATCTGAGCTCACATAATCGTTAGATTAATGCCTGGTTCACACTCCAGACTTTCCCAGAAGACACATGGAGCTATTCCTCAAGTTGGAGTGCCAGTCTAAAGAAAGCGATTTATCTCTCAATCAATGATTAGCACATTCTGCTATTTTCCCCAAAGTCAGACTTTAACAGAAATATTTACAGGGTGCATTGGGGATGACAGAAAGTAGAATTATAAAGAAACCTGAATCAGAAAGGGATTTCCGGTGAAGGTGATATTCAAACTGAGTTTTTAAGCATACATTTGCATTATATGTATAAAGCAATATACATTTCCCAGGTGGTTCAGATGGTAGAGAATCTGTCTGCAATGCAGGAGACCTGGGGTCAGTCTCTTGGTTGGGAGGATCCCCTGGAAAAAGGAATGTGAAAGAGTCAATTCCTAGGCAGGTTGATAAGAAGTCCAGGGTCCCCAAGTAGGAGAAAAGAATCTGGGGCTCTCAAGGAGGAGATAGGGGTCTAGAATTCTCAAGGAGGAGGGAAGGACAAACAGTTTTTTTTTTTTTTTTTATGTGATATTTTAAGATGTTCAGACAAATGTCAGTGTTCAGGGTCACCTGAGAACAGGGATGCCTGGAAGTAGAGAAATGATCTCAGAGTGTTCTGAGAACCAAATGAACAGTCTTTGGCAAGGCTGAGATTTTGCTATTTACAGGAACATTTCCCTTTTTAGGGCTTCCCTGGTGGCTCAGAGGTTAAAGTGTCTGCCTCCAATGCGGGAGACCTGGGTTCGATCCCTGGGTCGGGAAGTTCCCCTGGAGAAGGAAATGGCAATCCACTCCAGTATTCTTGCCTGGAGAATCCCATGGACAGAGAAGCCTAGTAGGTTACAGTTCATGGGGTCGCAAAGAGTTGGACACGACTGAGCGACTTCACCTCACCTCACCTTCCCTTTTTAAAGGTAGAATTGTTTTAGGAAATTTGCCTATGTTGATTTGGGGAATTTATTCATATTTTAAAAGCCTTGACCTCTTAACGAACATCCTATTGAGTCATCTTCTGAAAAACGTATTTGCTTCCTTATAATTCTGTTTTACAAATGTTCATTAATTGGTTCAATAACCTTATTTATTAGTCATTTTGTTCATTATTTTTAAATCTCCATTTAGCACTGCTACTGTGTGGAAACCAAAAGATTTCATTAACATTACAAGATATAAAATTGATGAACTAACATCAAACTTTTCCCTAAAAACTTACTTAAAGCAGGAAGCTTTAGTATAAATTTGAGCAATCAGTGCACTCCACAACATAGTACACTTTAGTCAAGCACCATTTTGCTATTGTTCAGTTGCTATGTCATATCGGATTCTTGGTGACCCCATGCACTGTAGTCTACCAGGCTCCTCTGTCCATGGGGATTTCCAGGCAAGAATACTGGAGAGGGTTGCCATTTTCTTCTCTAGGGGATCTTCCTGGACCAGGGATTAAACCCATGTCTCCTGCATTGGCAGGCAGATTCTTTACCGACGAACACATCAATTATATCAAAGTGGTGAACCTTTGATACTTATTATTACTGATGTTTGATAAAAATCTCTGAAGTATGCAATTTTGCAGCACAGGTAACCCGTGTGTCAGTTTTCCTCTCTCTAATTGATGGTTCCTTCCATTTATTACCTTAGAAAGAGAAGAAGGGTTGTCTCATTGCTCATACCCTCATTGTGTCTGGCATGTGGCTGCTCCCACACAACACACTTACCCTGTTCTCTGCTCTACCATAAACCATCACTCACTTCCTTGCTGCTCACCCACTGAAGCTGCTCAACCAACAACACTTCATCTTGGCCTTTTCCTGTCTTTGGGGAGCACTGAGAGGAATACATTAAGTGGGCTATGCTTCTCTTTATTTCCTGGTGTTTTCTTCTCTAGAACTCTATTATGGAAAGCTCTGTCCAACCAGTCCATTCTGAAGGAGATCAGCCCTGGGATTTCTTTGGAAGGAATGATGCTAAAGCTGAAAGTCCAGTACTGTGGCCACCTCATGCGAAGAGTTGACTCATTGGAAAAGACTCTGATGCTGGGAGGGATTGGGGGCAGGAGGAGAAGGGGACGACAGAGGATGAGATGGCTGGATGGCATCACTGACTTGATGGACGCGAGTCTGAGTGAACTCCGAGAGTTGGTGATGGACAGGGAGGCCTGGAGTGCTGCAATTCATGGGGTCACAAAGAGTCAGACACGACTGAGCGACTGAACTGAACTGAACTGAACTGAACTGAGAAAGTATCAGGCTTTATCAAATGGTACCAAGAGAAACATTTAAACCAGGAGATAAATATTTTAAATTGCACATCAGATAATTGATTACTTGTGCCTCAGAAGCTGTATTTTATGTTTAGAGTGTTCTAGAATATCCACCCTGGTCTTGTCTCTGTTTCTCTCTTTGACAGTGATTCTCTCGTTTTTCTGGGAAAGATGGCAGGCAGGGAGAAGGGGATGGCAGAGGAAGAAATGGTTGGATGGCATTACCGACTCAAAGGACATGAGTCTGAGCAAGCTGCAGGAGTTGGTAATGGACAGGGAAGCCTGGCGTGCTACACAGTCCATGGAGTCTCAAAGAGTCGAACACCACTGAGTGACTGAACTGAACTGATTTCCTTTTTCTAATCTCCACCTTCCAAGCCTTACTCTTATTTGGAAATTCTACTCATGGGCCATACATTAAATCCAGCCTCTTGCTTTATACTGTTCAAAGTCAAGAGGATTTCTGCCAAGCCTTAGAGGTGGGTCAGAGCTCTCCAAGTTCCCTTCCCCATTTATTCTCCAGTATAAATTGCAGGCATTTTATTCTTTGGATTATAGAATCTCTTCTCACTCCACCCCCATTTCTCAAGGTCAAATATTAATTGTCAGAAATTCTATACCCTAGCTCCTAACATCAAGGAACAAAAACATTCTTAAGTGCATTTAAGTTGGAGATACTACTTCACATTATTTTGCAAGCAGTATTAATTCACACAGCTCAGTCTTTTCCTCCATCCCTTCCATATTTTATCCCATCAGGTCTATTTAAGAATTAGAATAGGTCAAGACGGAAGTTGAATTTTTTGAAATGGCTCTTCTCTTTAGGTACAGAAAATATTTAGGGAAATCTAGAAATTAGCTACATTAAATATATCAAAGAAACATAACTGTTCCTTGTCTGGGGGAAAGGGAAGGATAGATTTAGTTTTCCATAAAATAGAAGAAATCCTTGGGTAACTTGTAAATATTTTTGCTTAATGCATTTAATAATAAAGCTTAGTGCAGAATTGCTTAGCATCCTATTTTGCTTCATTTATTCATTAGAGTAGAACATATTAAATAACTAAGTGTTTGCTAACAGCATTTCTGGGCTTCCCAGGTGGTGCTAGTGGTAAAGAACCCACCTGCCAATGCAAAACACATAAGAGAAGCGAGTTCAATTCCTGGATCAGGAAGATCCCCTGGAGGAGCGCATGGCAACCTACTCCAGTATTCTTGCCTGGAGAATCCCATGGACAGAGGAGCCTGGTGGGCTACAGTCCATAGGGTTGCAAAGAGTCAGCTACTCCTGAAACGACTGAGCATGTACAAGAGCATTTCTGACTCCCCAAAATGTAGCTGTTGCAAACCCAAGAATGACTGGAATATTTGAGAAATAAAAAGAAGGCCAGTATGGCTGGAGTCTAATGGATATTTTCCCAATGCTTTTATGTTAGAAAATGAAGAATGGAGAAGATGGGTATGTCTCATAGTCACAATTTTGTATTCTTACTTAGGAAAAAAAAAAAAAAGGAGATCAGGAGAGATCGTCATTCTTTTTCTGAGTAAGAATACAAAATTTTAGATATGGAAAGAACCATCACAATAAAGTACTTATCATCTGATCAAAAATAAAATATTAGAAAAGAATGAATATTAGAAGGATGTTTTAGATCTTTCTCTTGACCACTAGCTATGTCCAGGACCCTTCCTTTGTTAGAGAGAACTGGAGAAGTAAGAGAATAATCACAGAGGAGACTTATAATATTTTGCACCCTTTTAGAAATAAGTAATAAGAGGAAATCTTTTCAGCTTTTTTACCTGGGAATTTGACCTGGCTTTCTAACATGTCGCTGTGGTTCACCTTTGAGCTCACCTTTGAAGTGCTGATGTTGAATGCAGTCCTTCAGCTAATATCGCATTTTCTCCTTTCTGGGGAAGCCAGCTCATAAGGTGTTTAGTGGCTTAGGTGGAACAGCAGGAGGAATTTACTAATAAAAGATTTTGGAAGAAGAAGTCAGAGAGAGAGGCTGGCATGATTTTTAGTGGCAGCATGCAAAGTGTCCCCCTGGAGGGAATGGCTGTCTCCTGCCAATCACAAAGATTCTCCCAGCTGCCAATCACCATGCTGCCTAGACTCTGCCAACTCAAGGAACTTGCATGTTCTGTGCTGGAGGCTTTTTTTTTTCTTTTATAATATTTTGCACCCTTTTAGAAATAAATAATAAGAGGAAATCTTTTCAGCTTTTTCACCTGGGAATTTGACCTGGCTTTCTAACATGTCGCTGTGGTTCACCTTTAAGCTCACCTTTGAAGTGCTGATGTTGAATGCAGTCCTTCAGCTAATATCTCATTTTCTCCTTTCTGGGGAAGCCAGCTCATAAGGTGTTTAGTGGCTTAGGTGGAACAGCAGGAGGAATTTACTAATAAAAGATTTTGGAAGAAGAAGTCAGAGAGAGAGGCTGGCATGATTTTTAGTGGCAGCATGCAAAGTGTCCCCCTGGAGGGAATGGCTGTCTCCTGCCAATCACAAAGATTCTCCCAGCTGCCAATCACCATGCTGCCTAGACTCTGCCAACTCAAGGAACTTGCATGTTCTGTGCTGGAGGCTTTTTTTTTTCTTTTTTTAAAGCATCATGAAAGTACATAAAAGTATTGTTGAACTTATGGAAATAAACAACCTACTTGCTTGATGAATTTGCAACCAAATAAAGCATATTATCCTTCTCAAATTCTTTCAGGTGTATTAATTACTTTTCATGTACTTCAGGATGGATATATGTGTGTAGGAGTCTCTGAAGTAAAGCGATCTTTGTACTTTTTAGGAACCTTACAGAAAATAAAATAATTGTTAGATTTTCATTGAGGTCATGACTTGACTTTCAGTGACTCCAGTAATCACTTACACACACACACACACACACACACACACACAATGTGAGTTTCATGGGAAAACTTTTACAGCTTATAAATATCTTAAATACAGAATATTTCAACTATAAAATGTATTTAGTTTGAAATATTCAATTCTAAGTTTTTGTTTCAGTGAAACAATAAAATACAGAGACCTGTATATAATAGCCAAATTGCAAGTATTTATCCTATTTACAGAGAAAAGATAGATGCTAACTTGAGGGACTATAAAACAGATAGAATTACCAAGTCAGAACATATTGTAGGAGGTAAAATAGAATGAGATACCTCTAAAACTCTTTGTGAGTGGGCTGTTTACTTTGCTCAGAGTGGAGATTCAGGAGAGATGGCTTTCCTCTGGACAGAAAGGAAGAGTCTACTCTCTTTCTTTCTTTCTCAATCAACCATTAACATAGAGTTGAGCATGACGCTTGCTTCTTTCCTTACTCCCATTCATTTTTACTGAAATGTGCACCTGTAGATGAAGGTTTCCCACTCTGCATCTCCTCGGAGGCTCTCAGACCCTTGGCTCTGTTGTGGTTACTTAACTCATGGTGGTGTCAACATTGGATTCCATCTTTCCATCTATATTTATGTGATTCAAAAATGTATTACCTCTATAATCTAAATAACTCCATAATTAGCAGATGTATAACCATATGTTACATACAGGTAAACCAGATGATGTGAAAAAGCCAGAAACCTAGTATTTGAAAAAATATCAACCAATGTGAAAAAACACTGGCAAGATTAAACTCTTATAATGCACAGAAATCTCATGGAAAAGTCAAGTTGCTTATTTTTCCACAATTTAAATAAAATTGCCAACATATCTTTAATTAAATTTATTTTTATTCTTCTTCTGAGTGACTTCAGACATTCCAATATGTATCTGTGAACACAGCCTAAGGAGTAAACACAATTTTGTCTGTTGAGGTAGAGAAAATGAGTCCTTGCTAGTAGCAATCATATCTTCCAATTGAATAACCCTTCTCCTCCTTTCACCTCAAGAACATAGCACAAAAAAGAGGCCATCAGCCTATCTTCAATGAATGCTTTGCATTATGTGCAATTAAAAAAAAAAAACTATCATCTATCTATCTATCCACCTATCTTTCTTTATTTCTCTGTTCACACTTTAAGTATGCCTAATAGCTCTGCTCCTAAGGCAGAGTTTTTTTTTTCAAAGCAATTGGAATAAACATATTTCTAGAACATTACTCTCGTTTGATGTTAAATGAAGTAGTTAAGGGAGGAAATGTTTTTAACAGGTAATCTGCTTGGTATAGTTCTACTACAAGGCCATATGTAATTGGAAGCTTAATAAATTACTTGGATTATTCTATCCTGCTAGAGAGAACTTCTTCTGTTTGCTATTTCACACTTTTTGAGTTTAAGGTTAGGCAGATGCCTGCTCTTCATATTACGAAAATGTTGAACTAAGGCCAGTATAACTTTTGGTGGAAGATAATTTTTCATGATATTTTCCACAATTTTTCACATCTTCAGAACAGAAGCACTGACAGTCTTTCATATTTGCTGCTGCTGCTGCTAAGTCGCTTCAGTCGTGTCTGACTCTTAGCGACCCCATGAACTGCAGCCCACCAGGCTCCTCCGTCCACGGGATTTTCCAGGCAAGAGTACTGGAGTGGGGTGCCATTGCCTTCTCCATCATATTAGCTATTTTCCCAAATATATTTGTGTATCAAGCAACCCTGGAGAGAGAAATAACTTCACCTCTGGACCAAAGGTCAGGTTTCCTTGCCGCTCATGCTATTAAAGATCGAAGTTTTCTAAGCTTAAAATCCCTCAGCTGTGATGTAGATCCTCTGCAAGCACAGCATCCACTTGGGCCCCTCTATTTCACCCCGTGAAACTTGGAGAGCAAAAGGAACACACACAAGCATGAGGCGCCTGCTTCCTGCTGTGCTGTGAATAGTAAAGTTCTTTGTTTCCTTCCCAGGAATCTTGGATCTCTGGTCAGCTTCTGTGAAAATAAAACAGGCCAACTTGTGATTATTCAAATAGAGCAAAGTCTCAGGGCCTTCAAAGGTCTTCCTTAAGGCACTTCTGATAGGATAAACTGAACCATGTAATAAGACATTTTGCCAGGAAAAAAGAAAATTTAAGGGGTCCCTGATAAAGTCTCCTTATTGCCCTTGTTTGTAAGTAAACAGTCAATTCACTTACTCTTTTTTTTTTTTTTAATAGTCAACAAAACTTGGCTTAAGGAAGAACAATAAATGTAGAAGAGGAAAATGTATAAGGTTCAGAAAGGTCTCAGAAGTGGGGGTCAATTCCTAGGTGTACAATGCTAGCCATTAAATATTAATAGATAGAAATCCAAATATGACTCCTCACAGAAAGAGACAGGAGGTTTTATTCAATAAATATCTTGTCCACATTTTATTATTATCAGCCTCCCCCGTTTTTTTAATGGAAAGACAAATATATGCTATATCATCAGTGCATTTGGGGCTTCCCTAGTGGCTCAGATGGTAAAGGATATGCTGGCAAAGCAGGAGACCCAGTTTGATCCCTGAGTTGGGAAAATCCCTTGGAGAAGGAAATGGCAACCCACTCCAGTATACTTACCTGGAGAATTCCATGGACAGGGGAGGGAGCCTGGTGGGCTACAGTCCATGGGGTTGCAAAAAGTCAGAAACCACTAAGTGACTAACACTTTATTTAGCAGTGTATTTGATATATTTTCCTATCAGCTCAAGAGGAGCTTCCCAGGTTGTGCTAGTGGTAAAGAACCTGTCTGCCAATGCTGGAGATATAAGAAATGTGGGTTCCGATCCCTGGATTGGGAAGTTTCCCTGGAGGAGGGCATGGCAACCCACTCCAGTATTTTGCCTGGAGAATCCCGTGGACAGAGGAGACTAGTGGCCTACAGTCCATAAGGTTGCAAAGAGTTGGACACGACTGAGGGGTGTAGAGATATAGTTTCTGCTTTCAAGTTTGGATGAATTAGCTCTCCATAATTGATTTCTTCCATCCTTACTTTTGTTCCATTCACCCTGTTTCAATATACTTGGTAGTAAACAGTTAGCTTTAAAGATACCTTGTCATTTTGATGTACCAAAGACAGAAGCTGTTTAAGTTGGAAGTTTTAGATGTCAGTGTATGACTAAAATGCCATGATCACTCCTGTTTTACATGACAGAAAGTCTCCAAATAACCAAGCTTCATTAGTTAAGTTAATATACATAAAAGAAATTTGTTTTTTAGCCAATATTAGTTTATGTGTCTCAAGTTCAGAAACTGACAGTAATCTTATGATTCATTTTCTTTTTTAATATAAATGTATTTATTTTAATTGTCAGTTAATTACTTTACAATATTGTATTAGTTTTGCCATGCATCAACATGAATCTGCCACAGGTATACACGACAAACTCAAATCCTCTATAAATGGATCACTCAACCCAGAGAGCTCGCTGGTCTGTAATTCAGAGAAAAAAGCAGAAACTGACAGATGGGCACACAGTTTATCTACTATTTAGAAGGGCAAGGACCAGTTTGATATATTTCCTTCTTAAGCTGCACTGAAAAGAAAATTAATTGTACTGCACAAAATCAGAATTGTTGCCTAATGAAGAATAATGTTTAAGCTACATTCTTGTCTCAAATTAGGTAAAAGGAAAAAAATACATGAGTTATATGCTCCTTAAAAATTAAAATGACCACAGGGTACCAATGTCCACAATTTTCCTATTGAAGGTGTTTTTTGAATATATTTCACTTCTTGGGTGGTTTAAGACTGTTTTTGGTTGTTTGAGAATATTTGAAACTAACACATCATCATGGGTGCCCTGCCATTACTGTGATCAGAGTTCAATCGTTTGTATTCCGATTAGGAACTGAGTTTGTTTTTGTTTGTTTAAACTGATCTATTACACTTTTTATTCCATGATTCTTGAGTAGAGCAGCATCCAATAATATGACAAACAGAAACTGACAAATCCAAAATATGACAAACAGAAAGTTGCTCCCAAGAGTTGTAAAATGCATTTCTTTGTTTTTTAGTCTTTCTCCTTCTTGTTTGTAAACCCCAAGAATTTTTTATGGGTCATTTTTAGAATTCGATGAGAAAAAGAGACCCCAGAGGCTATGTATGTAATAAGGGATTTGACTTTACACAAGTGTGGGGCTAGTTATACAATATATGTGCTGCCGATGTTTCTCTATGAGATACTGGGCTGAAGTCCACAGGGTTGGTAGTCTGGAAGGGAAAATGCAGAGTGAGGGACTCATGGATAAAGCTGAACCAGAAATGATGGGGCAAAATGGAATTTAGAATGTACTGGCACCTACATTGATCTCTCACTGTTTCCCAGGCTCCTACTTCCCTGGTGGGGCGTCCTGTGGGAGAAACTCTTGTGCTCAGGGAGTTCAGTGCAACTTGTGGGGGATGGGATGGGGGTGGGGGGAAGCACTGGAGAGGCTGACCCAGCAGGTCTGGCATGAGCTGAAGGAGCTGTGGGCAGAGGTCTCCTGATGTGAAGCAGGTGAGTGCGGGTGAGCAAGGACGATGACCAGCTGCCCAAGGTGCCCATCTCTGAACACAGGAACACACTGCTGCCTCACTTCCACTTTGCAGATCTCATGCAGAATGTCCCAGTTAGCCTCACACTAAGTCTTGAGAGTCCCTTGGACTGCAAGGAGATCCAACCAGTCCATCCTTAAGGAGATCAGTCCTGGATGTTCATTAGAAGGACTGATGCTGAAGCTGAAACTCCAATACTTTGGCCACCTGATGTGAAGAGCTGACTCATTTGAAAAGACCCTGATGCTGGGAAAGATTGAGAGCAGGAGGAGAAGAGGACAACAGAGGATGAGATGGTTAGGTATGCCACCCTGAGTAAGTTTTCTCATCTCTGTGAGCTTTCCTTTTTTCATTTGTTAACAAAATGAGTACAGAAAAGGTTGAGTAGTCATAGGCACACTGTTTTGGAAAGATTTTCTAGAATCCTTAATCGGTAAAATAGCTCCTGGAGACTTCTCCTGTGAAAGAACATTTAAAAATTCTCAACTAAGATCTTTCAGTGGTTAATGTGAATGTCTGTCACTCACTGAAAAGTGATCAGCAGTATGGCTTTGCTGTGTGCATGGTACCTCTATCACATCCTATTATGTGTTTCAGTGAGAATTTGTATGACATTGAAATGAATTCGTTTTATGATCCAATTCATTGTAGGTGGAAATTTTGTTAGTTTGTTCTGAGCCTCAGCTGGTGAACTTTGTACCTTTCCTCTCAACATTCAGTGATTTCATGACCATGTATAAAGATGCAGTTATGAATATTTTATGTAATTTAAACCTTTGGTTCTGGTCTTGCAATATTCAGTATTTATTATTTGTTTAGTTTATTGTGTTTTCTAAATTAATGTGCTTGAATATTGGCTCCACCAGGGGTATCATGATATGAAGAAACAGGATGAAAAAAGTAATTTGGAAAACTCTTTTATTTCAGAGTTGCCTAGTTAAAGCCAGTTGTGGAGGTGGAAAGAAAATTGATGATTATAATGCGTGTTTGTTGGAGGGATAATTAAGATTCTTTGGGAACTAAAGAAAGTCAGTTCTCACAGGGAAGAATTTCAGAGAGTGGCACTTGAGCCATTATTAACATTGCTTAACATGTATGTGCATTTTGAGAAAGAAATACAAAGAAAACAGAAGACTTTAAGCCCAAAATGAAAAATCTAAACGTACCGGGGTCCCTGGCTTGAATCTTGAAGCAGATAAAAAATGTTATTGGAAAATAGATGAAATCTGTATAAAATTTAGATTTCAGTTGATCATTATATATCTATGTCATTTTGAGGGGGGAGTTGAGAAATGTATTGTAAAAATATAAGGTATTAACAATCGGGCAAATTGGGTGGGGGCATATCCACAAATTCTTTGTATTAACTTTGTAACTCTGTAAATCTAAAATTATTCCAAAATAAAGGTGCTTTATTTTTAATTATTTATTAATTGAAATATAGAGCTCTTACAATGTTATATTAATTTCATTTATACAACATAGTGATTTGATACTTTTATGGATTACATGACATGCAAAGTTGTAAAATATTGACTATATTCCTTTTATTGTACATTTCATCTCTGTGACTCATTATTTGATAATTTCCAGTTTATACCCTTCCCTATGTCATTCCTCCTTTGTGGTAACCACTATTCTCTATATCGGTGAGTCTGTTTCTGTTTTGTTATATCCAAATACTATCTGCTTTCACCTGTACATGAACAACAAAAAAATTAATGAACACTTTTAAAGTTTTTATTTTAAAAGTTTAAAATCCTAAAAGATGATGTGCAAGTGCACCACTCAATACATCAGCAACTTTGGAAAACTCAGCAGTAGCTACAGGTCTGGAAAAGTCCTTTCCATCCAAAGTTTGGAAATTGGGATTGAAAAGTTCATTTCAATCCCAAAGAAGGGCAGTGCCAAAGAATGTTCAAATTACTGTATGACTGCACTAATTTCTCATGCTAGCAAGGTCATGCTCAAAAATCTTTCAAGCTAGGCTTCATCAGTACATGAACTGAGAATTTCCATATGTACAAGCTGGGTTTCAAAGAGGCAGAGGAACCAGAGATAAAATTTCCAACTTTTGTTGGAACATGGAGAAAGCAACAGAGTTCCAGAAAAAACATCTACTTCTTCATTGACTATGCTAAAGTCTTTGACTGTGTGGGTCACAACAAACTGCAGAAGATTCTTAAAGAAATGGGAAAGCCAGACCACCTTACCTGTCTCCTGAGAAGCCTGTATGTGGATCAAGAAGTAACATAACCAGACATGGAGCAACTGACTGGTTGAAAATTGGGATAGGAAGATGTCAAGGCTGTATAAGCAGGCTGTCACCCTGCTTATTTAATTTCTATGCTGAGTACATCATGCGAAAACTTAGGCTGGATGAATCACAAGCTGGAATCAAGATTGCTGGGAGAAATATCAACAACCTCAGATATGAGGATGATACCATTCTAATGGCAGAAAGCAAAGAGAAACGAAAGAGCCTCTTTTTGAGGGTGAAAGAGGAGACTGAAAAAGCTGGCTTAAAGTTCAACATTCAAAAAACTAAGATCATGGCATCCAGTCCCATCATTTCATGGCAAGTAGAAGGGGAAAAAGTAGAAGCAGTGACAGATTTTATTTTCTAGAGCTCCAAAATCACTGTGGAGGGTGACCACAGCCAAGAAATTAAAATGGGCTAGCACCTTGGAAAAAAGCTATGACCAAAAAAAAAAAAATGTATTAGAAAGCAGAGATGTTATTTTGCCAAAAAAGGTCCATATTGTCAACACTATGGTTTTTCTAGTAGTCATGTTTGGTTGTAAGATTTGGACCATAGACAAGGTTGAGTGTTGAAGAATTGATACTTCCAAACTGTGGTGCTGGAGAAGACTTTTGAGAGTCCCTTGGACTTCAGGGAGATTAAACTAGTCAATCCTTAAGGAAATCAACCCTGAATATTCATTGGAAGAACTGATGTTGAAGCTGAAACTCCAATACTCTGGCCACCTGATGTGAAGAACAGTTTCATTAGAAAAGACTGATGCTGAGAAAGATTGAAGGTGGGAGGAGAAGGGGATGAAAGAGGATGAGATAGATAGCATCACTGACTCAATGGACATGAATCTGAGCAAAATCTGGGAGACAGTGGAGTACGGGGAGCATGGTGTGTACAGTCCATGAGGTGGCAAAGAGTCAGACATGACTTAGTGATGGAACAACAACAACATTTAAAAAGTGAAGATAAACCTTTTCTTTTGCTGATGATGGGATCATCTGCAAATACTAACATACTGCTCCTCTCTCTTCCAGCATTATAGTGTAGATTTTCAGGTCAATAGACACAAATCTACCACATTTTAAAATGCCTACAAGTTATTTCAAGATGTTAATTTGCATATTTTAAAGTCATTCTGTTGAATTGATTCCAATTTTTTGCCTTAACAAGTAATGCTAAAAAAGGTCACTTTTTTCAAATATATCTTTGTACATTTATATGAACCTTATGTGTAAAATGAATGTTAATATTGCCAAAAGTAAGAATATTAAAATTTTAAATGTCAAGTTATTTTTCAAATGGTTGTTAGTATTTATAAATCTATCAGTAGTATATAAGAGTGACAGTTTTATCATACTAGCATTATCATTAAAAAATATTGCCATTCTATTAGAAAACAGGGAGTATTTCCATTGTGTGATGATGGATGAATGAATGTTAATCATGCAGCTGGGGAATGGGGCACAGTGGTAAGATGAAATCATGGGTAATTACATGAGTATTTCCTCTCAATACTCATTTTTCAGGAAAGCTGAAATTTGGCATGGAGTCAGGTCAACCTGATATTGGTAGTCACAAAATGTTTGAATCCATATTAAGGAGACCAAATGTTTTTCAAAACCATTATAGATTTTTCAAAAAGGAAATACATACTCAGGTTTTTATTTTAGAAATATGTCTATAAATGAAATGTAAGAATATGGCTTGTGCTGTGCCTCGTCACTGAGTTGTGTCCGAATCTTTGTGACCCTAAGGACTGTAGCCTTCCAGTCTCCTCTGTCCATGGGAATTCTCCAGGCAAGAACACTGGAGTGGGTTAAGAATTTGACTTAAACGGTTCTAAAGCTGGAAAAATGATAATCAGTTAAGAAGTTCTTGATATGATATGATGTGATGCATATTAGAACTGAGGCACAGAAGTGCCTTTGAGAGAAGCATTGAAGACAGAACTATAGGACCTATAGGCTAATTAGACACGACACATAAAAGAGATGGTGTAGACTGGATTTTACTGGATTGAAATCTGCTTTCTTTTGGAAAACTAGAGACTATATGGAGAGAAGCAGATTTGGGAAAGAGATAATAAATTTTGTCTTCTATACATTCCATATGAGATGCCTGTAGAATTCTAAACTGAACATGGGCAATGGATAAAGGGAGATGCAGGGTGCAAGTTCTTTTTTGGCCTGGAGACATAGTTTTGAAATTTATCAATCTATAGGTCAAAGGAGACTTTTTGGACTGGAAAATTATTTGCTGGGGCTTCTGTGGTGGATCAGTGGTAAAGAACCTGTCAATGCAGGAAACACGGGTACAGTTCCTAGGTTGGGAAGATACTCTGGAGAAGGAAATGACTACCCACTCCAGTATTCTTGCTGGGGAAAACCCATGGACAGAGGATCCAGACAGAGGACTGTTTGGGCTACAGTCCGTGGGGTTGCAAAAGAGTCAGACATGTCTTAGGGACTAAACAACAGCAGGAACAATTCTTTGGGGAATTTCGTTAGAAAATTTTGTGTTCAGGTATTTCTTTAGAGAAATACTGAAATCTTTCTGTATTTGCCTCACCTGACTCTATTTTCAGATTTAAACATTTAATAGCCAAACAACATCCATAGTTCGATATAACAGTGCTCAGTTTTTGCCCTTTTATTGAAGTGTCATCATTCTACAGTATCTAGAGTTTGTGTCCTGATGCTAGTTGGAGTGGCGGTAATTTCAGGATGAGTTTTTTCCAGTGTTATGAAAGTGGTATCATGAACAGGCTCATGATAGCTCATTAATGATTTTTCAGGAGTTTTTGAGCTAATTGTTAAACATGATCATTATTAGAGATCAAGTAATACAATCCTATGAAGGACAGAAATGGTATGGACCTAACAGAAGCAGAATATATTAAGAAGAGGTGAAAAGAATGCACAGAAGAACTGTACAAAAAAGATCTTCATGACCAAGATAACCACGATGGTGTGATCACTCTCCTAGAGCCAAACATCCTGGAATGCGAAGTCATGTGGCCCTGAGGAAGCATCACTACAAACAAAGCTAGTGGAGATGATGGAATTATAGTTGAGCTATTTAAAATCCTCAAAGATGATGCTGTGAAAGTGCTGTGCTCAGTATGCAAGCAAATTTGGAAAACTCAACACAGGACTGGAAAAGGTCAGTTTTCATTCCAATCCCAAAGAAAGACAATGCTAAAGAATACTCAAATTACTGCACAATTTTCACTCATCTCACACATGAGCAAAGTAATGCTCAAAATTCTCCAAGCTAGGCTTCAACAGTACATGAACTGTGAACTTCCAGATGTTCAAGCTGGATTTAGAAAAGGCAGAGTAAGCAGAGATCAAATTGCCAACTTCCACTGGATCACTGAAAAAGCAAGAGAATACCAGAGAAACATCTACTTTATTGATTATGCCAAAGATTTAGACTACATAGATCACAACAAACTGTGGAAATTCTTCAAGAGATGGGAATACCAAACCACATTACCTATCTCCTGAGAAATGTGTATGCAGGTCAAGAAGCAACAGTTAGAACTGGACATTGAACAGCAGACTGCTTCCAAATAAGGGAGTACTTCAAGGCTGTATATTGTCACCCTGCTTATTAAACTTCTATGCAGAGTATATCATGAGAAATACTGGACTGGATGATGCACAAGCTGGAATCAAGATTGCCAGGAGAAGTATTAATAACCTCAGATATGCAGATGACACCACCCTTATGGCAGAAATCAAAGAGCAACAAAAGAGCCTCTTGATGAAAGTGAAAGAGGAGAGAGGAAAAAGTTGTCTTAAAACTCAACATTCAGAAAACTAAGATCATGGCATCTGGTTCCATAACTTCATGGCAAATAGATGGGGAAGCAATGGAAACAGTGACAGACTTTATTTTTGGGGGTTCCAAAATCACTGCAGATAGTGACTGTAGCCATGAAACTAAAAGGTGCTTGCTCCTTGGATGAGTGCAATTGTGCGGTAGTTTGAGCATTCTTTGGCATTGCCTTTCTTTGGGATTGGAATGAAAACAGACCTTTTCCAGTCCTGTGGCCACTGCTGAGTTTTCCAAATTTGTTGGCATATTGAGTGCAGCACTTTCACAGCATCATCTTTCAGGATTTGAAACAGCTCAACTGGAATTCCATCACCACCACTAGCTTTGTTCGTAGTGATACTTTCTAAGGCCCACTTGACTTCACATTCCAGGATGTCTGGCTCTAGGTGAGGGACCACACCACTGTGATCATCTTGGTCATGAAGATCTTTTTTGTATAGTTCGGCTGTGTATTCTTATCACCTCTTCTTAATATCTTCTGCTTCTGTTAGGTCCATACCATTTCTGTCCTTTATCGAGCCCATCTTTGCATGAAATATTCCCCTGGTGTCTCTAATTTTCTTGAAGAGATCTCTAGTCTTTCCCATTCTGTCATTTTCCTCTGTTTCTTTGCATTGATCACTGAGGAAGGCTTTCTTATCTCTTCTTGCTATTCTTTGGAACTCTGCATTCAAATGCTTGTATCTTTCCTTTTCTCCTTTGCTTTTCACTTCTCTTCTTTTCACAGCTATTTGTAAGGCCTCCCCAGACAGCCATTTTGCTTTTTTGCATTTCTTTTCCATGGGGATGGTCTTGATCCTTGTCTCCTATACAATGTTATGAACCTCATTCCATAGTTTATCAGGCACTCTATCTATCAGATCCAGGCCCTTAAATCTATTTCTCACCTCCACTGTATAATCATAAGGGATTTGATTTAGGTCATACCTGAATGGTCTAGCGATTTTCCCTACTTTCTTCAATTTGAGTCTGAATTTGGTAACAAGGAGTTCATGATCTGAGCCACAGTCAGCTCCTGGTCTTGTTTTTGTTGACTGTATAGAGCTTC
>SJYT01028579.1:241655-266450 GCA_006410635.1 Cephalophus harveyi | reverse complement strand
AATGTCTATAAGAGACAGGGTAAGCTCCTTAAACCAGAATAACTGGTGCCTTATAAAAAGGAGAAATACACACACACACACACACACACACACACACAGGTCACCATATGAACCTGAAGGCAAAGATCAGGACACTATGTCTACAGGTCAAGAAATAAGATCCCCAGGAAACCATCTGAAGTCAAGAGAGAGGCTTGGTACTGATTTTCCCTCAGTGAAAAGCAGGAACCAACCTTGTTGACAATGTTTTCTCATACTTCTAGCCTCCAGAACTGTGAGATAATGAAGTTCTGTTTTTTTAGCTACCCAACTTGTAGTACTTTTTAAATGGCAACAAGCAAACTAATACATCATCATACATTATATAAAAATACATTTATCATGAAGATTATTTAGTTAATATCTTATCTGCACATAGCAACAAAAAATTTTTAACAGCAGGGGCTGTATCTATTTTATTTGCAATTATATTTCTTATTATTGCAAGGCATATAATAGATACTTAGTAAAAATTAATTGAATAAAAATTCTTTTTCTCAACAAAGGGTTTGCTATTATAATGATTAGGAGAAATTCTGCATGGAGTTTATCTATCAAATTATGTGGTTGCAAATTCAAGGAATACAGGATTTCTTCTGAAACTCTGTGCTTGATGTGGGCAAAGAAAGGAAGCTTCCTAGTTGAGCCCACTCAACTAAGAATCCCAATTCATGTATCTGATGATAGGGGTCTTTTATATAAATAAATAAATATAGCCTAGGTCTTTTCACCTAAGCTATATTTACTCAGTTTTGGCCATAGAATACGTGCAAAGTCTGAGCTAGTAGTGTGTGGAATGTGATGACAGCACCATATGGGGAATTGTGTGGTGTCTGGATGACGGGCCACATTTTAGTGTTTAATTTAAGAAGATCTGATTTTGACAGTAAGAGCTGAGGATTAAAAAAAGTAGCCCTAAGCGATCAATATGGACTAGAACTGTGCAATAATTAAAACAAACAAACAAACAGCTAGTTGTTGTATAACTCACTATTGTCTATTTTTATATATAATGCTTTCACATGAAAGAATATTTCATCCTCATGCACCTAATCTGCATTATAAATGTATATTGTCATTTTCCATGTAAGAAATCTGTCCCATTTTTCTTTGTTTCATAAAATTCATTTTGGGTAATTGTTTTATTATTGAGTTTAAAGATACTCTTTCTTAGCTATTTTTAATGGCATATAAATATATTTAAATCATTATCACAGCAGAGTTTTGGCCACAGATTGATTTATATAAATTAGAGCATATGGATTAGCATAAGGAGTAAGACAAACCAGAGTTCATTCCAGAGAAACATATGTCATTTCCTTGTTTGGTGTCACTAACATTAGATAGATAAAACAAATTTGATTACAAAATATTTTTTTCTAAATACGTATATGTTATATTTTTGAACAGAATATTTTATTCATGAGTATAGTTAATATATGCAGTCATATTTCTGTGCTAATTAATTGTAATTTCCCCCCATCCTCCCAGCATATCTATGTAATTATGACATCACTTGGTAAAAATACATTTACACAATTTTTAAAATAACATGTTTTAATCTTCCATTAATATACAATTTTGCATATGGAAGAAAGTGAATAAATTCAATTTTATACATTAAAACAAAGAATGAGAAAGTAGTTCTAGAAAGTACACACACATAATCAACAACACACACACACATGCAGAAGCACACATCAATACACATGAAGTTATTGGATCTAACTGTGATGCTTTGGGAGCAAATTTGCCAACTTTAATTAATTTTCCTAAGTTTAAATTAAATAAATTTTTGAATTTACAGAACAGTCCTTTAGGGATCTCAGTTTATGAAAGTTAATTTGCAATTCTGTAAAAATAATTTAAAACAAATTTAAGCACTCAAAGTTTTTCTCAAATACCATAAAACTTTCCATAATACATATTTTAAATACATAGGAAACTAACCATGGAGTTTAATTTTATCTATTTCTAAGTGACAGATTAAATATTTAGTATTTTGGAGATGCTTCAAAATAAAAAAAAATCTTTAAAAATAAAGCATCCACACTCTTAAGTATTACTAGAGATTTTCTCATATATTATTTTAAGAACTGGTATGACAAAATCAAACATTCTGTTCAGAAATGTTATTTTGGAATTTTAAAAGGGCAGAGACTAGAAAGTTAAAATTTTTATTTAGGGAATCATTTAACAAAATTTAAGTGTTAAGACACAAAAACCCCCAGGGAAAAACTGCAAATAAAGTGAATGTCTCCTCTGTAAAGCCAAAGGCTTCTTTGTTCTCTGTATTATCCTAGAGCCAGAGAATAATAGTACCAGCGAGATGAGAATTACTGACAGTGATCACCAAAAGAAACCCAATGTGCAAACGAAATGAGGTCATGTTATTCTCTGAACTGTCTTCCAATGAACCTCGACCCATTAAGTTAAAAACTCAGAACTGGCCACAGGTTTCATGGAAAGGCCTGAATTGTTCTAAATAAAATTGGACTTTTCTATAGTTTTCATGCCGAACTTGTTGATAAGATACCATTTAGAAAAGGCCTTAAAAATGACTGTGCCCTATATATAGATAAATGCATCAACCAAAAGACATAGACTGGCTGGGCAAATGAAAACATATGCCCGTATGCACTTCCACTTACCACATTACTCTGCTTGAGTTGTATGTAATTTTTTTATTTTGATAGAACTCCCACAAAATTGTATTTTATTATAGTTGTTACTTTTTTATCTCTCTTTTTTAAATTTAAATTTTGTATGTAAGTTGAATGTAATTTTTTAATATTGTTAGGTTAATCAAGTTCCCATTATCGCTTGAAATTGTAATTTTCTTTTATTTTTTGTCTGGGTATTGACTGCGAAAGCTGATAAACGTCTTTTACTATTGTGATTGCATGCATCCCACTCACTTCAGTCGTGTCTCTTTGTGACCCCATGGACCATAGCCCATCAGGCTACTCTGTCCATGGTATTCTCCAGGCAAGAATACTGGAGTGGGTTGCCATTTCCTGCTCCAAGTCGTCTTCCTGACCCAGGGATCGGACCCACATTTCTTATGTCTCCTGCATTGGCAGGCAGGTTCTTTACCACTGGCGCCACCTTGGAAGCCCTAACGTAACTCTTACTCACTTAATATCATTGTATAAGGATTGGTCAACAGAAAAAAAATAGAATTCTGTATCACCAAAACTACCATGTAATAGAAAAACCTGTAATCACTTTTTAACATCCAAATGATTATAAGAATTATCTTGAAATTTTTTGAAAAATACCAATGCCTATGTATTTTTTTTCTCCAAAGCTCTAGAATGTTTCTAATGAGCAGCCTTGTTTAAAAACAACTGGACTATACGGTGATCTTTTATTTTTATCTAGTTTATTTCACTTTTTCTGTTTCATATTCAGTGCTCCATTTCACTTAGTTTATGTTTTCTAATTTCTCCATCTCATCTTTTTTTTTTTAAGTTCTTTCTCAAGACTTTATCAATCATAGTAGAAAGGCTTTTGTATATATTATATATAAATAGTATTATAATATATATATTTCAGAGAACTTATGAGTTTTTGCCTAACTAAAGATTTTGTGACAATTTGATTCCAGAGTTGGTGATGGACAGGGAGGCCTGGCGTGCTGTGATTCATGGGGTCGCAAAGAGTTGGACAAGACCGAGCAACTGAACTGACTGAACTGAACTGAGACTTAGTATGAATAGGTTGTTAGATTTCTAATTAAAAGAAAAAAGATAAGCAACAAAGTTTTACTGTATAACACACAGAACTATAGTCAATATCTTGTAATAACCTATAATGGAAATTAATTTTAAAAATGATATATGTGTATACATATAATTTAATCACATTGCTATGCACCTGGAACACTGCAAATCAACAAAATGGCCATGCCCAATAACACATCAGTGACTACTAAATGGTGACAAAGTGCCTTCAGTATTCCTTTCTCATCAGATCTTGGTAATGGATTTGTAAAATGGAATGAAGCACAGCAAAAGTAATTTCTGTCTCTTTTGCCTACTAAATTTTTTTCCCAGTTCAGAACCAAAGTGAGAAAATAATTTTGAACAGACTTTGTGGGACTTTCTCTGAGCCTGACAGATTATAGGTAGGAAAAAAGATGCTGGCACCAGTGGTAAAGAATCTGCCTGACATTGCAGGAGACGCAAGAGATGCGGGTTTGATCCCTGGGTTGCGATGATCCCCTGGAGAAGGGAATGGCAGTGGGTAGTCCAGTATTTCTGCCTGGAGAATTCCATGGACAGAGGAGCCTAGTGGGTTGCAATCCATGGGAGTTGCAAAGAGTTGGACATGACTGAACTTTGGCTTTTATTTGAGCTTCTCCCAAGCTGACAGCAGGTTGAGTCAATTTATCTATGTACTTATCATTTATTGAGAGGAAGGGATCAAGAGTCTCTGAACATTGGTAAACACTTTTGGAATGGAATTTGGTGGACCCAACCAAGATGGTTGGATGGTATCACTGACTCAATGGCCATGAGTTTGAGCAAAGCCCGGGAAATGGTGAAGGATGGGGAAGTCTGGCGTGCTGCAGTCCATGGGGTTGCAAAGAGTTGGACATGATTGAGGGACTAACACTTCAAAGTAGAGGCAAGGAAATCAATGGAGGCCCCGGGATAAATTATCATGCTTGTTAGAGACAGCAACAGGCATCCAGTAGTTTCCATTAACTAGTGAGATTGGGAGCAAAGGATGGGAAAGTGTTCCTGATCAAGTCCTGCTAGGAATGACTTTCACCCAGAGCACTGCATTGTGTGAGAAGGAAAATAGCAGGCAGTCACAGTTGTGATGATCCTTGGGGTTCAGGCTCAGTCATATGGCCCTGGTGTCCTCTGATGAGCTGGCTTTACCTAAAGAAATGCTTTGGTATTTGTGCCTTGTCTCTGCTATTAGAAGGCTCCCAGAAATTGTCTTGAATCTTTACATCTTCCAACTTCCATGGACATGGCATATTTGAAAGAGCTTACCCTCTGGACCCAGGTTAGATTGCTGGGGATTCCTTCCCACACCTTTTAACAGAGAAACTAGGACAAGCTACCACCTACCATGGGTGTTAGCAGCTAGATCAGAGAATTTTTTTAGTTGCAATGATTATCACAGGCACTGGTGATCAACAATAGAACAGATGTTAGATTCTGAACAAACCAGAGGCAAGTTATTCATCTCAAACAGGAGAAAATATGCTAGAATTCAGAAGGACAAGATGGAACAGTCATGTCATTAGATGAAAGTAAATATGAATGTGACATAATACTTACACAATTTGAAGCTATTCAATTGTGCAAAAGTGTAAATGAAACATAACCCTTTCTGATGGTCAATCTTAAAGAAAGTCAACCCTGAATACTCATTGGAAAGACTGATGCTCAAGCTGAAGCTCCAGTATTTTGGTCAACTGATGTGGACAGCCAGCTCATTGGAAAAGTCTCTGATGCTTGGAAAGATTGAAGGTAGGAGAAGAGGGTATCAGAGGATGAGATGGCTGGGTGGCATCACTGATGCAATCGACATGAATTTGGGCAAACTCTGGGAGATGGTGAGGGACAGGGAGGCCTGGCCTGATGCAGTCCTTGGTGTCGAACACAGCAGGGGGACTGAACAACAACTCTGCAGATTAAAAAACACTGGGCATTTGGACATCCCCATACAAGAATTTGATTTGTAATAGGTTAGAGTTCTTTCATTTATAAAGTTTACATATTTACCGCTCAATTTTATACTGGCGATTTGTCAGTTTCAAAACTTACCACTTTCCTGAAGTGGTACTTTGTTGTTGCTTTTCTGTTCTTTGAGAAAGAGGTAAATGTGAATTCCTTTATTTAAAAAAAAATTTCCTTATAGTAAGAAATACTGTCGACAATGGCATTTTGTCTTATGTACATATTTATCAAAATGCCATTAAGTTTACATTAAAAGAAACAATAGAAAGAGTGATTTTAAAATTAATTAATTTATTTTAATTGGAGGCTAATTACTTTAAAATGTTGCAGTGGTTTTTGCCATACATTGACATGATCAGCCATGGGTATACATGTGTCCCGCATCCTGAACCCCCTTTCCACCTCCCTCCCAATCTCATCTCTCAAGGTCATCCCAGTGCGCCAGCCCTGAGCTCCCTGTCTCATGCATCGAACCTGGACGGGAGACCTATTTCACACATGGTAATATACATGTTTCAATGCTATTCTCTGAAATCATCCCACCCTCTCCTTCTCTCACAGAGTCCAAAAGTCTGCTCTTTATATCTGTGTCTCTTTTGCTGTCTCGTATATAGGATCATTGTTACCATTTTCTAAATTCCATATATATGCATTAGTATACTGTATTGGTTTTTCTTTCTGACTTACTTTACTCTGTATAATAGGCTCCAGTTTCATCCACTTCATTAGAAGTGATTCAAATGCATTCTTTTTAATAGCTGAGTAATAGTCCATTGTATATATGTACCAGAGCAGAAAGTGGAATTTTAAATAAGCTTTCCTTTATATATGAAGTTTCAGAATGTTCGATTATACTGAAAAAGTGCATATGTATCAAATAATATTTTCATGGCCAGTCACCACATGACCAGTATTAAAATATAGGAAAAACATCGCCTCATGATGGGTAGATTGATACTACACAATCATTTGACTTCACAATGCAAATTTCATTCTCAAAATGAAAGTATTAGATAAAATTGATACTGATGAGTAATATATACTGAGCATGGCAAAGAAATATTTTAATGGAAGATCAGCACATAAATGCACATATTCACTTTGTTTCAGAACATTCGCTTTCTTTGTGGAATACTTTGTGGAATACTTTGCTCAGTCTGGTCTGTTTCCGTGTTGCTTTCTCAGTGTAATTGATCTGAGGAGTCTGGTTTGCCATCACTCTAAGAACTGGATAGATTGGATGAACAAGAGGAAAAAAATGGAAGAGAAATGGAAGGAGAATATTGAAGTGTATGAATAGCATACAGTGAAGTGTACAGGAAAAGGAGGAAGGTCATTATTCAGAAAGCAAACACCAGTATTTCATTAGTTTGAAAGATTTTGTTTTAACACATCAAATTAGTTTAGTAGGCAATAACCTCTTTAGCAGAATTTCAATACCTCTACCTAAAGCAGTGTTTCTAAGTAATGACCTTTAATTAACTTCATTCATTTGGAAGTTTAGTTGATCAGGAAAAGCTTATTTTTCCTTGCTCTTTTTTTCTTTAAGTCAAAGAGCTCTTACCAAATTATCTGAAATTGACTCATCATTATCAGTTTCGATAGTTTTTATCAGTTTTGTTCTAGGGACATTTGAATTTGTTCTAGGGACATTTGAATTTTACAGAAATCAAAACTTACATGTTGGTAGTACGTGTTGATTCTAGATTTTTTTTCCAGCAGTGTTCTTTCTTAATATTAGAAGTAGAATGAAGGTATGCATTTTGGGCTGTTTATGAAGAGGCAGTGATGGCGTATTCTTGATGTGTGCGTGCTCTCTTGCTTCATTTGTGTCCGACTCTTTGCAACCCTATGGACTGTAATCCATCAGGATTCTCTGTCCATGGGATTCTCCAGGCAAGAATGATTTGCCAGGATGCTTGCAGGGAATCTTCCCCACCCAGGGGTAGAGCCTGTGTCTGCTGCATTGCAGGCAGATTCTTTATCCACTGAGCCACCTGTGAACCCCAATGGAGTACTTTGGATATGGTTTATTTTCTATTCTTTGGTTCCTTTTGTATGTGATCTTACAGGAGGCTAAGAAGAGTTAGAAAATGTCTGTATATCTGGTACTGAGTGGAGATAATTGGCTTCAACTGTAATTAAAGACCTTGACTTTATAAGGCATCTTCTACAGCAACAAATTTTATGGACTCTAGACACTTTAATTGGGACCTAGATAAAAATTATAAGGCTAAGGAATAAACTTTGAGTGGCTGTCATACACAGTATACATCCAGTCCCTAGTCAACAACTGCATACATGCATGAATAAATGAAAGAATAAAATAATATAGACCAGTGACTTTCTGATTTCAAAATACTTCTAAACTGTTTTCATGGATAATAATCAGAACCTCAGCATAGATTTTATTTCAAGTTAGATTTTGGAGTTCTGAAGTAAAGAGAAGAAATAATAATGTGCTGTGTGGTATAGTGAAAGGTTAGAAGCTGGGCTAAGGGCTGAAGCCCATCAGTCTCCTCTGTCAATGGGATTGTCCAGGGAAGAACACTAGAGTTGGTTGCCAGGCCCTCCTCCAAGGGATTTTGCCTTTTAAAAGGTGGACAAGCAGTTGACATAAGGCCCATTCTCACCTTTGCAAGCTGGGCTTTCATGCCATCCATTGTTCCTTTTTTATTAGAGTATAATTGCTTTACAATGCTGAGTTGGTCTCTTCTGTACAATTAAATATATCAGCTATATGCACACATATATCCCTCCCCCTTGAGCACCCATCTAGGTCTTTATAGAGCACTGAGCAGAGCTCCCTGTACCTCGTAGCATGTTTCTCCTAGCTAGCTACATGTATATAGTGTCTATAGACGCAGGGAGTGTATATATGTTATCTCGATCTCCCATTTTGTCCCACCCTCTTCTTCCCCTTCCCCTGAGTCCACATATCTGTTCTCTACATCTGGGTCTCTATTTCTGCCCTGGAAATAGGTTCATCTGTGATGAAGGTGAAGTCGCTCAGTCGTGTCCGACTCTTTGCGACCCCGTGGACTGTAACCTACTAGGCTTCTCCGTCCATGGGTTTCTCCAGGCAAGAATACTGGAGTGGATTGCCATTTCCTTCTCCAGGGGATCTTCCCAACCCAGGGATCGAACCTGGGTCTCCCACATTGGAGGCAGATGCTTTAATCTCTGAGCCACCAGGGAAGCCCATCTGTACTATTTTTCTAAATTTCACATAATATGCATTAATATATGATATTTGTTTTCTTTTTCTGAATTACTTCACTCTGTATGACAGACTCTACAATCCCACTACTGGACATATACCCCAAGAAAACCATAATTCAAAAGGATACACTGTTCATTGCAGCACTGTTTACAACAGCCACCCATTTTTTCCCCAACATTTTCTCACCTTCTGTTTTCTAGAGCTCTCCTGTGTTACTTCTCCTCATTGTTGGGCACTTGTTTCTAATTCAAGGGAACGCATAACTGTTCTTTAGAGGAGTAGCATTCCTCAAAATTTAGAAGCCTAAAAGACTGACACTGCATGCAAGGAGGAAATAAGATTTGTACACTGGCTTAGAAATCAAAGTATGATTTGTGATACTTGTTTCCATGGGAAAATGTGGTTTGAGGTTCATTTAGCTTCAAAGCATTTTTGGAACATGATACATTGGTGAGTTGGAGATAATGATTTCAAATTTCAGATTTAAACAGAAATTAATTAGTAGAAATGTCTGCAATTCTTCCTGTAGCCTAGATACAATTATAGTTGCTTTCTTTCCTAAGTATAAATTTAATTAAAATAAATAATACTCAAATATCTTGATTAAATCCAATTTTCTCTTAATTTAAATGAAGAAAATAAATTTTTAAAGAAGGTAACTAAAAGGACAGAGTCATGTGGCTTCTGTAAGCATTTTTCAAATTATATTATTGCTATAGATAATAATAGATTTAGAATTTTGTATATGTCTAAATAACAATTCATTAGGAGGACTGATACTGAATCAGAAGTTCCAACACTTTGGCCACCTGATGAGACTCGTTGGAAAAGATCCTGATCCTGGGAAAGATTGAGAACACGAGAAGAGGGTGACAGAGGATGAGATGGTTGGATGGCATCATCGACTCAATGAGCATGAGTTTGAGCAAACCCTGAAAGACAGTGAAGGACAGGGCAGAGTGGCCTGCTGCAGTCCGTGGGGTTGCAGACAGTTGGACATGACTTGGCAACTGAACAACAACAACAAATGACAACTGATGCTTGAAAGGTAAACAACACAGGAAATTTTTACATTCTTGCTGAATTGCAAAACAGGGGAAAAACTTGAACTGAAAATCAGAATATACATGCTCCAAAAAAGTAATTTGTAAGTCATTTTAATTCCCCAATGTTTTAGTTTATTAAATAAAGGTTTAGGATGGTACACTGAATATTGTAGAATTATAGAGATTAAAACCATAATAAACAACAAAACTTTGGTGAAATTGATTGGAAAGGAGAACTCTAATAGCAACATTTCCTTAGCGTGAAATACGGTGATCCCTGATAGGAGAAGTTCCAATGAAGATATTTAACTGCGTTAGAAAAACAGGGTAGAAGACCAGTAAAAGGACCAGTTCTATAAAGGTACATGGAAATATTTTGGTTTTCACTGAATACAGTAATAAATAACAAAATTAAGTGAATTTCAGTACTATTCTCTGTACTGTAAAATAATAGGAGATATGCAACCAATTTTCATTTGTCTCCCCTTGGTCAATAGGAACTTTCTGAATTTTTCTCCCCTAAAGTTTATGAATGTGTCTATGTGTGCGTTTGATAACATTCATAGTAAAAGCTTACTTTTCCTTACATTTACACCTCCGATTTGTTGCCTCAAATTTCCCATTTCATCTTGTCAACAATCCAGACACAGATTAACCTGGATACTTGAGATGAAAACACACACAGCACACACACACTGACACACAAACTCTGGATCATTTTTACTTGAACTTGTCAGCAGAAAGGGAGTGTTTTGACCCTGGACTCATAGACAGATATTCTCCTATGAAAACTTCATTCTAGAACTTGTGACATCACCTAGTTACACACTTACTTTCTGACTTCCTCCTTTTTAACAGAGCAAAGTGTACAATCCTAAGACCAACATTTGCTTTTCTATGTCTACCTGTCAAGTGGTAAACTTCCTAAGAAGCAGTGACTTCTGAAGCCACTAGACCAGACTGCCCCATTCCTGCATTAAGTAGACAATGGGTTCCAGTAGATTAATATTGTTACTATGGGCACAGAGGACAGCCTGGGGTTCCTGTTTGCACAGCTTTCTCTTGTCCTCCAGCCTTCCGCCCAGTCAGATGGGGACACAGTGGATCCTGGCCACACCTGAGGGACACTGACGCTCAAGAAAACCCCAGTCTTACAAGAAGACAGCTTCTACCAGTCCTTTCCTCCAGAGACATCACCATCTTTATCACCCTGGAGTGTGTAAGGAGATGGAAGTCTGTAGCTTTATGACCCTGGAATTTAAACAAGTCTGCCTCTTGCCTTGTTTTTCAGCTGCTGTGTCCAACTCATTGCGAATGTGTGGATTGCAGCATGCAAGGCTTCCCTGTCCATCACTGTGTCCTGGAGTTTGCTCAAATTTTTGTCCATTGAGTTGATGAGGCCATCCAACCATTTCATCTTCTGTTGCCCCGTTCTCCTCCTGCCCTCAGTCTTTCCGAGCATCAGGGTCTTTTCCAATGATTCAATCCTACACATCAGGTGGCCAAAGTATTGGAGCTTCTGCTTCAACATCAGTTCTTCCAATGAATATTCAGGGCTTATTTCCTTTAGGATTGACTGGTTTGATTTACTTGCAGTCCAAGGAACTCTCAAGAGTCTTCTCTAGCACCACAATTTGAGAGGATATATCCTTCAGCATTCAGCCTTCTTTATATTCCAGCTCTCACTTCTATACATGACTACTGAAAAATTCATAGCTTTGACTATATGGGCCTTTGTCTGAAAAGTGATGTCTCTGCTTTTTAGCATGCGGTCTAGATTTGTCATAGCTTTCCATTCAAGGAGCAAGTGTTTTTTAATTTCATGGTTGCAGTTACCATCTGCAGTGATTTGGATAATGTTTTCAGTGCCTTTTGCTCAGAAGATGTACTGATATGGTGGATCCTAGGCGACTTATCTCCAAACACTGTCTTTTCCCTTTGCAGAAACTTTACTCATTTTGCATTTTTTAATGTATTACAAAAATAAAATTTTGCAATTTTCCTAATTATTCTCCAAGGCAGCAGTTCTCATGTGTTTTACTATTTAGAACAAATGAATAAGTTAGCATTTGAGGTAAAATGATTTTGCTTAATTCTTTCTTATTTCATAAAAAAGAACTAGTTTTTGGAACTGAAACTAATGAAAAAGTACAACCCCGTGACAATCGTCCCGAAATGTCTGTCTTTATTTAAACCTTCATACGTACTGAGAGACCTTTTAAGATTATACCACTACTGAAATATCTTCATATCTGTAAGTACATATAGATTTCTCCATAATTTTTTGTTGTTGTTTGTTGTACAACAAATACACTTTAATTGTTTACGATTCAATGATCTTTGTTTGAGTGTAAAAGTATGGAGACATCGTAGACTCTATTCACAGTCAATTCAGTCCGGTGGTAGTTTACACGGAAAACTAATTTATAAGAAGAGATATTGGTCTACAGAATCCCACTACACCATCGGTACGAGGTACGGAACGTTGTCTTGTTGTGACCTCACACTCATTCTTTGCATACACAGATCGTCAATCGTGAGTGTATAGGTTGTGTTCTCAAATCCTCTCGAAAACCAACCACTTGTTCGTAGAACGTCTTTGGACGAGTATCACGAAAACGGAATATCTAAGAACTCTTAAAAGTGTTTACGGATTGAAGTGAATGACTGTCTTTGGATATCCCTTCGATCGAGTCTTAATTATCTTTGTAGAGAGTCAAAAAGTCATGTGTTTTTTGTTTCAAATTTGGTAAGGCAGTTGAGCAAAGCGTCTTAAATTTTTCAATATTGGAAACTTGTTGTTCAGATACAAAACTAGATTTGGGGCTTTGCTAAAGATTAGTGGGGTCACTAAGTGAGTAGAGGCTGGCTCAGTGTTCCGGTTCTATCAAGAGGTGGGACCATACATGATAACATACCTGGTGCTCTTCTAGCAGGAATCCTTGAAGAAGCACCTCTGCAGAAGGACTAAATCTAGGGGACCTGGTGGGAGTGCTGGAGGATGAACTGATCTTTATGACAAGGACCTCATCTCTCTGAACCCTTGGAGCTTCATAAAGAGCTAAATGTTAATCCTGAATAATTGTAAAGACGAGCCCTCCTTGCTCAGCATGCATGTCTCCTCAGTCGCTTCAGTTGTGTCCAATTCTTTGTGATGCTATGGACTGTAGCCTACCAGACTCTTGTGTCCATGTGATTTCCCAGGCAAGAATACTGGAGTGGGTTGCCACGCCCTTCTCCTGAATCTTCCCTACCCAGGAATTGAACCAGCATTTCCTGCATCTCCTGCGTTGCAGGTGGATTCTTTACTGCTGAGTCACTGGGGGAGCCCCCTAGCTCAGCAGTAGCTTCCAAAAAGATAAAGCCATGGGCTCATACCTATATGACTTTAGGGGAATTGTTCTCTGTTATCCCTAAACTGAGTGTATGTGCTTAGTCACAAAGTTGTGCCCGACTCTCTGCAACCTGTGGACTGTAGCCCACAAAGCTCCTCTGTCCATGGGATTCTCCAGGAAAAGATATTGAAGTGGGTAGCTGTTCCCTTCCCCAGAGGATCTTCCAGACCCAGGGATTGAATCTGCATCTCCTGCATTGCAGACAGATTCTTTACCATCTGAGCTACATAATGCTCATCTTTTTCAAAGTTAACCAATGATGAGATTGAACACATTCATTAATGAGAAAAGTGGTTTGAAAATGTGCAATGTGGTACATAATTATTAAGTACAATTAAGGAGCCAGTACAGTGTTCAATAAAGTCTAGATATGTAAAGTCTTTATTAGAGTTTTCACATTTGAAATAGTTATATTATTATGCATTCCTAAAAGGAGTCTGTCATTAGACATTACAAAACAACTTCACAGTTTCCAAAATACAAGGTCATGAACCCATGTTCTTAAGGACAGTCTCATTGTGCATCTGGAATAAATGTGTCAGAATTATTCAGTTTCAAATAATATGTCAGTACTGATGTGAAGATTTTATCACAGTTAACTCAAAGAAAGAATATTTGGCTTAAGATCGTTGACATGTGGTCCGCTTGAAATGAGAGCTCAGTGGCATGAACATTGTGGTTTTTGTAAGGCGTAACACAATCAGACTAAAATAAGCCTTGGTCAAACCACAATCTGTAAGGGTACTTGTGCTGGATTTTGCTTATTCTGGATACCGCAAACTTGATTTTAATGGTTAGGGAGTTTCCACTCATTCTTAAGCAAAATGGAAGCATCATTTCAGTTCAGTTCAGTCACTCAATCGTGTCTGACTCTTTATGACCCCATGAATCACAGCAAGCCAGGCTTCCCCGTCCATCACCAGCTCCCGGAGTTCACCCAAACTCATGGGCATTGAGTTGGTGATGCCATCGAGCCATCTGATCCTCATCCCCTTCTCCTTCTGTTCCCAATCCCTCCCAGAATCAGAGTCTTTTCCAGTGAGTCAGCTCTTCACATGAGGTGGCCAAAGTATTGGAGTTTCAGCCTCAGCATCAGTCCTTCCAATGAACATTCAGGACTGGTCTCCTTTAGGATGGACTTGTTGAATCTCCTTGCAGTCCAAGGGGACTCACAAGAGTCTTCTCCAACACCACAGTACAAAAGCATCAATTCTTTGGTGCTCAGCTTTCTTCACAGTCCAACTCTCACATCCATACATGACCACAGGAAAAACCATAGCCTTGACTAGACGGACCTTTGTTGGCAAAGTAATATCTCTGCTTTTTAATATGCTATCTAGGTTGGTTATAATTTTCATTCCAAGGAGTAAGCATCTTTTAATTTCATGGCTGCAATCACCATCTGAAGTGATTTTGAAGCCCAGAATAAAGTCTGACACTGTTTCCACTGTTTCCCCATCTATTTCCCATGAAATGATGGGACCAGATGCCATGATCTTCGTTTTCTGAATGTTGAGCTTTAAGCCAACTTTTTCACTCTCTTCTTTCACTTTCATCAAGAGGCTTTTTAGTTCCTCTTGACTTTCTGCCATAAGGGTGGTGTCATCTGCAGATCTGAGGTTATTGATATTTCTCCCGGCAATCTTGACTCCAGCTTGTGCTTCCTCCAGCCCAGTGTTTTTCTCATGATCTACTCTGCATAGAAGTTAAATAAGCAGGGTGACAATATACAGCCTTGACGTACTCCTTTTCCTATTTGGAACCAGTGGGGGGATTCAAATCCTTGACTTACAATTCAGTAGAAACACTACATGCAGCTTCCTTGGTTACAGGTAATATACATGCAAGTGGTAGAAAGCATGTAACTAGAATACAGTGTTGTAATGATCTTATCCCTCTGATTTCAAAATTACAACTGATAGAAGTCCCATTTTCTGGATTAGGGACAAGTCTGGAATTTCTCTAATGAAATTTCCTCACTGACTGAATTGTTGAGATAATGCAGAGATTTATTTATTTGATACCATTCCAGCATCCCAATTCTATTTAAAGACTAACTAGAGAGCTCCGCCGTGCTCAAGGGAGACCACGTGTTTGTCTGTTTGTGCTCTCATTGCTGTCCTGATGCATCCCTCCTGCAAGCTGTCGCCATGCTGTCCGGGTGTGGGAACCACATGCCCAGGTTGGCACAGACCCTGCCTGCCTGGAAGGTGGAGGGACTCTTGCTTGGACTTCTTAGTCAGGGACACTTGTTGATATTCATGTGCTCAAACCTTTTCCTGGAAGCACAGTTTCTTAGCCAGGATGGACCATCCAGTCTGGGCTCCCGGCATCGGCTGCTTGTTTTCCCAGGACCAGCTTTGGCAGGAAAGTGATGTCACAGCCCTGATCTCCCCTCCCATGAAGTTCCCTTTGGGGGCTTTTGATGTCCTTTTCTGCCAACGTGGTTGAGATGATCTCAGTCTATCAGAGTCTGTTCTCATTTTTAACAATATGTTATTAAAACTTGGTCCTCATTCAGTAACAATAATAAAAGCTTCAACTCCTGATGAAATACAAATTTTCCATTTATAAATTTAATTTTTAAGCATAGATGAAAGATATTGCTCTTGAATATTTTTATCTGATGGATTTCATTAAGGAGATTTTGAGGGATTTGTGGGGGTGATGGAGGTATGAGACCAGGAAGGGCAATTTCCCAACATGCTGGAAAAGTCACAATTACTTTCATCAGTAGTTAGGTAATTTTCTAAGGGTAAATAAAGAAAAGATTCTGTTTTAAAATAACAAGAGTCCTGGAAATCTCATCTAAGAAACTGGAAATAACTTGTCAGTAGTTTTTGTTTCTTTATGCTCTAAATTCATTTTTAGTAACAGTGGAAGCAATTTGAAATGAAATACAACCCTTAAAGCAAATGAAGCAGAAATGAATGCCAGCAATAAATGGCAAGAAGAAATACAGTTCAGTGTGTTCTTCAGAAATCCTGTCCCTTGGAACTAAATGTTGAAAGTTTCTTATTCTTATTTTTTGAAATTTTATAATCATGAAGCTACCCATTGATATTAAAACTAGTTCTATCACACTATGTTCATTTGTCCCCTTAATAGAACAAGTGTGGCCTCAAGTAGATCTGTGCATTTCAGTTCAGATAAGTCGCTCAGTCGTGTCCGACTCTTTGCAACCCCATGAATCGCAGCACATGCCAGGCCTCCCTGTCCGTCACCAACTCCCTCTCTGAGATATTTTGTTTCCTTTAAGTGAAAAAAAAAAATCCTCCTTTTTTATTTATGAGGATTAAAGACAAAGTATCTGAAGCAGGACCTTTCCTACTGGTAGGCACTTAACACATGGTAGCAGCTATGATTGGGTTTCCCTGGTGGGTCAGAAGGTGAAGAATCTGCCTGCAATGCAAGAGACTTGGATTTGATCTCAGGATTGGGGAGATCCCCTGGAGAAGGGAATGGCTCCTGACTCCAGTATTCTTGTCTGGAAAATTCCATAGAGAGGAGCCTGATGAGAGCTCCTCTGTCCATGGGGTCACAAAGAGCTGGACACGAATGAGTGACTAACACACACACATGCAGCAAGCATAATTATTAAATCTGATATTAGCAAAATAATAGTTTTTTCAATCTTTGAAGTGTTAGCCATTTCTAGCCTTTGTAATAAATGTTTCATAACAGTGTTTCAGTCCAAGTATCCAAAGTTGCTAGAAACAAAGGTATTTGACAATATGTGGCTTTTCAAGAAGTATTAGTGGTAAACAACTTGCTTGCCAATGCAGGAGATGTGGGTTCAGTTTCTGGGTCAGGAAGATCTCCTGAAGGAGGAAATGGCAACCCAGTCTAGTATTCTTGCCTGGAAAATTCCATGGACAGAGGAGCCTAGTGGGCTACAGTCCATGGAGTTGCAAAGAGTCAGACATGACTTAGCGACTAACACACACACACACATAATCACAATCAAAATGGGAAACAAAGCCATCTGGCAATAAAAAAGATGTTCTCAGTCTATGTGATAATTGCATGAACTGCAGAGTAAATTAAAATGAAATAACTTTGAGAGTCCGTGATTATAATGAAACTAAGCAGTTTATCTTAGGGAAATATTGAAGTAGTTTGTCAGGAACAATGCTTACAGTTAAGAAGTTCACTGTCTGGCATCTTCAGTTTCGGTGTTTCTTTGAAATTTGTATTGCCTACCTTCTTCTAAACCACTGCTTGTGTCTTTTCTTTGTAGCTAAACTTAAGTATTTTTCTTTGAAATCTATTTTCTGGTCAATTGTGCCTTTGTCTCCAAAGGACTTCCATAGACCTTCCTTTAATGGGTATTTTAACAATTCAGGAAACATTTATTTGACATATTCTGTGTAATCTACATTGCTGAGTCCTAAGATATGTACATGACTAAAACTTGAACCCTTCTTTAAAAAAACTCGTCTACATCTGGAGATGTCAAGGAAATAAATGATCTTTTCATAATAACACAATTTAATAAGAATATGGTCTCTTGGATGTGGAGGGGAAAGTCAGTAAATGTTTCTTGGAGGAAAGTGAAGTTATCTCAGTCTTTATGAATAAAAAGTTCACAAGAAACAGAAGTGTAAGGCTGGAGTCTCCAGAACAGGGGACAGCATAAGCAAAATTACAGAAGCAGGTATGGGAGTAATGTGCAAACTCTAAAAATAGAGTTTGAGAAGAATAAGGTTAGGAGCAGGTAAGAGAAGAGGTATAAGAAGAATCAGGTAGGAGCAGGAGATAAAGCTAGAGAGATCTATAGATGCCTCCTGCATATGAGGCTAAAGTGGTTTGACTTAATCTCAAAGTCAATGGATAGCATTAGGAAGGAAAGGGTAAATAACAAATGACATTTTACTTAGAGTTCCTAAGTGCTGAGTGGTAGTCACTAATGATACAGACTAACTCTGACCTATACTAAAGACACTGAGAGTTCAGAAAGACCTTGACAAATATAGAAAAAAGTATTCAATATTTATATTAAATCCATCACATGGATTCCACCCCCTTCACCCAAAGCCCATATTCCCTCCAGAAAAATCTGGAGGAGTCACTCTTTACCAAGGACTTAAGAAAGTATTGAGGAAAGCACACATTTTGCATTTTATTTACAATAGTGCTTTAATCATGGCTTTCTCTAAGCTAGAAATGCTGGTGGGATACTCTACAAATGAAATGGACTGTTAGCTTGGGTTCATCCAGAGACAAGTGCCTAGAGCAAAAACTGCTACTATAAGCAAAACCAAAAAAAGTAGGGATGAGGCAGAGAAGAAGGGAGAACACCTTCTGGGGTGTGACAACAAATTTATTTTTTCCACTATTTGGAATCAGATAAAACTAATAACTGGATTTTTGGGGAGTGTCTTATAAATAACATTGTAGGACAGTCCACCCAGAGGGGTGAAGGGAGAAGAATTTATCCATCAACCACTGTCTCCTTTGTTCTCCTTTGCTTTGCATTTGAAGTCCCCAAGACTGTCAACATGATTCCACATCTGAAATTTCACAGGGAAACCCTTGAGTAGGAAATGAGTCACATGTGGGGACGCTGGCATGAAGTGACACACTTCGGTTATACTAACGTGGGGTTAGTCAGAGCCCATACAGACTTGGTCACTTCTACTGTGGCCTGGTAGAGATGGCTGTTGGAGAAGGCAATGGCACCCCACCCCAGTACACTTGCCTGGAAAATCCCGCGGATGGAGGAGCCTGGTGGGCTGCAGTCCATGGAGTCGCTAAGAGTCGACACGACTGAGCGACTTCACTTTCACTTTTCACTTTCATGCATTGGAGAAGGAAATGGCAACCCACTCCAGTGTTCTTGCCTGGAGAATCCCAGGGACGGTGGAGCCTGGTGCGCTGCCGTCTCTGGGGTCGCACAGAGTCGGACACGGCTGAAGTGACTTAGCAGCAGCAGAGATGGCTGTGGTCAACAGCCTTAGCAACAGTTGAGGCTGAGAAGAATCTGCAGATTCTATATGGTTACACCAAGGTCAATGGGGATGAGACAATCACAATGTGACAGAGTTGGGAGGAGCATATATGCCATAAAGGGCTATACACGTATGATTTTCACAACACAAGGTGAAACCAGCATTATTATTAGACTTCTGAGATTTGTACAATCCCCTAAGCTCTTTCATATCAGCTAATTGATGGCAAGGTATCTAGGAGTGATACTGATGGTCAACTCAATACACTTCTTCTTCAATTGTTTTAATATAATAAGTATCCCAACTCTCACAAATAGAGATTTGGCTTGAGCAAGCATCACTGAGATTATATGGTCCTTATCCAAATATTAGACAAACCTTCAGTGTGCTCATGGACACAGAATGTTTGAAGGAAGAAAACAATTAAGTTTCCCTGGGAAAGAACCCTATAACATGACAAGAATATCCAGGAAACCTCGTCAGTTCAGTTCAGTTCAGTCACTCAGTCATGGCTGACTCTTTGCGACCCCATGAACCACAGCATGCCAGGCCTCCCTGCCCATCACCAACTCCCGGAGTGCACCCAAGCCCATGTCCATTGAGTCAGTGATGCCATACAACCATTTCATTCTCTGTCGTCCCCTTCTCCTCCTGACCTGAATCTTTCCCAGCATCAGGGTCTTTTCCAGTGAGTCAGCTCTTCGTATCAGGTGACCAAAGTATTCTTCCCCAAAATGAGTTTTGTTCATTTGCATAGATGGTGACTAGTGTGGGAAACACCCAGGCTTTTCATGAGTGATTGGTGTTGGCTCTGAAGTGACCCTAATATCTCAGGACTCAGAATAACAAGAGATCAATATAGCTTTGACTGGAGTCCAAACTTCAAAAAGCCAACTGGGACCCTAACCATATCTTAAGCACACCGAGTTCATAAGGTACCATGGGAGGCAGAAGTTCTTCACATCAAGAAGAACCTTCTCAATGATCAGCATTTAAATTACTTTCTTGTAAATTCTCTAAACTCTCTTCTTTAATCAGTTATCTCATGTATAAATCTGTGCCACATGCACCCTCATCATCATCGTTGATGAATCCAACACCTATCTTTCCTGAGTTGGCATCTGTGAAATGGAGTAGCTATTGGAAAAAGCAGCCACACTCATACACACACAAATTGGACTTATGCCAATATATAGTAGTGTTTAACACTGTATTTCTTTAGATGATTTGCTTTTTATGTTACTCACAGAAACAACTTCAAATCGTTTCTGGCCTTCAAAAGTGCAAAAGGTTCCTTGTAATCTGCACTTTCTGCAAAGAGAAGCTTGTCTTCTTCTTGAATAACTAAATAAAAGCCACCGGATTGGAATTCCCTCAATTTTCCACCAAAAATATGAAAGTCAAAGTGTATCTATAATCACCCACTTCTTCTTTCACTTTGCAATACAGAAAGTGCCTTTCATGTTTCAAAGTATAATGTTTTCCACTTATGACGTGGAGTTTAATTCCCAGAAACCTTACACTCACAGTCATCTCTCTCTCACGTGTTCTCCACTTTTTTCCTCCTTTCAGACCCTGCTTGAGTCCCTTTCAGAATAGGAACATTTCCCTGCACTCTGTATGGTCCTCAGGCTGCGCTGTCTCTGAACCCCACCTCCTTCTCTTCATAGCTACAGCATAAAAGGGGGTTTTCATAAGAGGAATGAGATGCAAACATTTGAAAAAAAGGAATAAAGAAGATGTAGACCAGCCTCTCAAGCCACAGAGTACAAGAGGTATGAGAAAATGAACAGTTTTACTTGAGAACGAGTCAATAGAAGATTCATCCTTAGCAGAAAGTCAGGTTTTCATGAAATCAGAACATTGAGATAACATTGAGGAAAGAGTCTGAGGATTTTGTTCTCTTGCAAGACACATTTTAGTGGGCAAAATATTTAGCAAGTGGGAAAAAAGTGAGAGATAATGAGAACATGAGATGAATTTATCAAGAGAGCGCAGTGAGTTACTGTCATGAGATTGATAGAGCAGTGTTTCCTAAAAAGAAAATTCAAGTACACTCAGGTTAAAACACATATTCCCAGTTTTTACCTCAAGTCTAATACCCAGATGTGGAAATTTGACTTTTTAACAAGTGCTGGGGATAGGTTTTATGATGAGATAAATATGAAAACTGTAGTTTTAGTGTGTGTGTGTGTGTGTGTGTGTGTGTGTGTGTGTGTGTGTCCTGGTATTTTGAATACCAACTGTTAAACAAAGATGAGGACTTGGAGAATCTGAGTTCTAGCAGTATCTTGAAGTCCCATGGATTCTTGGGCCACACAGAATCACCTGTGGCTTGGGCACTTGGCAGTTTTTCCTTGAGTTGTAGTCCCTCAGAGGTTCCTTCTGGTCACCTAACTGGCATCTGCGGTTGGTGTAGTAAAAAAGTGCAATGAGGAAAGTGAGTCTGAAGTTCTAATTGTATCATGACAATACTTTAAAGGTCTGGAGCTTCAGAAAGTTTCAGGAATTTCAGTCCAGCAGTGGGGTTCACAGGGAGCATCATATTTTTGTCACATCTGAGTAGAAGGCTTTCATCATGTTCAGGGAAAACATTGTTATAAGGACAAATTAGGGCTATGGTAATGGGAAGATGAGGGATAGAGTCAAGAAATATTTGAGAGGAGTTTGTAATTGATTATAAGGAGAGACAGAAAGACACAAGATTTTTCTGCCTTGGGTGGCTAGGTAATTAGTGACACCATTGGCATCTCGAAAAGTGGTGCAGATGAACTTATTCACAAAGCAGAAACAGAGGCACAGATTTATGGGTGCCAAGGGGTGGGATGAATAGGGAGCTTGGGATTGACATGTATATATATCATTGATGCTATGTATAAAATAGATAACTAATGAGAGCCTATTTTATAGCTCTGTGGTGATGTAACTGGGAAGGAAATCTTGAAAAGGGTATACATGATGTATACTTATAACGGACTCACTTTGCTGTACAGTCAAACTAACACAACCCTGTAAAACAACTACACTCTAATCAAAAAATTTTTAAAGGGGGTCGGATTACAGGAAAAATCTGTACTAACAAAAATCCTTGTGTTGTAAATTTTTCTTTAGAGCACTAAGGAGCCTAAATTAAGGAGCAGAGTCAGTATCATGATATTTATCCATTGTTGTAACATAAGGAAAACACCTGAAAATTAGATGAGGTTTCTTGTGGGGAGAAATTAAGGTAATGAACAGTGGGGTCTAGGCTGAATGAAGAATGAAGTGACAACAAAAGGAAGCTTGTATAAGGGATAAAAAATGATAAATTTAAAGATCTTTTCCCTTTATTTTTATATTTTTAAATTTTTTTGATAGACTCATGGTGTTTAAAAAAAATGCAAAATCTTTACAACTCTTTCATCCAATTTGATACCCAAACGTGAAAACAGAAGCATTTATGGATTTTTAGAGTCTGCTCTCCTAAATTCAACCTATATTCTAATGGGAGACATTTGTGCTTCCAGGCCTTAAAGAGTCATCCCCAAATCCACTGCTGGTACCAGCTAATTGGCTCAGAGAATTAATCAGGTGGCTACAAACCTCACCATCTGCTTTGAGCCCTCTCTCCAGTCTGGTCTCCTGGATTTCTCTGCCCTTGGCATCCTTACTTGGAAGCTTTCTCTCTGCCCAGCCCTAACAGATTGATTACCTATTTGGACAGTGTTCTGTTCTTTGGACAGTCGCCCCACCATGTGCTGCTTCTCAAATTACTCTGATGGCAACTGTGACCAGCAGAGAGTGGTGCCCACCTTTCACCGTCAGCTCCCAGGGCACCAACTGTGCTTGCTTTAAGCGGGGGTGGGGAGTGCTGAAATATCATGGCATGGTCTTTTTCTTTTTTAACATCTTTTTTTTTTTTTTTTTAATGCAGACCATGTCTTTAAAGTCTTTATTGAATTTGTTATAATGTTGCTTCTGTCTTATGCTTTGTTGTTTTGGCCAAGAGGCATGTTCCATCTTAGCTCCCCAACCAGGGCTGGAGCCTACACCCTCTGCGTTGGAAGGTGAAGCCTAACCACTGCACCACCAGGGAAGTCCCATGGTTTGGTCTTAGGTTAAACAAATTATTTTTTGTTCCAAATTTCTCATGAAAGCTTAAACATAATATGTTGGTGATATCTCATAATATCTAGGATCTTATAAAGTATGAATGCTACTGGGTTTCTCTGGTGGCTCAGTGGTAAAGAATCTGCTTGCCAAAGTAGAAGATGTGAGTGTGATACGTGGGCTGAGATGATCCCTTGGAGAAGGAAATGGCAACCCACTCCAGTATTCTTGCCTGGGAAATCCCATGGACAGTGGAGCCTGGTGGGCTACAGTCCATGGGGTTGCAAAAGAGTTGGACATGACTTAGCAACTAAACAACAACAAATAAACACTAGAATGCTAGAGGGGTATAAGCATTAAGCATTTATAATGCTTGAAAATCAACATAGCTATTTAGTTATATGAAATGTAGCTTCTTCCAGAAGATAACTTACTGGGGTTTAACCTCCCATATATATATATTTTTAATTTTATTTTTACTGTATTTTACTTTACAATACCATATTGGTTTTGCCATACATTGACATGAATCTGCCATGGGTCTATACGAGCTCCCAATCCTGAATCTCCCTCCCACCCCATATCCTCTCTCTGGATCATCCCCATGCACCAGCCCCAAGCATCCTGTATCCTGTATCAAACATAGGCTGGCACTTCGTTTCTTACATGATAGTATACATGTTTCAATGCCATTCTCCCAAATCATCCCACCCTCTCCCTCTCCCTCAGAGTCCAAAAGTCTGTTCTATACATCTGTGTCTCTTTTGCTGTCTCGCATAGAGGGTTATCATTACCATCTTTCTAAATTCCATATATATGTGTCAGTATACTGTATTGGTGTTTTTCTTTCTGGCTTACTTCACTCTGTATAATCGGCTCCAGTTTCATCCATCTCATTAGAACTAATTCAAATGAATTCTTTTTAATGGCTGAGTAATACTCCATTGTGTATATGTACCACAGCTTTCTTATCCATTCATCTATAATTCATCTGTGACTTATCCTAAATGCTTCTATATATTGAATAATCAATCATTGTACTTACTGCAATGTAAGAGTGTGCCTGGGTAGATTTATCATTATTTGGGGGAATCTATTGGGTTTTGACTTTATTTTTTGGGGCTCCAAAATCACTGCAGATGGTGATTGCAGCCATGAAATTAAAAGACGCTTACTCCTTGGAAGGAAAGTTATGACCAACCTAGATAGCATATTAAAAAGCAGAGACATTACTTTGCCAACAAAGGTCTGTCTAGTCAAGGCTATGGTTTTTCCTGTGGTCATGTATGGATGTGAGAGTTGGACTGTGAAGAAGGCTGAGCGCCGAAGAATTGGTGCTTTTGAACTGTG
>SJYT01028579.1:218259-241278 GCA_006410635.1 Cephalophus harveyi | reverse complement strand
GGGGGCAGGAAGAGAAGGGGACAACAGAGGATGAGATGGCTGGATGGCATCACTGACTTGATGGACATGCGTCTGAGTGAACTCCTGGAGTTGGTGATGGACAGGGAGGCCTGGCATGCTGCAATTCATGGGGTTGCAAAGAGTCGGACACGACTAAATGACTGAACTGAACTGAATTGGGTTTTGGGTAAATTTGAAAGTAGAAAACAACTAAGTTTTGACAGGTGGAGTTTTGTAGAGGGGCCAGTTGCAGAACTGATTATGTTTTCTTTCTTTTTTTTTTAATGATGCATTTGTCTTACCAGATATTGCATCCAATACAAAAGTTCCAATGAGCATGCTGGTGCTTCGTGTTGCTGTGTAAAGAATACTAGGGATACCATTCTTCATTTATCACAGATGTTTGGATAAGCATTATTTTATGATGGAAGCACTATAGCATTTGGAGTCAGAAACATCTGGAATTTGTTTCTTCCTCTGTCAATAACTCATGCTCTTGCCTTGAGAGAATATACCATTTTCTGGTCTCTAGTTTCTATGCATTGGAGAAGGAAATGGCAACCAGCTCCAGTGTTCTTGCTTGGAGAATCCCAGGAACAGAGGAGCCTGGTGGACTGCAGTCTATGGGGTCGCACAGAGTCAGACATGACTGAAGTGACTTAGCAGCAGCAGCAGTTTCTATATCTGTCTTTAGAAATAATAAATTTGGGCTGTTGCTCTCATTTTTAAAGTAGATGCAGTCCTTTGCGTTAAGATATAGTCAAAAGTAAAATCGACTATGGTATTTTAGTTTCACACTAATGGTAACTATACATAAAATTTGCATAAGGATTCATCTCCTGTAACTTGTCTTTCAATGATGTTTGAGCAAAGAGAAACTTTTGATAATGTAGCTAGGGGCATGCCAGCACTTCTATTTTTATGTGTTTTCTGGCTTTCGTTTCACATGTAAAAGTGATGAAAATTCTTTATGATACCAGCATGTAGTAGAAGCTAACAGTGGAAGCAAACTCCAGTGCTGTCAGCATTATGGAAGAAATAAGGGTTGAATGTATCAGAAATTCTCCAACCATATTCTTTCAAATTCTAATCAGTTGTGGCTATTGCCTCATAATGAGAAACTTCATTAAATCAACATGTTGCTGATTTAATGTTGCTGACCCCATAGATTGCAACCCACCAGGCTCCCCCATCCCTGGAATTCTCCAGGCAAGAACACTGGAGTGGGTTGCCATTTACTTAAATCAGCATAGCTGTTACAATCTATTTAAGACAAATTAATTTGAAATCTATTTATTTTTATTTCATTAATATCATTGGAGGGATGATACCTATAGAAAGAGTCACTTAATTGTTGCAAAAGAATTTTGTTCAGTTAAATGCTTGCCTATTTATTTTTAGAAATATATTTTAAGGTGAAATGGAATAATACAATTTTCCTTCTCAAATCATTTTATCCAAGATAAGAATTTTCTATTAAAACACTGGTCATATGTTCATCCCAGCAGCATGTGAAGTTCATTTAGCTACTCTGATATTTCTAACTCTTTCTGCTAGGCTGAAGAAACACTATTTTAAATCATCTCATAAATGTCTTTGGTTGCAAAAGAACAAATATGACTTAGAGTTTTTAAAAATTTGAATATTTGACTGTGGAAGGCAAATTAACTTTTCTGTTTTTTTTTAAAAAAAATACAGGGTACCCATGATCACTTTCTTCACAATAATTAAGGGATGGGGAATGATGTAATGATTTAAGGAAGTTTATTGCACTCACAACTGTGGTCAACAAATCCTTCAATTTGAAGGAACAGCTTTCTAGAAAGTTTCTAGAAACAATTGAGCATACACTGTAATTCTGCTATGTGAGCCATCTTCCTTTAACTGGGCAATATATATATTTTTTCTAGCTGCCTCATCAGTAGAACTAAGTAGGACTAACTAAGTTTTCCTCTCTGATTCCATAAGAAACCTCTGACAACAAGGACACAAAAGTCACTTCAGTGGTCCACAAAATGCTAGCTCTTCTATACTACTATAAAAAATGCAAGTGACTTTAACCCCAACATCAGTAAATCTAAGAAGATGCTGCTGCTGCTGCTGCTGCTAAGTCGCTTCAGTCGTATCCGACTCTGTGCGACCCCATAGACAGCAGCCCACCAGGCTCCCCCGTCCCTGGGATTCTCCAGGCAAGAACACTGGAGTGGGTTGCCATTTCCTTCTCCAATGCAGGAAAGTGAAAAGTGAAAGTGAAGTCACTCAGTCGTGTCCAACTCTTAGCGACCCTGTGGACTGCAGCCTACCAGGCTCCTCCGTCCATGGGATTTTCCAGGCAAGAGTACTGAAGTGGGGTGCCATTGCTTTCTCCAGACATAGGAGATGCAGGTTCAATTCCTGGGTTGGGAACATCCCCTGGAGAAGGAAGTGGCAACGTACTCCAGTATCCTTGCCTGAAAAATCCCATGGGCAGAGGTGCCTTAGTGGGCTACAGTCCAAATCGTTCCAAAGAGTCAGAGACTAAGAACACACATGTGCGCACACACACACACACACACACACACACACACACACACAAGACATTACTTTAAAAATAATTCTAAGGCATGAGTTACTTATTGTTTAGCTATTGTATGCAGCTTCCTGTTCTTGACACACAAATAGGCATCTTGATAGAATGCTTTGTGTTATTTGTTGATATGATACAGAATTATTACCTTTGTTCTTCAGTATTTCCTCTTGGCTTCCTTCAGTTACTTACATTATAAGATATGATATACCTCAAGGAAGCTAAGACACCACAGAAAACACACAGGGGGCTAACAGTTTTGGAAATCTGCCGCATCACAGGATAGAGGAAACACGATGAACTCCAATGCTAGCAAAGACTTCCCAAGTTGTTAGAAGAAAGGAAAGAGAGCTAAAGTGGACTGAAGATATCTGAAACGCTGATGGCTCACCGTATCCTGAGTATAACTTCATGGGTCTAGATCTAAATGGCAAAGATACTAGAAGTACATAGATTAGGTTGTGGGAGCCCTGTGAATAAAGACCTGAGTCAGGATCCCTGAGGACAGTCTGTTAGACAGACAGATCCCAGAGCAGAAATGGCTGCAAAGTGATTTTGAATAGTCTTGGAGAATTTTTCATAGCCCAAGAGAAATACTGAGCAGGGAGACAGATAAATTCCCAGGCACTAGAGAGGGGCACAGAAAGAATAAAGGAGTTATTCTCAATCTAGACACCTTAAGAAATGAGCAAAAAATAAAAAGCGGGGGGGACCTCTATGGGCAGAAGAACTGGAGGGGAATGTAATAGTCTCAGAAGATACCATGATGGAAAGATGGTAATACAAAACAGAAATGCTATGTCCACATTGCCGGAAAAAAAAAAAAAATATATATATATATATATATAAAATTTGGATGTGTGCTCAGTTGCTGAGTTGTGTCTGAATCTGCAACCTCACGGAGTGTAGTCTGCCAGACTCTATACCTGCTGAGTGGAATATTATTCATCAATAAAAAAGAATGAATTATTGATGAATGTTACAACATGAATGAACACTGGAAAAACTAATCTAAGTGTAAAGGCACTTTACATAAGGCACAACCCCCCACATATTGTGTGGTTCTATTTACATGAATAGTATAGGCAAATCTTGAGAGACAGAATGTAGACTGGTATTTGCCAGAGGCAAGAGAAAGGGAGAATGTGAAACTGTTACTAATGGCTATTAAATTTCTTCGGTGTGTTGAAATGTTCTCAAATTAAACTGAAGTAATGATTGAACAAACTTGAGAATATACTAAAAAGTGCGAAATCGTACATCATAAAAGGATGCATTTTATGTTTGTGTATTGTAATATGTCACAAATAATAATAGACTAGAATGAAAGCAAAAGAATCTTAAATCATTGTTCACAACTCTGTCAGAAAATTGTTGTCAGTGATGAGGCAGACTCACAGAATTCATGGCTAATATGAAATTTTCCATAGTTGCGTGATGAGAAGAAATTTGAAGTCACTCTAGAGACTGTTTGAACATCCTGAGAAGGACAAAGTGTGATTTTAGGAAGCAAGGGAGGATGAATAAAAACTGACAATGTTCAATTTTCCCAGTGATGGTTCTGAGAACACTTAAACAAGGAGATCTGTGGGAGGTGATTTTTAAGTCTATATCTTGAAATAGGCATTTCTAAAACAGCCATATCTTTTTCAGGAGAGAATAGAAAAAAAAATCTAGTAATTATATTCCAGGGGCTTCCCTGGTGGCTCAGAGGTTAAAGCGTCTGCCTCCAGTGTGGGAGACCTGGGTTCTATCCCTGGATTGGGAAGATCCCCTGGAGAAGGAAATGGCAATCCACTCCAGTACTCTTGCCTGGAGAATCCCATGGACGGAGAAGCCTAATAGGTTACAGTCCACGGGGTCGCAAAGAGTCGGACACGACTGAGTGACTTCACCTCACCTCACCTCATATTCCAAATGAGATAGAAACAACCAAATTAGCATGCCCCTTAATATCACTAAGTGTAGTGGGTTGTGCATAAGTACTACATCCTTCTTTCCTTTATCCCTTAATCAAAAGGAGTGAGAACCTTATCTATAGCTAGCTATACTGACCTAGTCATGAAAACTCTGGATATGTAATATATGTCTGTATCTATGTATGTTGGGGTTGGAGTGGAGCTAATGCTATCTACAGAATCACAAGCTGATGTGCCTATAGGTGTTAATATTTTGGAGAAATGGATTTGAAATAGAGTTTCAGGATATGGTACCACTTACCAAAGTATTCATTGGGAGGACTGATGCTAAAGCTGAAACTCCAATACTTTGGCCACCTGATGAGAAGAACTGACTCATTGGAAAAGATCCTGATGCTGGGAAAGATTGAAGACGGGAAGAAAAGGAAACGACAGAGGATGAGATGGTTGGATGGCATCACTGACTTGCTGAACATGAGTTTGAGTAAGCTCTGGGAGTTGCTGATGGACAGGGAACCCTGGAGTGCTGGAGTCCATGGGGTTGCAAAGAGTTGGACCTGACTGCTGCTGCTGCTGCTGCTAAATCGCTTCAGTCGTGTCCACCTCTGTGTGTCCCCATAGATGGCAGTCCATCAGGCTCCCCCGCCCCTGGGATTCTCCAGGCAAGAGTACTGGAGTGGGTTGCCATTGCCTTCTCCAATGCATGAAAGTGAAAAGTGAAAGTGAAGTCATTCAGTCATGTCCGACTCTTAGCGACCCCATGGACTGCAGCCCACCAGGCTCCTCCGCCCCATGGGATTTTCCAGGAGAGAATACTGGAATGGGGTGCCATTGCCTTCTCCGTGGACATGACTGAGGGACTGAAATGAACTGAACTGAACCAAAGTTATTTTACACACACACATACCACTCTTCCCTGGAAATATGAATCTTAGATTCAATTTAAAAAAAAAAGTGTATTGGGAAAAAGACTAAAATTGTTTCTTCTATATGATAGAATTGATGCCTAAAATAGAAATTAATATAAGATATAGAAATCATAAAGATATAATCAAGTTATGGGCTTAGTATTATTGATCTTTAAAAAGGGGATTCTTTTTTTGTTAACAGCAAGCAGTCCATTTTTATTCTTCATCTTGAATAATGTCTTGGATCCTCCCAGGACTTTGGCATTCCACTTTTTTTCTTCTTTTTTTGCTTGTTATTTAGTCACTAAGTCATGTCTGACTCTTGGAGACCCCACGAACTGAAGCACACCAGGCTTCCTGTTCTTCACTATCTGCCATTGCCAATTTCTATTTTTATTAAAACTTTTTATTCTGTATTGGGGTATAGATGATTAACAATATTGTGATAGTTCCAGGTGGACAGTGAAAGGACTCAGCCAAACATATAAATGTGTCCATTCTCTCACAAATTCCCCTCCTATCCAGGCTGCCACATAACACTGAGCAGAGTTCCATGTGCTATACAGTAGTAAAAACAAGGGATTCTTAAGTGAAGCAAACATAAATGATTTCAAGATATCTAATATGACCATTTACATTATCACCGTGTTGATTGCTGTATTGTCAAGAACCTGTAGTTAAACATTTGTCTTGACAATAACAAGTTGGAGTATGTGTACTATGATATTTGTGCTTCTCCCATGCCCACCAATGCCCACCAAAAAATCTGCCTGCAGAACAAGAGACCCGGGTTCTATCCCTGGGTTGGGAAGATCCCCTGGAAGAGGAAATGGCACCTTACTCCAGTATTCTTGCCTGGAAAATCCCAAGGACAGAGGAGCCTGGAGGGTTACAGTCCTTGGGGTCACAAAGGGTCAGACATGACTGAGCAACTCTCACTCACTTTTACATGCCCATTAGATAAGTGAGCCCCTAAGTGTAGTATTCCATTTCTGTGGTCTGGTTGCAAAAAGATGGAGCATGTAAGAAAAGCAACACACAAAAGCACAGAAGTGGAATACAGTTTTGATGTGTGCTTATGGTAAGAAGAGGACCAATGAAAATATCCCTTGAAGGTGCAATAGAAATGATGACATAAATAAGTCATGGCATCCAAGTCTATGTAGGCAATTCACCTCTGCCTTCTGCATCACAGCATGTGTCTCACTGATGCTGGTCCAAAGGATCAGTGCTCCTGAGAAGTGCTCACAGCTTTAAAGGCTGTTGTTTCAATTTTGGATCCTTGGAAACTAATACATAAACCCTGGATTAAGGACCGTTGGTTTAAATGAACTCTAAAATCCTTTCTAATTAAAAAATTTAGTGACTCTGTATTGCACATGGGAGGAGGCCTTATCATTAAACTGACACTTAAATTTTATTTTACCTGAGCTTGAAGCCTTGCTAGGTAAATTTTTATTTGATAAAAATGACAATATTTAGTTTTACAATCTTCCTTTATTCCCCGTAAAACTGTTGAGAAAACCATTACATTTATGCTTCAGTTAGAGAAAATCTTTTTTCTTTCATTGACTTGCAAGTGCCAATTTGATAGCAATAGTTTCATCTAATGGCATGACAACAGTAATTTCACTAGGATCTCTTAAAAAGCAGTGTGGTGACGCAACTTATCAAAACTTAGAATTGAAAAATAAGAAAATGTTGTTAAATTCTTACCATCAGTAATTTTTGGCTTCAGCTTTCACATGTAAAGGGCTTAGATCATCATTCCATCTTTAAGAAAAAGCTAGAGAAATTGAAATTCAATGCTTTTTTCCTGAATCTTTTAAAAGTTACAATTGTGGACTAAACTAACACCCTAAAATCTGGAGAGACAGGTGCATTCAGAAAAGCACAGGTGAGATCTGCTTACCAGGAGCAGAAGCTGTTGGAATCACATATTTATAGGAACATGAAAATAGTAATTTTGACCAGTTGTTGGAAGCTGAGTGTAGATTGATGAGAAAGTAAAAAACTCCTGAGGGATCCCATATATATATATATATTTTAAAATGAGCTTTACCTCCAAGAAGCCTATAAGATTCTAATAATGAAGAGTCAAGAAAGATCACTTTGTGGTGCTGGCAAGGGGAGAGGTGTAACCACTGTGAAATACATACAGAGCTCTCTCCATGTCTAGTTTCTAGAAAAAGGGACTTAGTGCATGCATACCTACTCAGTAGCTTCAGCCATATCCAACTCTTTGCAACCCCATGGACTGCAGCCTACCAGGCCTCTCTGTCTATGGGATTCTCCAGGCAAGAATGCTGGAGGGCATTACCAAGTCCTCCTCCAGGGATCCTCCCTACCCAGGGGTTGAACTCAAGTCACCTGAATTGCCAGTGGATTCTTTATCTATTGAGCCACCTTAAAGCCTAACTTCTTTTGTGAGAAGGGAATTGCTTCCATTTCAGTTGCTACTGACTTCCTGTTTCACCTAAGAGAAATATAACCAACACTCAGTGGAGTTAGAGGTTCAAGAAAATAGACAATATCATATATGAAATGAATCGCCAGTCCAGGTTCGATGCATGATACTGGATGCTTGGGGCTGGTGCAATGAGATGACCTAGAGGGATGGTACAGGGAGGGAGGAGGGACGAGGGGTTCAGGATGGGGAATACATGTATACCTGTGGTGGATTCATGTTGATGTATGGCAAAACCAATACAATATTGTAAAGTAAGTAGCCTCCAATTAAAATAAATAAATTTATATTAAAAAAAAAACAGAAACAGAAAAAAAGGTGTAAGAAGGGATAATGCATGGATAGAAAGCAGTTACAAACATGGTATATATTAATCCAACCATATCAATAATCATCCAACATATGACTGGTCTAATTGCAGCAATTAAAAGTCAGAGACTATCAGCATGGATATAAAAATGAAGATAAACTATTATGCTATATACAAGCTGCTGCTGCTAAGTCACTTCAGTTGTTCTGACTCCGTGTGACCCCATAGACTGCAGCCCATCAGGCTCCCCAGTCCCTGGGATTCTCCAGGCAAGAACACTGGAGTGGGTTGCCATTTCCTTCTCCAATGCAGGAAAGTGAAAAGTGAAAGTGAAGTTGCGCAGTCTAGTCCGACTCTTAGCGACCCATGGCCTGAAGCCTACCAGGCTCTTCTGTCCATGGGATTTTCCAGGCAAGAGTACTGGAGTGGGGTGCCATAGCCTTCTCAAGAAATCCACATTAAAAATAAAGACCCAGGTTGGTGAAAAGTAAAGAGATAGCATAGAGAAATGTATGTCAAGCTAACAAAAGTCAAAATAAGTTGAAGTAGTTAATTTCAGACAAAGCCAATTTCAGAAAAAGAAAGCTCACCAGAGATAGATAAAAGCAAGGCACAATGATAAAGGGCTCAATTCTCCAAGTAGCATAATCATCTTAAGTGAATAGAAGTCTAATAACAGAATACCAAAACAATTGAAGCAAAATATTTACTATTGATTGAACCATGTAAAGACAAAACATTGACATAAAAATATATAATTTTTTCAGTATGCATATTGTAAGCATAATACACTTTACATTATCAATATTGCATAGTTACAATTCTAATTTTGACTGAAGCTGTTAATATAGATTAGAATCACATATATCTACCAATTTGAGAGCAGATCAAACTGTTCAGTTCAGTTCAGTCGCTCAGTTGTGTCCGACTCTTTGCGACCCCATGAATTGCAGCACGCCAGGCCTCCCTGTTCATCACCATCTCTCGGAGATCACTCAGACTCACGTCCATCGAGTCAGTGATGCCATCCAGCCATCTCATCCTCGGTCGTCCCCTTCTCCTCCTGCCCCCAATCTGGACGGAGGAGCCTGGTAGGCTGCAGTCCATGGGGTCGCTGAGGGTCGGACACCACTGAGTGACTTCACTTTCACTTTTCACGTTCATGCATTGGAGAAGGAAATGGCAACCCACTCCAGTGTTCTTGCCTGGAGAATCCCAGGGACAGGGGGGCCTGGTGGGCTGCCGTCTATGGGGTCGCACAGAGTTGGACATGACTGAAGTGACTTAGCAGCAGCAGCAGCTTATTGTTTGACTCTGGTAACAGAAAGGATAAATAATGCTATAGTGATCATTATTTTTAAAGGCCTTAATTATTTAAAAGTATGAACATTTGGTCAATCCAATATAGAATTTCAGGCACAACTTTATTCCAAGAATGCAAATATTTACCTATTTAAGTTGATGACTAGATCATATAACTTGAAGAAAGAATCTCAGAGTGATTGGTTCTCTGAACAATAAATTATAGTGATCATTATTTTTAAAGGCCTTAATTATTTAAAAGTATGAACATTTGGTCAATCCAATATAGAATTTCAGGCACAACTTTATTCCAAGAATGCAAATATTTACCTATTTAAGTTGATGACTAGATCATATAACTTGAAGAAAGAATCTCAGAGTGATTGGTTCTCTGAACAATAAATCCTATGTAGATGATAAATGAAATAATAGATTATTTGAATCAAAATATAAATTCAAAGTCCTACAAAAATCCTTACCATTTTATAATATAAATTATATGGGGAGAAGTGAAGTGAAGTTGCTCATTCGTGTCCAACTCTTTGTGAACCCCTGGACTGCAGCCCACCAGGCTCCTCCATCCATGGGATTTTCCAGGCAAGAACATTGGAGTGGGTTGCCATTGCCTTCTCCAGGGGATCTTCCTAACCCAGGGATCGAACCCAGGTCTCCAGCACTGCAGGCCAAATGTTTGGATTGACCAAATGTTCATACTTTTAAATAATTAGGGCCTTTAAAAATATGGGAGAGGTATAATGCAAATGAACAGGAAAATTAGTAAAGAATAAGTATTAGTAAAAATAGTCTCAGCTTTTCAGTAACACTTGGTCTATGGACAAGACTGATAAATTTAAACAATATATATTGGCTTAGCACATCATCTGGGAAAAAATAAGAAAATCTAACTCAGTGCCAAAACTTCATGTACTTATTATTGTGAAATGGAGGGAGAAAGAAAGAAGGAAAAGAACTGGTAAATGGAGAAAAATTTCTTCCCTTCAGTAAGTTCTCTCTATGGCCATCTACTAAAGTAAGCATTCTCTAAATCCACTTTTAAAGGAATTTCTCTGGTTTCAAGGAAGTAGAATAGAGAAAACAAATAGTCTGGATATAAAGATTATCTTTTTATTTACCCAGTGTTTTCATTCCTAAGTTATCAAGTGATGAAGCAGAGTTGGGTTTAGTTACAAATTTGATTAGATAAACCTGTAGCAACTTAGAATACATTTGTTCCAGGAATGTGATTATATTATTTTAATTAAGTTTTAATACCTGGAGGACAAAAATGCTAAAAAAAAAAACTTGAACAGAATAACTCTTTAAATGTAAGCCCAGTATCCTAATAACACAGTATAAAATGTCTTCTGATTTTAAGTTCATTTGATGTTGTAATAACTTCACATCATGCTGAATAGCTTCAATTGAACAAAAATGGAAATGACTTATTTAGAATACTCAGTGGTGACATGAAATCACCTTTTATCTATTAGATGTTTTATCTATTATCCTTGATTAACTTTATGTTAAGTGTTCAGGCAGAGGTTTTGAAAACCCTCTTTTAGAAATGTGGCTAACCTGTTTGTAGGAGAGAAGAAAACAATTTTTGTTTGGGTCATTAATCAATAAATGAGGAACTTGGTTCCAATTGAAAAGCTGCTCTTGCTCTGTCAGGTAGAAGCAGTTATTAACTAGTCCCTGAACAGAACATGTTATTTCCATTACTTTCATCTTTCTTGATGAGCAGATAAATGGATAGGAAAAATGACTTGACCAAAATAGACAGAGCTGAAGAGAATGTATTTGCAAGGCATCAAGGTGTAAATGAAATCCCTAACAGCATCTTTTGTATCTGTACACAGTTGAGTAAAATTAAGCCAAAGGAACAGACTGATTATGTGTGAGAATATGTCACAGTTCATGTTCATTTTGGATTCAGGAAAGCTGACTATAATAAAGAAGATAGATTCTAGCCTCAAGGAGTTCATGGCTATGAAAACAGAGAAAGAGTCAATTGAAAGTGTATGAGTGTGGTATGCAAGGTGACATAAGTAATCCAAGGCTGTTCTGAAATAAGTTAGCATGCAACTTAACCCATTGTATTTAAAGCCAAGAAGGCTTCTTGGATTGTTTTTATTGATGCATGAAACAAATGAATGAGAAAGAGATGATATTTTATAGTAGAAAGAAGAGAAGAGCAAAAAAAAAAAAAGATTTGAAGAAGGCAAAAATGAAAGCTATATAAGTATGTTATTTAACATGGCTTGTGTAGAGGATTTGTATAGTTATGAAGTAAAAAATGAGGTGGGACACTTAGAATTATAAATATTGACTTTCTAGAGCAGGTTAGAGAAAGGGTAATAGCTAAAGAGATTCCTCATTGATAGTTATTTTATCTGGGTGAACCAACTTACAGGATTTCCCTGTAGAGTCTGTGGGTAAAGCATCTGCCGGCAATGTAGGAGACACAGGAGATGCTCGTTCCATCCCTGGGTCGAGAAGATCCCCTGGAGATCTTCCCACTCCAGTATTCTGGCCTGAAAAATCCCATAGACAGAGGAGCCTGGTGGGCTACAATTCAAACAGTAACAAAGAGTCAGACATGACTGGGTGACTAAGCATAGCAGCCCAGAACCAACAGGCATATAGATAGGTTAGGGGGAAGCAATTCAACAGAGAAGAAGAGAGAAAGGATACAAATGCTTGCAAAGGTAGTTCTCAAAATGACTAGAATCCTACCAAAGGAGCCTTGGAATTTTCTAGCCTCTATTTTTCAGTGTTTTTCCTGGTTTCTGCTTCTATAAAAAATTTATTACTTTGTTTTCTTTTTAAAAGTCTCTGTCTTAAACCCTCTTCTTATCTCACTGATCTCTCCATCGGTGTAGCCCAGTGACTTAAAGAACACAAGCTGCTCTCTTCTACTAGGTAACCAAGGTAGACCTGCTGAGGCTGTACTCCAAGGTGTCCGAGGACATGGCTAGAGCTTGTGGCAGGGGGCAGAGCCCATGTATACCTTGTGCTGTGCCCCTGACCTTTTAGTTTCAAAGTGATACACATGTCGTTTCCATACTTACTTTGTTGGTCAGAAAAAGTCATGTGGTCATGACTAAATTCAATAGCTTGGGAATGTATAGTTTTTCCACAGGATGAGGGACCAAAAAGAGAGTACTGAATTAAGGAGACTGAAAATGCAATCTGCCACAGCCTCTTCCTTTTAAGAGGAAATCTGGACATTACAAGGTTAAGTAACTTGTCCAAGGTCACACAGCTGGTAAGTTGTTAGACTAAGATTCAAACAGTTTGACTGCCAAAGCATATTACAGTTGTGGTGCGTGGCTCTCTCCTGCCAGAATGTGGTTAAAAGCTTTGAGATTCCTCTGGCATTGAGAAAACATAAAGTATTAGGTTTCCCAAAGGTATTTATAGAAAATCCATGCTCATTGGCAGTGTTTTACGTTAATAATGAAATTCAGCATTTTTTCCCTTTCATTTCTCCCTTCATCTGGCCATCTCACAATCACGACTTCCATCTTTACACTCAATTCTCATCTGTTTCTTCCTGCACAACCAAATCTATGTGATTATTGTGATTATTTGAAGATAGAAATGGTTAGGAAAAGCATGGCAATATTTAATGAAACATAAGAGTTCATGAGGTAATGGGAAAACAACATACAGCATTTCCTAACTTTGAAAATAGAGGACAATTTGGTTCCAATCATGCTGGTTTTAGATCCTGAGATTAATTTACATTGTTTTGCTTTCTGGCTAAAGAATTCTGGTGGATTCTGAAATCACTCATTTTTCTTTAATTACTATGAGATATCATAATACCACTTAATTAAGAAATCTTGCACAATGCTTGAGGACAAAATCTTTTATGCATACTTAATACTCATAATAGCATTTGGGACATTTATATGGTTCTTTCTAGGGAATTTATAGTGTATGGATATTACATAGATTATTCCTTTATATGGAATAAATTTTATATAGCTTTGGATTATTGTTCCCACTCCATAGCTATGTACTTATGTTTTAAGTAATGATTAGGTTCTTAAGTGTATTTTTAAAATTAATGCAGAAAATTTTAATTTTAAAAATAATGTAGAAAAAAGACACTTGCTCCTTGGAAGAAAAGCTATGCTAAACCTAGATTGTGTATTAAAAAGCAGAGACATTACTTTGTCAACAAAGGTCCATCTAGTCAAAGCTATGGTTTTTTTCCCAGTAGCCATGTATGGATGTGAGAGTTGAACCGTAAAGATAGCTGAGTGGCAAAGAATTGATGCTTTTGAACTGTGGTGTTGAAGAAGACCCTTGAGAGTCTCCCTTGGACAGCAGGAGATCAAACCAGTCAACCCTAAAGGAAATCAGTCCTGAATATTCTTTGGAAGGACTGATGCTGAAGCTCCAATCCTCTGGCCACCTGATGCAAGAGCTGACTCATTAGAAGAGACCCTGATGTTGGGAGAGATTGAAGGCAGGGGGAGAAGGGGACGACAAAGGACAAGATGATTGATTGGCATCACTGGCTCAACGGACATGAGTTTGAGCAAGCTCCAGGAGATGGTGAAGGACAGGGAAGCCTGGTGTGCTGCAGTCCACAGAGCTGCAAAGAGTCAAACACGACTGACTGACTGAACAATGAAAACAACAATCTTAGGCTTGCATATTATTTTGTTAAATATTTTGGGTGTATAACAATTATAACATAAAGCACATACTTGGCAGTGCTTGAAATTAACTGTTTATTCCTGACTTTTTGGTAGCTACATTTGGCAGGACTTCCCAGGTGGTGCTTATGGTAAAGAACCTGCCTCCTGAAGCAGAAGATATAAGTAAGAGACCTGGGTTTAATCCCTGGGTGGGGAAGACTCCCTGGGGGAGGAGACAGTAACCCATTCCGGTATTCTTGCCTGGAGAATCCCACGGATAGAGGAGCCTGGCAGTCTATGGTCCATAGTGTCACAAAGAGTCTAACACCACTATTTCACCTTAGCATGCACTCAGGAGGTGTGCATGCATATGGCAGTGGGGGTTGGAGGAAGACAAAAGCTGAGAAAAATATTTTGAATATGCAATGAGAGCTTATTTAGAATACTGTTCCTAGAATGTTAAAGTCTTCAAAATGTTGCAATATTTTATAGCATTTGTGATTGATCAAATTAAATCTTTTTATAACATTGGGCACCTCTAGTGTATATTCTTCCCTTCTTGAATATAAACTTTCTGATGTGTGTGCTCTGTTGCTTCAGTCATATCCGACTCTTTGCAACCCCATGAACTGTAGCCCTCCAGGCTCCTCTGTCCAGGCAAGAATACGGTAGTGGGTTTCCATTTCCTATTCCAGGGCATCTCCCAACCGAGGGATCGAATCTGCATCTCTTGCATTGCAGGCAGATTCTTTACTGCTGAGCCATCACGGAAGCCCCAAACTTTCTGTGGGTAGGAGCATGTGTATCTATTATCCAGTGCAACACTTGGCTGGAAGCATTTACCCTATGTTATGTATTGAATAGATGAATGAATATACCTTATAAAAAATGACAATGTCCCTGCCATAGAAATTTAGTTCAGTTCAGTCACTCAGTAGGGTCCGACTCTTTGCGACCCCATGGACTGAAGGACGCTAGGCTTCCCTGTCCATCACCAACTCCTGGGGCTTACTCAAACTCATGTCAGTTGTATTGATGGCATCCAACCATCTCATCCTCTGTCATCCCCTTTTCCTCCCTCCTTCAATCTTTCCCAGCATCTGGGTCTTTTCAAATGAGTCAGTTCTTTGCATCAGGTGGCCAAAGAATTGGAGCTTCAGGTCCAGCATCAGTCCTTCCAATGAATATTCAGGATTGATTTCCTTTAGGATTGACTGGTTGGATCTCCTTGCAGCCCAATGGACTCTCAAGAGTCTTCTCCAACAACACAGTTCAAAAGCATCAATTCTTCAGCGTTCAGCTTTCTTTATAGTCCAACTCTCACTTCCATACAAGACTATTGGAAAAACCATAGCTTTGACTAGATGGACCTTTGTTGGCAAAGTAATGTCTCTGCTTTTTAATATGCATAGAAATATATTGACATCATCTTGGAGTTATTTATGTGCAATAAGTATAAATACAATCAATTTAATATTATTTTATTAATGGTAAAATATATATATTATTTTGAGATAAAAGTTATACTGAAAAAGCAATTATACTTTAAAATAAATTTTAGGAGAAATAGTCACAAAATATGGAAATTATTTTGAGCTGCTTTTTCTTTTTATACTTGACTTTCTGTAATAGTTTTACAACTCACTCTTGAGTAATAAATATTCACTATTTCTGATTTCAGAAGGTTAACAGCATTATAGGATTCTGTTAAACTTTACAGGCACTGAGTTCAGATTTCCACAGTCACAAGAACATTCAGCTGGAGAACAGATTTATCTTTCTTAAATATTTTCTTAGACAATCTCACTGCTAGGCCATGTCTCATTCATATTATTTTCACTGGAAATAGAGTCATCCAAGAACAAATTGAATTTTTTTATTCCAAGTTATCTTCTGATGTATTTACCAGATTGCTTCATAGTACTAGTCCATTTGACTAGATAAATGTGGGTTTTTATGATGAAAATTCAATATAGAACAATAAGGCAGTGTTCAAGTGGAATATGGTTATTGTTTGCCTTCTAACTTCATGATACCAAAAAATATTTTTAAAAGTTTAAGCTATAGAGTTTACTTTTGTTTCTTTCAATGTGCATGGGTATGAAGCTGGATTTATTAACTGTATATGTTTGCATAATGTCATGCATTTAAACAAGAACTAGTCCCTGTTCAGAAGGGCTCTGTGCTTCATTAAAACACTATGACAAAAATAATTATTTTTCTTTGTGAATTGCAATTTTTATAACATATTTATTTTTCTCATGTAAACCTCTTACGAACCATATGTTGCAGGCAGAATAGTTGGTTAACTTCTCAAGTTAGTAAAACTAAAGTTTAGAAAGGTTAAGCGACTACTAAAGTTTACAAAGTTACTGAAAACAGAGTCAAGACTTCCAAGTTCAGCTCTACCTTCCTTCTTAACTCTTTCTTTTTTCTACCTTTTCTTTTTGTGCATGACATTTGATCACCAAAGTGTACAATCCAATAAACTATTAGCTTCTTTAGGACAGGCAACAAATTCCCCCTTGGCATTGTTAATATAGATCTTCCTTGATTTACAATGGGATTCAGTTCAGTTCAGTTCAGTCGCTCAGTCATGTCTGACTCTTTGTGACCCCATGAATCGCAGCACGCCAGGCCTCCCTGTCCATCACCAACTCCCGGAGTTCACCCAGACTCATGTCCATCAAGTCAGTGATGCCATCCAACCATCTCATCCTCTGTCATCCCCTTTTCCTCTTGTCCCAAATCCCTCCCAGCATCAGAGTCTTTTCCAGTGAGTCAACTCTTCGCATGAGGTGGCCAAAGTACTGGAGTTTCAGCTTTAGCATCTTTCCTCCCAAAGAAATCCCAGGGCTGATCTCCTTCAGAATGGACTGGTTGGATCTCCTTGCAGTCCAAGGGACTCTCAAGAGTCTTCTCCAACACCACAGTTCAAAAGCATCAATTCTTCTGCCAACTTTTTCACTCTCCACTTTCACTTTCATTAAGAGGCTTTTTAGTTCCTGTTCACTTTCTTCCATAAGGGTGGTGTCATCTGCATATCTGAGGTTATTGATATTTCTCCCAGCAATCTTGATTCCAGCTTGTGCTTCCTCCAGCCTAGCATTTCTCAGGATGCACTCTGCAGATAAGTTAAATAAGCAGGGTGACAATATACAGCCTTGACGGACTCCTTTTCCTATTTGGAACCAGTCTGTTGTTCCATGTCCAGTTCTAACTGTTGCTTCCTGACCTGCATATAGGTTTCTCAAGAGGTAGGTCAGGTGGTCTGGTATTCCCATCTCTTGAAGAATTTTCCACAGTTGATTGTGATCCACACAGTCAAAGGCTTTGGCATACTCAATAAAACAGAAAACTTCTTGATAAACCCACCATAAGTTGAAAATATTATAAATAAAAATGCATCATATATACGTAACCTATGGAACATCATAGCTTCACCTAGCTTACCTAAGTGTTCAAAATATGTATATTAGCCTACCACTGGGCAAAATCATCTAACACAAACCTATTTTATGATAAAGTGTTGAATGTTTCATGTAATATATTGAATACTATACTGAAAGTGAAAAGCATTGTGGTTGTCTGGGTACAGAATTGTTGTAAGCATATTGGTGGTTTACTCTCGTGATCTTGTGGCTGACTGGGAACTCCAGCTCATGGACACTGCCCAGCATCATGAAAGAATATCATATTGCACATAACTAATTCAGGAAAAGATCAAAATTCAAAATTTCTACTGAATGCACATATTTGCACCATCGTAAATTCAAAAAATTGTGTCAAACCATGTAAGTTGGAGACTGTCTGTAGTAATTAACTCTTCCCCTTATACTACATTTTGCAAAATTCTACAAAGATAATTCTCCTGAAATACAATTCATTAATCCAATGATCGTTCAAAACAAAATTTTAATTCTTAATCTTCAGGATATTCTAGAGTCTTGTATCAAACTTTTTTCCCCTTTTACTTTCTTCCTACTCTCGTAGCCAGACAAGGCTAATTCTTCTTTGTTCCACATAATTTCCTGATAATTTATCTTTGCTCAATCTCTTTTCCCTCATGTCTAGCACTTTATCCCATCATGCTCTAGCTATCTGATGAAGCATTACTCAAGCAACATTACCTATGTATTTTTTCTTTTTTCTGATTTTCTTTTTTCTGAGTTCTTGTTCTCTCCCAGCACCTCACTCAAGCAATCTTTTCATATGATGTACTCTGGTACAATTTTATCTGCAGGCTTCTTTTTTAGAAACCACTTGGTTTCTAAATAATGAACTCCCACTTTGTGGCAGTCACTTTCACGAAACCCAGGGTGGGGGTGGGGACAGGAAAATACAATCTGATCTGACAAGTAAATGAAAGACTATCGTAAATTCAAAAAATTGTGTCAAACCATGTAAGTCGGAGACTGTCTGTAGTAATTAACTCTTCCCCTTATACTACATTTTGCAAAATTCTACAAAGATAATTCTCCTGAAATACAATTCATTAATCCAATGATCGTTCAAAACAAAATTTTAATTCTTAATCTTCAGGATATTCTAGAGTCTTGTATCAAACTTTTTTCCCCTTTTACTTTCTTCCTACTCTCGTAGCCAGACAAGGCTAATTCTTCTTTGTTCCACATAATTTCCTGATAATTTATCTTTGCTCAATCTCTTTTCCCTCATGTCTAGCACTTTATCCCATCATGCTCTAGCTATCTGATGAAGCATTACTCAAGCAACATTACCTATGTATTTTTTCTTTTTTCTGATTTTCTTTTTTCTGAGTTCTTGTTCTCTCCCAGCACCTCACTCAAGCAATCTTTTCATATGATGTACTCTGGTACAATTTTATCTGCAGGCTTCTTTTTTAGAAACCACTTGGTTTCTAAATAATGAACTCCCACTTTGTGGCAGTCACTTTCACGAAACCCAGGGTGGGGGTGGGGACAGGAAAATACAATCTGATCTGACAAGTAAATGAAAGACTAACACGTCGTGCAGTAGAGGCAATATCATGCCAAGATATCAAGATATCATGGCAAACAACTAAAGACTGAAATAGAGAATGTAAAAGAGAAAGTTGAAGGCATAGGGGTTAAGAAGGGAGAGGAATCAGTGCCAAGTTGCTGAAGAGCTACACGCATCATGATAATAGCTTGAGATGTTTTTCAAACTCTCTCTTCAACATCTTACTGCTGCTATTATATATATTATATACTACCATTATTATTATAAAAATTCTGTTTTACAACTAAGGGGAAGGCAATGACACCCCACTCCAGTACTCTTGCCTGGAAAATCCTATGGATGGAGGAGCCTGGTGGGCTGCAGTCCAAGGGGTCACTAAGAGTCAGACACGACTGAGCGACTTCACTTTCACTTTTCACTTTCCTGCATTGGAGAAGGAAATGGCAGCCCACTCCAGTGTTCTTGCCTGGAGAATCCCAGGGACGGGGGAGCCTGGCGGGCTGCCGTCTGTGGGGTCGCACAGAGTCGGCCACGGCTGAAGCAGCAAGCAGCAAGGCAGCTAGTTCCCTGATGGCCCTGAGGGAGGTATTCGGTCCCTCTATTAGGCTTAAATATCTTTATGTGTTTACTTACTTTTGGTTGTGCTGTATCTGCATTGCTGTGTGCGGGCTTTCTCTAGTTGCAGCAAGTGGGGACTACTCTCTAGTTATGGAACAAGGGCATCTCATTGCCATGGCTTCTCTTGTTGCAGTGCACAGGCTCCAGGGCACGTGGACTTCAGGGGTTGCAGTATAGGGGTCCAGTATGTGGCTTCTGGGCTCAGTTGCCCCTAGGCACATGGGATCGTCCCATACCAGGGATCAAACTGCTATCTTTTGCATTGCAAAGTAGATTCTTAACCACGGGACCACCAGGGAAGTCCTAAAAGTCTTCTTTTATATATATATATATATATATATATATAAACCGGCTTAAGGATTTTCTAAAGGAAATCAATCCTGAATATTCATTGGAAGGACTGATGCTGAAGCTGAAACTCCAATACTTTGGCCACTTGATGCAGAGAATTGACTCTTTGGAAAAGACCCTGATGCTGGAAAAGAATGAAGGTGGGAGGAGGAGGAGACGGCAGAGGATGAAATGGTTGGATAGTACCACTGACTGACTCAATGGACATGAGTTTGAGTAAACTCTGGGAGTTGGTGATGGACAAGGAGGCCTGGTGTGCTGCAGTCCATGGGGTCGCAGGGTTGGACACGACTGAGTGACTGAACTGAAACCTGCTTAAAGCTTGCAAATACTGTAATATGATATGAAGCTGAAAATAGCAAGAATTAAGTGGTTACAAATTTGAATTATTTGAGCCTCAATTGTATAGTGACTGAACTGAACTGAACTGTATAGTGGTAGTGAGATCAAATAAAATGAGATGGAAAGGTGAGACCCAAATTGCACAGTTATTTTATTACACTGTATAGGAAGACTCTTGGTATTGGTTTGGACTGTGAAGCAATTTTAATTTTCAAGATTGAATCAAAGTAAGATGTCAAAGGATGTAAAGGTACTTTTTTTTCCAATTGGGATTTCTTTTCTGTGCTGAATTAAACTTTGCTTTATCACTTTTCAAAATATCATATCCAGGAAAAAGTAAATGAATGATATTTTATGAAATTAATATGCTTGTAATATTTTCTCTGCAGTAAAAGTAATGAAAGAAGGTCACAAATTCAGTTATATAAGACAATTATTAATATTACTTGTGATATCAAGCATAACAAACTGTGGAATTTGGTGCAAGTTCAAATAATGTATCCAGAAATTAAAAATGTACCAATGAAAAATTGCTTTAAATCTGTAGTTAAAATTATACACTAGAGACTAGAAATTTGGATTAAAAGCATAAACTTGGTTCTAGTACTTCTTTGCTCATAAAATAGCTTATTTAATTTATCTGGACCAGTATTCTACCTATACAATGAAAGGACTTTACCAGGCCAGTGGTCTTTTAAACAAAATGTACATATGTAAGTAGTCTGTTATTTCCATTTGAAAGTGTGGCACTATGCCTCTTAGAATCACACACACTAAAATTTACATTAATTTCCAGACCTTCTATTTGAGGAAATCTATAAAGTTTCTTCCATATCCTTCTTCCAACTTCCATAGCTTCGTAAATTAGGGTAACTTAATTTTGCAGATTCTATATTGTATGAGAATTTCTTTAACATTATTTTATATGAGACTTACTTTGGAACTTAAAAAGCTAATATATTTTGCTTTCAGTGAGTGAACTCAAACAATTAAAATGGTGAATTTTTAGGAATTTGTATACTACAATTTCATATGCTTTGTAAATTCGAATTCAGTAAAGTGCTGAATCTTACTCAGTGGTAAGGAATTTATATGATGTCTCATACATAAAGAAACCCTCAAGCTATTATACTCATATTTTAGACAATGCAAACTTTAAACAAAAATCCTTAAGTATTATGTAGGAATCAGAATATATTTCTTAGTTACATACAATAATACCACTATGTAAGAGATACTTAACATATGAACCAATTTTGACAGAGGAGGGATTTTTCAGCTTCTACTGTAAAAATTTACTGAGTTCTAGGAAGCCAGCTATTTTCTAAAGCTTTGCATGTAATGGGATTTGCAGCTATGTTATCCTTAAAAAAAAAAAAAAAAGACAAAAAAACTATCATCAATTTAAAGGCTTTCCAGGTGGCACTAGTGGTAAAGACTCGCCTGCCAGTGCAGGAGATGTTAGAGACTATGTATGGTTTGATCCCTCAGTCGGGAAGATCCCCTGGAAGAAGAAATGACAACCCACTCCAGTATTCTTGTCTGGGAAGTCCCATGGACAGAGGAGACTGGTGGGCTACAGTTTATAGGGTCACAAAGACCTGGACATGACTGAGTGGCTTAGCATGCAATAAAGGCACATATTCACAAAATGCCATAAATCTACATAGTCATTGTCTTCTGTTAAAATGTGTAACTTTATTACATACAACTAATGATCAATTCAGATTATCCTTATGATTATGCTGTAATGCAAAGCAGTTGAAGAGGCACATAATGAATTGCTCCATTTCATCTTTTTCTAACAGAAGGCATATTTAAAAAGCAATGTAAATATATACATTAAAAGTTTTCAACATCAAAGTTGATTGCTGAAGCTGAAAATTCTCAGTACAAGTGATAATACTTGTTATGACTTTAATCCAAGTAGACTGCATTCTAATGATCAAATTGATTTTAAAATTAATGTCAATTTTCAAAGCATATGGAGTTTAAATGACAACAGGATGGGTTAAAGCATCCTGTAGAACAAGACTGGCTGGGTTTGAATGCTGGCTCCAAACCACTGCTGTGACGCTTGCTAGTTGTGTGGTCCTGACAAGACACTTGAATGCTCATGTCCTCAGCTGTGAAAGGGAATGACTATGGTACCTAGTCTCTAAGATTACTGTGACAGATAGATGGGGTGAAAGGCTCATTGGAAACGACCTTGATGCTAGGAAAGATTGAAGGCAAAAGGAGAAGGGGACAGCAGAGGATGAGATGGCTAGATAGCACCACCAACCCAGTGGACATGAATTTGAGCAAACTGGGAGACAGTGGAGGATGGAAGAGTCTGGTGTGCTGCAGTCCATGGGGTCGCAGTCAGACACGACTTAGCGACTGAACAGCAAAGATGGGATGATATGTATGAAACAGAATAGTGTCTGGAAGATAGTATGTGTGGTGTACTAAGTTGCTTCAGTCGTGTCTGATCCTCTGGGATGCTATGGACAGAGGACAACTCCTCTGTCCACGGAATTTCCCAGGCAAGAATACTGGAGAGGGTTGCTAATTCTTTCTCCAGAGGATCTTTCCGAACAAGGACTCAAACCCGTGTCTTTTACATCTCCTGCACTG
>SJYT01028579.1:187898-217735 GCA_006410635.1 Cephalophus harveyi | reverse complement strand
GCCTGGTGTGCTGCGATTCATGGGGTGGCAAAGAGTCGGACACGACTGAGCGACTGAACTGAACTGAACTGAACTGATGAAAATATTGAGTAATTTCATATGTCTAAGAAAAATTCACCTTCTCAGTGTATAATCTCTATATATAAATACTTATATTTAATTATTTAAACCACATAGCATGATAAATGCCTTATTATTCTTTCTCCATAAAATAGTTTAAAGTTTTAACAATTAATTATACAGTTATAAGGACAAGATTTTATGCCAAAGACAGCTCTGAGATGCTAATGAAAAGGTCACATAAATATGGATGCCAACTCAGCTGGGAAGGGTTGGAAGAAATACTGATTATATCAGTCACCAAATGGTGACATACATAGTACCCATGAAGTATTTGTTTACAGCAATTGTGCTGAGGCTTTTTCCTCTCTAGAAAAGCAATTTCTGCTGAGCCCATATTTTGTGCCTCTAATATCACTCTACTGTGATGATCACTGCATTGATTAAACTTGCTTTTATATCATTAATATGTGCTCTAGCCGGAGAAGGTGATGGCACCCACTCCAGTGTTCTTGCCTGGAGAATCCCAGGGACGGGGGAGCCTGGTGGGCTGCTGTCTCTGGGGTTGCACAGAGTCGGACACGACTGAAGCGACTTAGCAGCAGCAGCAGCAGCAGCACTCTAGACAGTAAAACTAAAATTTTCATTTCATAATTTAAAAATACCAGTGAACTCAATTCAACTGATTTTTATTTCCAAGGCTATGGGTGTAGGTAACAGAATACTCCTCTCTGTACTCTGCCTACTGTAGTCCTGAAACTTCATCCCCTTCCAAATTTCTCCCATTTATTATTGTTCTCTTTGAGGAGGGCTTATAAATTGGTCCAAAAACGTCCCTACTGAAAGATCATCTGAGTGTCACCATTTTATGAGTCCTCAAAATAAAGGACTTCTTTTCAGCTGTTGACACTATGGCAATCTGTGTATGTAAACTTCTTCCTTATCTATTTGCTACTTTGGGGAACAAATATGCTTAGAGCCCTCAGCTCTGGGTTCACTCTTTTTCATGAGTCTATATGGTGGCACATAGGTAAAGATTCTGCCTGCAATGCAGGAGACTCGGGTTTGATCCCTGGGTTGGGAAGATCCCCTGGAGAAGGAAATGGCAACCCATCCCACTATTCCTGGGAAATTCCTTGGACAGAGGAGCCTGGTGGGCTATAGTCCATGGAGTCAGAGTCGGACACGACTTAGTGACTAAGCAATGTAAATAAGGATGAGCTTTTAGAGTGGAAAAAGAGAACTTCAGAAGACTTGCCTATTCTTTGAAGTCAACCCCTAAAGGCAATGACTTATGTGTAAAATTTGATGAATTTTACCATCTGCATGTCTGCAGACTGGTACCCACTCCAACTATCAAAACACTCTTTGTGATCCCATGGACTATACAGTCCATGGAATTCTCCAGGCCAGAATACTGGAGTGGGTAGCCATTCCCTTCTCCAGGAAGGAGATCTTCCCAACCCAGAGATCAAACCCAGGTCTCCCGAATTACAGGCAGATTCTTTACTGGCTGAGCCACCAGGGAAGCTCCTATCAAAAGATAAAATGTTTCTATCAGCCCTCCCCCACCCAAAAGCTTCTCTGTGTTCCTTTGCAATCAATTTCTTCTGTTATCCATGGTCCCAGCAGCCATCAATCTGCTGTTACTATATTTTTAGCTTTTTCTAGAATTTAACTTAATGGAATTCTAAAGTATATAATGTTTTGTATGTGTTCTTGTACTTAGCAAAGTTCTTTTGCAATTCATCCTTATTTCTGCATTGTATTGTAGCATACTCCTTTTAACAGCAAAATATGAATAGTATTTCACTGTGTGAATAAACCACAGTTTGCTAATCCATTGATTAATTGATGAGCATTTAGTTTGCTTCCAATTTTAAGCATCATAAATATAGTTTCTATGTACATTCATGTAAAAGTCTTTTTGTAGACGTATATGGTCTTGAGTCATTTCTAGGAGTGTTTTGATATGTCATACTTTGTAGTGCCTTCAATTTTATAAGAATTCTTCAGATGTTTTCCAAAGATGATCATGCCTGTTTCCACCAGCAATGTGTGGATAGTCCATTGTTTCACATCTTGCCAACATTTGTTGCTGTCAATCTTTTAAATTTAAAGTCATTCCAGTTAATGTATGTTTTTTACCATGTACTCTTTGTGACCCTGCAGACTATAGCCTACCAGGCTCCTCTGTCCAGGGTGATTCTCCAGGGAAGAATACTGGAGTGGGTTGTCATTTCCTCCTCCAGCAGACCTTTCTAACCCAGGGATCAAATCTGCATCTCTTGAGTTTCCTGTATTGCAGGTGGATTCTTTACCTGTTGAGCCATTATCATTGTTTTAATTTGCATTTTCCTATTAAATAATGGTTTTTCCAGTAGTCATGTATGGATGTGAGAATTGGACTATAAAGAAAGCTGAGTGCTAAAGAAATGATGCTTTTGAACTGTGATGTTGGAGAAGACTCTTGAGAGTCCATTGGACTGCAAGGAGATCCCACCAGCCCATCCTAAAGGAAACCAGTCCTAAATATACATTGGAAGGACTGATGCTGAAGCTGAAACTCCAATCTTTTGGCCACCTGATGCGAAGAACTAACTCACTGGGAAAGATCCTGATGCTGGGAAAGATTGAAGGCAAGAGGAGAAGGAGATGACAGAAGATGAGGTGATTGGATGGTGTCACCGACTCAATGGACATCCATTTGAGTAGGCTCTGGGAGTTGGTGATAGACAGGGAAACTTGGTGTGCTGCAGTCCTTGGGGTTGCAAAGAGTTGGACACAAACTGAGGGACTGAACTGAACTGAATAAATAATGATGTTGAGCTTCTTTTCATGTATAAGTTCATCGTTTACATATGTTCTTTGATGAAGTGGCTGATTGAAATCGTTGTCCAGTTTTTACTGTGTTGTTTTTAATTTTGCATTGCAAGAATTCTTTCTATATTGTGGATTCAAATCATCTATCAGATTGAAGTTTTTAGACATATTTGATCCTGCCCTTGGTTTTTATTTTCTTAACAATGCTTTTAAAGCTCTAACATTTTATATTTACATATATAAGTGACTTACTTCTTTAAAGTACTGGAAAAAGTGGTCAGAACAGGTGTGTGTGTGTGTGTGTCTGTCAAAAAAAAAAAAAAAAGAAAGAAAGAAAGAAAGAAAGAAAAGAAAACCAGCCACTATTTCTTCTTTCTCCCTTGCGTGTGTGTGTGCGTATGTTCCTCTCTCTATCTTCTTTCTGGGCTTTAAATTACACATGATATTTCCCACAAACCACTTATGCTTTGTTCACTTTTATTTTCTAAGCTCTTCTTTCTGCATTTTATTTTGGAATTTCCTTCAATTCCACAGCTATTTTCTGTGTCTAATCACTGTTAATCTCTTTCAGAATATTGTTCATTTCAGTATAATACATTTATCTGTAGAGTTTCCATTGAGTCTTTTTCATATCTGCTATTTTTCTTACCATTCCATGCTTCATTTTGCATCCATTAGCACATTTATAAGATTTATAATAGCTTAAGGTTTCTGGCTACTAGTTCTATCATCTCTGTTACATGTGGTTCTGTCTCCATTCTTTTCTCCAAGTTATGGGCCATAATTTTTAGTGCCTTACAATTTCTAATAGCATGCTAGATATTGTCAATTCTATATTTTAGGTTGCTGGTTCCCTTTAGTTATATTGTTTTTTTCCCAGCCCAGAATTAACTGGGGTGGGGCCGGGGGGGAGGCAATTTTCATCATTCTGAAGTTTTCTTTCAACTTTTTAAGATAAGAAGATTTCATTCTAGGGATAATTTAACTTCACTGCTCAAGTTAAAGCCTCTCAGAGCTCCATTCTGTGCCACACGTGCCACAAGGTCTCTCCTCTCAGGTATTTCCATCACTTCAAATGTCACTGGACAGGTTTTTAAAATTTAAATGGATACCCTTTTAACTATGCTTTAAATAATCACAAAGTGCTTAAGATGATATACTCTCTTCTATTTAGGAGAATGCTGTGATTATAAATAAACAATGCTTTTGTTCTTATCACTATAATGAACCTTGAAATAGAGTTAAGTAGCTAGTATTATGTCCTTGGTGGCTCAGCCATAAAGAATCTGCCTGCAATGCAGGAGATGTAAGAGATGTGGGTTCGATCCCTGGGTTAGGAAGATCCCCTGAAGGGGGACATGGCAACCTCCTCCAGTATTCTTGCCTGGAGAATCCCATAAACAGAGAAGCCTGAAGAGCTGCAGTCCATAGGGTTGCACAGAGTCATGCACAACTGAAGTGACTAAGCAACAGCACCAGCAGCTAGCATCATGGGGCTTCCCAGGTGGCACTAGTGGTAAAGAACCTACCCACCAATGCAGGAGATGTATGGCAACCTCCTCCAGTATTCTTGCCTGGAGAATCCCATAAACAGAGAAGCCTGGAGAGCTGCAGTCCATAGGGTTGCACAGAGTCATGCACAACTGAAGTGACTAAGCAACAGCACCAGCAGCTAGCATCATGGGGCTTCCCAGGTGGCACTAGTGGTAAAGAACCTGCCCACCAATGCAGGAGATGCAAGAAATGTGGGTATAGTCCCTGGGTCAGGAAGATCCCCTGAAGAAGGGCATGGCAACTCACTCCAGTATTCTTGCCTGGAGAATCCCATGGACAGAGAAGCCTGGTGGGCTACAGTCCAGGGCTGCAAAGAGACAGACACGGCTGAAGTGAGTTAGCATGCACACAAGCACAGGTAGTATCATGCAGTGTTCTGCTTGAGCAAAACAGTGTTTTCTTCCTGGATAAAGATATATCCCCAGTTCCAGAGAAATGTGAGTTGATGAAGAGGCAAGTCAAAGCTATGGAAAAAAAGAACAAAACATACACGCAAAACCCCAATCATTCTGGAGGAGTGAGTAAATACAAAGATATAATTGAGGATTATCTAATATTTGAACAAAGTACTTTATTGCAATCATGAACATCAAAATGAACAAATAAGAAAAAAGAATTTGGAAAGGAAAAAGTGTCCATTTTCTATGCTGCTGACAAATTGCAACATAATGAGTTGAAAACCACATATTTATTGTTTCCTGTTTGTCCAGGGTCTGAAGTCCTGGCATGTCATGGTTGGATCCTCAGGTAAGGCTCTAATATGGGCCCAATCAAAGTGTTAATTGGGTGGCATTTATGTCTCTATGCTTGACTGGGAAAGATTCTGCATCCAAGCACATTCACATTGTTGGCAGAATTCATGCATTTGTGGGGTAGAACTTATGGTCTTATCTTCTGGCTAGATGTTGACTGGAGACTTTCTAAGCTCTTAGAAGTTTACACAGTTCTTAGAATTTCCCTCAGCGGCTGCCCCATGATTTTTCTCAACATGGACACTTATTTCATCACATCAGCATGGAGAGTCTCTAAAGTGAGTCTACTAGCAAGAAGAGGCTTTATATAATGTAAGGTAATCATGGGAGAGAAAACACAAGGAACCTAGAGCTGTAAAAGAGTTAAGGGTGTCTTTAAATGGTGATTACAGTACTCTCTCAACTGTGCTTCTGGTTTTGGAAGACTCAGGCTCAAACTGGAATGAAAGAAAGAGGACCCCAGGGGAGATATCTCCAAAAAATGCCAGTTAAATGATGTATTTGGCATAGTAAATAGACAAAGCAAAAACAGATGCAACTATTAATTCCAGTGAAACCAAAAAGCTTTCCAAGAGATAAAACAAATACTAAATACTGAATTCACCAAAATTACAGTAAAATTACTTTGGAAGTTGGACCTAGGAAATATGTATATGTGAGCATATGGTTGGGGTAGGAAAAAAGATATCTGAATCTTCATATTCTATATTAGGAAATCAATAGGTTAATATTCAAAACTTGAAGAAAAAGACAATATAAATACATTATTTAACAATCTGACACTAAATATATGGAGGAATGAAAGAACTGAAAACCATTGCCTGTAGTGGGTAAACAGGTAGCTGCATGTATGAATGACAAGATTGACTATTTTTAGTTATACTTTTCCTAGTTTATTTGATTTTTAAAACTATATACTTGCATAATCATGATAAAAATAAAAATTAAGAATGAGTATAACGAGAACGTTAACATTTTACTCCATATACCTTAACATTGTTTGAATAGTTTTCAAAAGCTATGTTTTATGTTTATTCTTAAAAAATAATGCATCTCTCTACTTTCTCCCAAGCCTCTGGTATTGCTCTTCATCCTGTTCACAGTCCCAATTGTCTTGCTGCTCACACTGTCTGCACTGTTCGCTGAACCCAGGGTAGACAAGGCCAGAGCTGAGGTTGGAACAAGAAGCCTTAGGGACTGCAGACGTGTTTATTCTCTCCTGGCTGGCAGAGCAGCCACAGCAGCAGACATAACATCACACAACATAACCTCACACAACCTCTCTCCTGACGGACACAGCAGCCGCAACTGTATTCTCTCCTGGCTGACGCAGCAGCAGTAGCCGTATTCATGCTATGGTCTCTCCTCTTGCGGCTGACCCAAGAGACACAGCTGCGATGCAGCAGTAAAATGCCACCATTTCTTTTGGGTGGAACTCACATATCCCTACAGCACAAAGTAGCTCGTGACCAATCGAGTACCTCGTGACATACATGAGCAGTGCTACAAATGATCTCAGCTGTTACATAGTAATTATTTACAAAACATGGGGTGAGCGAGCCTGAACACGCTATTTTGACTAATTCTTTCTCTCTCCACATCTATAAAGTTTTTTTTCTTCTTTCAATTTTTGTTGGCTATAGATGAGTTACAATGTTGTCTTGGTTTCTGCTGTACAGCAACATTATACATTCACATATATCCACCCTTTTCTTTTTCAGATTCTTTTCCATATAGATTGCAGACTATTGTGTAGAGTTTCCTGTTTTATGCAGTAGGTCTTAGTTTTTATTTTTTTACTTAGTTGTTTTGGCCTCACCACATGGGTTCGATCCCTGGGTCAGGAAGATCCCCTGGAGAAGGAAATAGCAACCCACTCCAGTATTCTTGCCTTGAGAATCCCATGGACAGAGAAGCCTGGTGGGCTACAGTCCACGGGGTCGCAAAGAGTCGGACACGACTGAGCGACTTCATTTTCACTTTCACGTGGCATGCAGGATCTTATTTTCCCAACCAGGCATGGAACACGTGTTTCCTGCAGTGGAAGTCCCTAAAGCTTTTTTTCTGTGAGTTTTGAAGAGACCGGATCTCCTTTGAGGATGAGATTGAATGGAAGAAATAGCACGGCTAGTGGGGAAGGGAGTTGGTATAGAGTTAGGAAGGATGCATTTCACTAGCTTTACAATTTTTTCCAGTCTAAGTGTTAAATTAGAAAAAAGTAGGAAGTGGGCAAAGAACTTCATTAATGACCTACTATGTGCTAAGCATTGCAGAGGTGCTTTATTGACATTTCTTCAGTTTAACACTCTGACATAGACATTTTGGACTCTGGGTCACAGAACACTGGTTTAATGATAAGAAGTTAAATAAATTGCATAAGCAAATGATGCCTCCCTTAGTTTCATAGCAAGAACTGAAACCAAAGGCTTCTCTGACTCAAAAACCCTCAGCTACATCTTCTTTATCCATTCCTCTGTTGGTGGATGTTGAGATTGCTTCCATATCCTGGTTTTTACAAACAGTGTTACAGTGAAGACTGGGGTACATGTATATTTTTGAATTATGGTGTTCTCAGGGTATATGCCTCTTGAGAAATTATGGATGTGAGAGTTGGACTATACAGAACTGATGCTTTTGAACTGTGCTGTTAGAGAAGACTCTTGAGAGTCCCTTGGACTGCAAAGAGATCCAACCAGTCCACCTTAAAGGAAATCAGTCTTGAATATTCATTGGAAGGACTGATGTTGAAGCTGAAACTCCAATACTTTGGCCACCTGATACAAAGAACTGACTCATTTGTAAAGACCCTGATGCTGGGAAAGATCGAAGGCAGGAGGAGAAGGGGATGACAGAGGATAAGATGGTTGGATGGCATCACCAATGTGACGGACATGTGTTTGAGTAGGCTCTGGGAGTTGGTGATGGACAGGGAGGCCTGGAGTGCTGCAGTCCATGGGGTTGCAAGAGTTGGACATGACTGAGCAACTGAACTGAACTGAATAGGGTATATGCCCAGGAGTGGGATTAATGGGTCATATGGTAGTTCTATTTTTAGTTTTTTTTTTTAAGGAACCTCCATACTGTTCTCCATAGGGCTGTATGAATTTAGATAGCTAGTAGGAAGCTGCTGCATCGCACAGGGAGCTCAGCTGAATGCTCTGTGATGACCTAGATGCGTGGGATTTGGGGATGGGAGGGAGGCTCAAGAGGACAGGAATATATGTATACATATAGCTGATTCATTTTGTTGTACATCAGAAACTAACAAAAAATTGTAAAGTAAGTATATTTCAATTTTTTAAAAAAGAAAAAGAAACCTTGAGCTATAGGTGGCTCCAAAGTGATACCCTGCTTAGCATCAATTCTTCGTGTGCAAAACTTGCTCCATTGATTAAGGGAAAATCTCCTTCATTGTCTTAATTCAGTATGCCCTCTGCAATCTTGTTTATATTAATTCATTTAAAAATCAACAACTTGAAGGTAACTTTCAGTTTTACTCTTGTTAAATGTTGAAGCTCAGAATTTTATATCTATTTTTATTGAATCTAATGTACTCATATATTAATAGTTCAACAGTTTGAGTGAGTGTAGGTGGTTAATTAAGAAAATGCTGATTATAAGTATTGAATTCTTAGGTAGCTTTTAGCTAATTATATGACAACTTAATTTATCTATTGCTTTTAGATTAAATATTAATACATGATTTTAGCAATATATCAGTATTTGATAGAATCATTAGCATATAGTTGATGTTTTGCTAAATCTATGTATAAGACTTTACTCATTATAAGTTTAAACAGATTTATTGCTGGTTTTGGTGTAGTGCGTACTAAGTTATTTTAGTTGTGTCTGACTCTTTGCCACCCCATGGACTGTAACCCTCCAGACTCTTCTGTCCATGGGATTCTTCAGGCAAGAGTAGTGGAGTGGGTTGCCTTGACCTCCTCCAGGGGATCTTCCCAACCCAGGGGTCAAACCCGCATCTCTTAAGTCTTGTCCATTGGCAAGCAGGTTCTTATCACCTGTGCCACCCGGGAAGCCCTTTGGTGTAGCATATCCATTTTCAAGAAGAGGGGTTTTGTTCTAACTAGTATTCATGAAGGAATCCATATTTTTGGCATATTTAGGATTTGGGTGAGTAGCTTTAAAAATCTCAACACCAACTATGTTGGCCCCTGATTCTTTGCATTTATTGCTACGACAAAACACAAGTCAAGATATCCAAGAAAAATGGTGATGTTGAAAAATCATAAAGAGATTAACAGTTCCATGCTGAAACAGTTCTATTCATTAGTCTGTTCTTCTGTAGAAAGAACTGTCTTGCCTGAAAACAATGGGTAGAATGATCAGAGCTCCGTGCTGCTGACCCCAGCACGGCTGTTTTCACTGAGCACCAGACGTCAGAACATAACAAGAGACCACGGCTTCTGCTCTTCCTAGAGGTCCCCCATCCTTATTGCAGAGGATAAGAATAGCAACAAATGTTGGTTCTCCACATCTGCCTCTCTATTCCTGCCCTGGAATAGAGATTGAGGCATAGACACAGACATGTGGATATAGGGAGAGTGGGTGGAGGATGGGAGACTAGGATTGACATATATGCATTACCATGTGTAAAATAGATAGCTAGTGGGAATTTGCTCAGTTCTGTGCTCTGTGTTGACCTAGAGGAGTGCAATGGGAGAGGGGGGTGGCAGGGAAGTCCAAGATGGAGGGCATATATGGATATACATAGCTGATTCACTTTGTCGTACATCAGAAACTGACACACACACACAAACAATAAAATGCCTGGGTTATGCCTACATGTATGTTTTCATTATTCATTTTATCTCTACAACTGCCAAATGAAAAATAAATCTGTTTGGTTGGTTGATCACAAACAACCTCATCAGAGTCATGCCGATGATGTATACCCAAATCTTGAAGCATATTTTTAAATAAAATGATGAATACAAATACCAGTATTTCTGACTATTATATAGTAGCTTTTATGAGAAAATAGTATAAGATTAGATTTTCCATCTCTATTTGAATGGATACTTAATTTTCCACAAGATTTACATGTCATGAGAGGACTTAGAAATAAGCTGAAATGTGAAAGATGCAGATGTTTTTTCTCTAATACCCTGGTTCTTGTGTTCGAGGGGAAGGAGTGTGTGCCTGTGCATGTGTGTGCATGCATGTGTGAACACGCAAGAGAAGGCTTTCATGAGAATGAGCCCCAGGGATCCAGGTTTTGCACCGGGTCAAATTGATGCTCTCCCATATGGTCACTAGTAACCTTGATGGACTCACACCAGCCTCTTTCCTGTCTCCTGGGCTGGAGCTCATTTAGCCGAAAGCATGATGAAGGCGACAGAAAGGGAGCAGCTGAGCCACAAGCCCTTTGTTTGCCCTTAATAGATCAGGTTAGCGTTCTGCAGATGTTGGCTTTCCAAATCAATAACTCTCTCACCGGCACCTCCCAGCAGTAGCTATTAGATGATGTAATTCAGAATTTGATTTGCTTCTTAGGTTAAGACAAGCAAATCTCATTTGCAGTGTAAAATATCTCACACCATGAAAATAATGCCTTCTGTTTTGCCTTCCCACCCAAGGGCATTTTACAGAATGGAAGTCAAGGTCATTGTGACAGTCATCACAGGGTGCAAACCTGCAGCCACAGACTGTGTTTGGAAAACCTGCTCTTTTCACTTATTAGGTTATCACAAGTGGTAACCTAATGCTAGCAGAGGTATTTGTAGCTTTGTATTGTGTTAGGAGAAATAGAATTCCCCGATATTACAGCTGCACTTTTGATTTGTCATTTATTTGGAATAAATAGAGGGTGGTATGCCAGTTTCCATGGAAACCAGTTCTACTTTGGAGCAGTGTAAGACCTTTAAACACGTTGGAAATTGCTTCCTTCTCATTATGTTTCGGCAATGAAGAAGGTGTAGTGTGCAAATAAATAGAAATGAAGGTTCAATTAAAAAATTAAAATACATTTTCTGGATTGTCCTTTGTGTACAGTAAGCTTAAGAGAGCATTGCTCTCTGCAAAACTGACTGTTTGTGTGGTTTGGAAAAAGAAAAGGATCATCTCTTAACTGCTGTATGTGTGTGTGAGTGTGTGTTTGCATGTGCGCACATGCATGTGTATGTAAGAGAGATTCACAAAGATCTTTCTCTTAGAAGTTTGTTATAAAACTGCCAACTCCATTTAGAACATTCTGGAAATCTTTGTAAATATGTGCAGGGTTATAAAAATATATGTTTGGATTTGTTTGTTCATTATAAATAAAGAAAATTAAATACAATATTGACACAGAAAGACAGCATTTAATTGTTCAAAAGATTTTTTAAAAAGAGATTCTTTTAAGGAAAACTAGTGAAAATAAGAAAATGCTATGTATTCTGGGCCCTGAAATATAGTCATTACAAAAACAGGGATATATGCACATTGAAGCAGCCAAAATATGAGGATTTTATGTGATGAAAGCTAAGAGTAGGCTTATATTGTAAAAAGTTCAATGTATTCTGTACATTAAAAAGTGAGAATTTTCAGCTTATGAAACTGACAAAATATGTTGAAGTGTTTATTTAGTCTTATGTATCAATTGTATGTCTCCCAGAAATGTACAGATTATTCAGGAGCAATCAGGGGTCATCCTATTTATAACCAAATGTTATACATTTTTACAGCTTTTTATGATATGTAAAGGGCATCTTCATACGTTATTTCACGTGCTCTGTTACCAGTCCTGAACAGTGGAGCAGCTATTGTTTCAATTTTAAATATAAGTTGCTTCAGTTTAGTTTATCCAGTTATCAATGGAACCTGGAATGGATGTCTTCTGACTTCTAGTCTTATAATCTTTCCATGTCAAGAATTATATTTTATATCAGACTAAATTTACAACACATCCTGTTTTCTCCTGACTCATGAAGGACAGTATTTGGGGATACAATATGACTGCTCTTCAGAATTACTGAAAGTGTGTGAGGAATTGAGATTTCAAATTAAGATATCTTGTCTTCTAAGCATCCTATCATAGATATTTATGTTTTGCAAGTTTGAGATGAGTTTTCTGGTTAATCCACATTGTTCAGCGATATTGGCCATGATCCAATTTTTATATAATTGAAATATAAGCTGTATATATTTCTGGACACACAGGATTGCTATTTTTTTGTGTATGGTGTGTCCACTTAACTAGGTGTTATTTATGTTTGGCTGTTGTGTGCTTACTCAGTCCTGTACTGGTGATAAGCCCTGGTGGCAAAGGAACTCCATACTAGAAAAAGACTGTAGGGAGAACTGAAAAAAAACAGTGCTCTGTAATAACAGCAGCTTTGTTGGTAGTGAACAGCTGCTGGCCCAGCAGTCCTGGGACTTTCATGAGGCTCCTATGAATATGTTCACAGCACGCTGAGGCTGCTTCCATGCTGCTAAATTGCTGCATCGCCAAATCCCGTCTGCTGGGGAGCACCGGCTTCATCCTGCAGAGCCTTTCTTGAAGGAAATGCTTTTCACTCCTGTCAAATAAAAATTATGCTATTCAATGTATAATCAGTGCTTTCATAATATACAATAAATATTATTGCTCTGTTACCAGTCCTGAACAGTGTAGCAGCTATTGTTTCAATTTTAAATATAAGTTGCTTCAGTTTAGTTTATCCAGTTATCAATGGAACCTGGAATGGATGTCTTCTGACTTCTAGTCTTATAATCTTTCCATGTCAAGAATTATATTTTATATCAGACTAAATTTACAACACATCCTGTTTTCTCCTGACTCATGAAGGACAGTATTTGGGGATACAATATGACTGCTCTTCAGAATTACTGAAAGTGTGTGAGGAATTGAGATTTCAAATTAAGATATCTTGTCTTCTAAGCATCCTATCATAGATATTTATGTTTTGCAAGTTTGAGATGAGTTTTCTGGTTAATCCACATTGTTCAGCGATATTGGCCATGATCCAATTTTTATATAATTGAAATATAAGCTGTATATATTTCTGGACACACAGGATTGCTATTTTTTTGTGTATGGTGTGTCCACTTAACTAGGTGTTATTTATGTTTGGCTGTTGTGTGCTTACTCAGTCCTGTACTGGTGATAAGCCCTGGTGGCAAAGGAACTCCATACTAGAAAAAGACTGTAGGGAGAACTGAAAAAAACAGTGCTCTGTAATAACAGCAGCTTTGTTGGTAGTGAACAGCTGCTGGCCCAGCAGTCCTGGGACTTTCATGAGGCTCCTATGAATATGTTCACAGCACGCTGAGGCTGCTTCCATGCTGCTAAATTGCTGCATCGCCAAATCCCGTCTGCTGGGGAGCACCGGCTTCATCCTGCAGAGCCTTTCTTGAAGGAAATGCTTTTCACTCCTGTCAAATAAAAATTATGCTATTCAATGTATAATCAGTGCTTTCATAATATACAATAAATATTATAGGTAATAATAAATCCCTTCAGAATTTAGCTCTTTGAAGATATTATGTGAGTTCTTTTTTGTTGTCAAGTGTGAAGATTCTCTTCTAACACAGATCATTGGTTAAGTAGCTAGATTTCAAAATAGAAAAATGGGGGGAATCTGCTGTGAAATTATTTCAAGGTCTATGTTTTGGGAGATTTAACGAAGTGTTAACTCATGGTCGAGACGACAGCCATGGTATATGTCAACAAGCGGGAAAACCAGGGAGTCTAGGCTATTCTTTGGTAAAGGGAGCTTGATCAAAGCACCACAGACCCAGAGCTTCCACTCTGGTGCTCCTGAATTCTCAGAGCTGGTTCTCTGGTGAATTTCATTCTCTGGGTGAATTCACAAAGCTGGTACTCTGAACTAAAATGCTGACAGCTTGCTTGTCAAAGTTCTTACAGATGCTGAAATAATCTCCCACAAAGCCGACACTGGAATCTAAATAGGTTGTACAAACTTTTTAACAGTAAACTTTTAATAATGTACATAATGTTTATAGAAAAGTGCACAAATCAGTAAGTGTGTGCAGCTCAATTAATTTCACTGAGTGCATTATCTGTATAACTAGCATTGTGAGCAACACAAAATATCACTCTTACTCCCATAAGCTCTTCTGGAGCCTCATTCTTGTCACCATCAACCCTAATAGTAACCAATGTATTATCTTGTAATAGATAGATTAGATTTGACAAAGTTTGAACTTTTTATAAATGTAGCCATCAGTTCAGTTCAGTTCAGTTCAGTCGCTCAGTCATGTCTGACTCTTTGCGACCCCATGAATCCCAGAACACCAGGCTACCCTGTCCATCACCAACTCCCGGAGTTCACTCAAACCCATGTCCATTGAGTCGGTGATGCCATCTAGCCATCTCATTCTTTGTCGTCCCCTTCTCCTCCTGTGCCAATCCCTCCCAGTATCTGAGTCTTTTCCAATGACTCAACTCTTCGCATGAGGTGGCCAAAGTATTGGAGTTTCAGCTTTAGCATCAGTCCTTCCAATGAACACCCAGGACTGATCTCCTATAGGATGGACTGATTGGATCTCCTTGCAGTCCAAGGGACTCTCAAGAGTCTTCTCCAACACCACAGTTCAAAAGCATCAATTCTTCAGTGCTCAGCTTTCTTCACAGTCCAACTCTCACATCCATACATGACCACAGGAAAAACCATAGCCTTGACTAGACGGACCTTTGTTGGCAAAGTAATATCTCTGCTTTTCAATATGCTATCTAGGTTGGTCATAACTTTCCTTCCAAGGAGTAAGCATCTTTTAATTTTATGGCTGTGATCACTATCTGCAGTGATTTTGGAGCCCAAAAAAACAAAGTCTGACATTGTTTCCACTGTTTCCCCATCTATTTGCCATGAAGTGATGGGACCAGATGCCATGATCTTTGTTTTCTGAATGTTGAGCTTTAAGCCAACCCTTTCACTCTCCTCTTTCACTTTCATCAAGAGGCTTTTTTGGTTCCTGTTCACTTTCTGCCATAAGGGTGGTGTCATCTGCATATCTGAGGTTAATGATATTTCTCCCAGCAATCTTGATTTCAGCTTGTGTTTCTTCCAGTCCAGCGTTTCTCATGATGTGCTCTGCATATAAGTTAAATAAGCAGGGTGACAATATACAGCCTTGACGGACTCCTTTTTCTCTTTGGAACCAGTCTGTTGTTCTATGTCCAGTTCTAACTGTTGCTTCCTGACCTGCATACAGATTTCTCAAGAGGCAGGTTAGGTGGTCTGGTATTCCCATCTCTTTCAGAATTTTCCACAGTTTATTGTGATCCACACAGTCAAAGGCTTTGGCATAGTCAGTAAAGCAGAAATGGAGTACATATTTTCGTGTGTTTAGTTTCTGTCACCCAGCACTACATTTGTGAGACTCTTCCGTGTTTTTGTGACTAGTTGCTTAAGGTCTTCCCAGGTGGCTCTGTGGTAAAGAATCTGCCTGTCAAGCAAGAGACGTGGGTCCAGTTCCCCGGTTAGAAAGATCTCTTGGAGGAGGAAGCACTAATCCATCCAGTATTCTTGCCTGGAAAATCCCATGTACAGAGGAGAGTCTCCTGCTACAGTCCATGGGGTCTCAAAGAGTCGAACACGACCGCGCGCTCATGCATGCAGTTGGTTAATTTCTATTACTGCACAGTATTTGATCAAATGAGTATACCCCGATTCATTTAATCATTATTCTGTAGATGGTTGTTGGTGTTGCTTCTAGTGTGAGACTGCTGTGGACATTCTGGTACATGTGTGAACATATCTGCTTATTTCTGTTGGGCATGTACCTTAGGATCACTGTGTTGGTGTGTTTGACCTTAGTAGATACCATTGAATTGTTTTCCAAAGTGGCTGAACAAACTTCCACTCCCGCTAGTGGTGTACGAGAATCACGATTGCTCCACATCTCACCAACATGTGATTGTGACTGCTCTTTAATTTTGGCTATTTGAGTGGATGTGGAGTGTATCATTTTGTACTTTTAGCTTTCCTTTTCCTGATCACTAATGCAATTTTTCACATGTGTTTTGTTGGTCATTCATGCGTTGTTTTGAAGTGCCTGTTAAAATATTTGCAGTTTTTCTATTGACTTGACTCCTTTTGTCTTATGGGTTTTTTGGTATTGTTTTTGTAGTCTCAATTTGTCTTTTTCTTTTTTTTAATTTTATTTTTACTTTATTTTACTTCACAATACCGTATTGGTTTTGCCATACATTGACATGAATCCACCATGGGTGTATATTAGCTCCCAATCCCTAATCCCCTTCCCACCTCCCACCCCACATCGTCTCTCTGGATCATCCCCGTGCACCAGCCCCAAGCATCCTGTATCCTGTATCGAACATAGGCTTGTGCTTCATTCTTACATGATAGTATACACGTTTCAATGCCATTCTCCCAAATCATCCCACCCTCTCCCTCTCCCACAGAGTCCAAAAGTCCTTTCTATACATCTGTGTCTCTTTTGCTGTCTCACATACAGGGTCATCACTGCCATCTTTCTAAATTCCATATATATGTGTCAGTATACTGTATTGGTGTTTTTCTTTCTGGCTTACTTCACTCTGTATAATAGGTTCCAGTTTCATCCATCTCATTAGAACTGATTCAAATGAATTCTTTTTAATGGCTGAGTAATACTCCATTGTGTATATGTACCACAGCTTTCTTATCCATTCATCGGCTGATGGACATCTAGGTTGTTTCCATGTTCTGGCTATTATAAACAGTGCTGCGATGAACATTGGGGTACATGTGTCTCTTTCGATTCTGGTTTCCTCGGTGTGTATGCCCAGCAGTGGGATTGCTGGGTCATAAGGCAGATCTATTTGCAGTTTTTTAAGGAATCTCCACACTGTTCTCCATAGTGGCTGTACTAGTTTGCATTCCCACCAGCAGTGTAAGAGGGTTCCCTTTTCTCCACACCCTCTCCAGCATTTATTGCTTGTAGACTTTTGGATCGCAGCCATTCTGACTGGTGTGAAATGGTACCTCATTGTGGTCTTTAACACAAGTTTTGCTAATATTTTTTCTGACTCAAAGTCCTGTCTTTTTAATCTTATAGTGTGGTCTTTTCATTCACAGCTGGCACTTTTTTACTTCTATTTAAGAAATCTTCAAGATTATTTAAAAAACCTACCTCATTTTCTTCTAGAAGATTTATTGTTTTAACCTTTCACACTTAGAGCCACAAGAAATCTGGAACTGATTTTGATTTATTGGTAAGTATTCTGGTGTAAAAAATGCCTACAGATGTTTCTTCATTGCATTGCAGTGTCATCTTTGTCATAAATTGAACAATCATATATGGGTGAATTTATTTCTGTAGTGTCTGTTTGGTTCTAATGGACTATGATTTGTCATTTCATCAATACCTTCCAGCTTTTATTACTATAAATCTTTTGCAGGTCTTTCTACATGATTGTGTCAGTTTTCAAAATTTACTCTTCTTTTTTTAAGATTGTCTAGACTATACTATTTGCATATACATACAAATTTTAGGTTCACATTGCCAATTTGCTCAAAACAACCTGCTGAAATATTTATTCACATTGTTCTGATCAATAAGATAATTCTTTTCCCTGAAACATTTTTCATATTAGAATACGTTTGCTTTACGATGTTGTGTTAGTTTCTGCTGTACAACATCGTGAATCAGCCATATGTATATATATATTCACTCCTTCTTGAGCCTCCCTCCCACCTCCAATATCCCCCCCTCTAGGTCATCACAGATCGCTGAGCTCTCTGTGCTATACAGCAGCTTCTCCCAAGCTATCTATTTTACACATAGTAGTGTATATATGTCAATGCTACTCTCTCAATTAATTCTCCCTTCCCTTCCCCCCAACCATGTCCACAAGGCCATACTCTATTTTTGCATCTCTATTCCTTCCCTGCAAATAGGTTCATCAGTACCATTTTTTTTAGATTCTATATATATGAGTTCAGTTCAGTTCAGTCACTCAGTCATGTCCGACTCTTTGTGACCCTGTGAATTGCAACACGCCAGGCCTCCCTGTCCATCACCAACTCCCGGAGTCTACTCAGACTCACGTCCATCGAGTCAGTGATGCCATCCAGCCATCTCATTCTTTGTCATCCCCTTTTCCTCCTGTGCCAACCCCTCTCAGCATCAGAGTCTTTTCCAATGAGTCAACTCTTCATGAGGTGGCCAAAGTATTGGAGTTTCAGCTTTAGCATCATTCATTCCAATAAACACCCAGGACTGATCTCCTTTAGAATGGACTGGTTGGATCTCTTTGCAGTCCAAGGGACTCTCAAGAGTCTTCTCCAACACCACAGTTCAAAAGCATCAATTCTTTGGTACTTAGCCCTCTTCACAGTCCAACTCTCACATTCATACATGACCACAGGAAAAACCATAGCCTTGACTAGACAAATCTTTGTTGGCAAAGTAATAGTTCTGCTTTTGAATATGCTATCTAGGTTGATCATAACTTTCCTTTCAAGGAGCAAGAGTCTTTTAATTTCATGGCTGCAATCACCATCTGCAGTGACTTTGGAGCCCAAAGAAACAAAGTCTGACACTGTTTCCACTGTTTCCCCATCTATTTCCCATGAAGTGATGGGATCAGATGCTATGATCTTCGTTTTCTGAATGTTGAGCTTTAAGCCAACTTTTTCACTCTCCTCTTTCACTTTCATCAAGAGGCTTTTTAGTTCCTCTTCACTTTCTGCCATAAGGGTGGTGTCATCTGCATATCTGAGGTTATTGATATTTCTCCCAGCAATCTTGATTCCAGCTTGTGCTTCTTCCAGCCCAGCGTTTCTCATGATGTACTCTGCATATGAGTTAAATAAGCAGGGTGACAATATACAGCCTTGACGTACTCCTTTTCCTCTTTGGAACCAGTCTGTTGTTCCATGTCCAGTTCTAACTGTTGCTTCCTGACCTGCATATAGGTTTCTCAAGAGGCAGGTCAGGTGGTCTGGTATTTCCATCTCTTTCAGAATTTTCCACACATATATGAGTTAATGAAAATAAAAGCAAAAATAAATAATTGGGACCTAGTTAAATATAAAAGCTTTTGCATAGCAAAGAAAATCATAAACAAGATGAAAAACAACCCTAAGAATGGGACAAATTTGCATATGGAGCAACATACAAAGAATTAATCTCCAAAATATACAAACAGCTTACAGAATTCAGTATCAAAAAATCAAACAATACAATCAAAACATGGGTAGAAGACCTAAATAGACATCTTTCCAAAAAGACATACAGATGGCCAAGCGGCATGTGAACAGATGCTGTGCATTGCTAATTATTAGAGAAATGCAAATCAAAACTACAATGAGGTACACCTCATGGTACCTCACACCAGTCAGAATGGACATCATCAAAAAATCTACAGGCAATAAATGCCAGAGAGGGTGTGGAGTAAGGGAACCTTCTTACGCTGTTGATGGGAATGTAAATTGGCACAGTCACTGTGGAGAAAAGTAGAGAGGTTTCTTTAAAAAATAAATGTAGAATTACCATGTTGTTGTTGTTTGGTTGCCAAGTCACGTCCAACTCTTTTGTGATCCCAAGGACTGTAACCCTCCAGGCTCCTCTGTCCATGAGATTTCCCAGGCACGAATACTGGAGTGGGTTTCCATTTTCTTCTCCAGGGGATCTTCCTGACCCAGGGGTCAAATCCAAGTCTCCTGCTTGACAGGGGGAATTTTTTTTTTTTTTTTTTTATGACTGAGTCATCAAGGAAGCCCATATGACCCAGCAATCCTACTACTGGGCATATACCCTGAAAAGGCCATAGCTCAAAAGACACGTGTACCTTGATGCTCACTGCAGCACTGTTTAGATGCCCATCAATAGATGAATGGATAAAGATGTGGTACATATACACAATAGAATATTACTCAGCCATATAAAGGAATGAATTGAATCAGTTAAAGTGATGTGGGTGAACCTAGAGCCTGTCATACAGAGTGAAGTAAATCAGAAAATAAGTGACTATTTGAGGAATCGCTATCTTTCCAAGCTGTGAGCATTTCATATACTCTGCTTATTTCAATACTGGTGCCTTAAAGAATAATCTTTTAATAAATTATTCTGTGCCAAGTGAATAGCCGTATGGATAAAAATTAACTTTGACTTCTATACACTAAAGCCAATGCTAGCTGCATTAGATTAGAATGTCAGAAAAGACGTGGGGCAAAGGAAACTCTCATACACAATTTGTGGGAATTTGTTTTGGTGAAGTCAAACGAGAAAACTGACATTGCATCTTAGAGTTAAATATACACAATCCTTCAGTTCAGTTCAGTTCAGTCGCTCAGTCGTGTCTGACTCTTTGCAACCCCATGGACTGCAGCACGTCAGGACTCCCTGTCCATCACCAACTCCCGGAGTTAAGCCAAACTCATGTCCATTGAGTTGGTGATGCCATCCAACTGTCTCATCCTCTGTCATCTCCTTCTCCTCTTGCCTTCAATCTTTCCCAGCATCAGGGTCTTTTCAAATGAGACAGCTCTTTGCATCAGGTGGCCAAAGTATTGGAGTTTCAGCTTCAGCATCAGTCCTTCCAATGAATGCTCAGGACTGATCTCCTTTAGGATGGACTGGTTGGATCTCCTTGCAGTCCAAGGGACTCTCAAGAGTCTTCTCCAACACCACAGTTCAAAAGCATCAATTCTTCAGTGCTCAGCTTTCTTTATAGTCCAACTCTCACATCCACACATGACTACTGGAGAAATCATTGCCTTGACTAGATATGCAGATGACACCACCTTTATGGCAGAAAGTGAAGAAGAGCTAAAGAGCCTCTTGATGAAAGTAAAAGAGGAGAGTGGAAAAGTTGACTTAAAGCTCAACATTCCGAAAACTAAGATCATGGCATCTGGTCCCATTACTTAATGGCAAATAGATGGGCAAACAGTGGAAATAGTGGCTGACTTTATTTTCTTCGGCTCCAAAATCACTGCAGATGGTGACTGCAGTCATGAAATTACAAGACGCTTGTTCCTTGGAAGAAAAGCTATGACCAACCTAAACAGCATATTAAAAAGCAGAGACATTACTTTGCCAACAAATGTCTGTCTAGTCAAAGCTATAGTTTTTCCAGATGTGAGAGTTGGAATATAAAGAAAGCTGAGCATCGAAGAATTGATGCTTTTGAACTATGGAGTTGGAGAAGACCCTTGAGAGTATCTTGGATTGTAAGGAGATCCAACCAGTTCATCCTAAAGGAAATCAGTCCTGAGTGTTCATTAGAAGGACTGATACTGAAGCTGAAATTCCAATATTTTGGCTACCTGATATGAAGAACTGACTCATTTGAAAAGACCCTGATGCTGGGAAAGATTGAAGGCAGGAGGAGAAGGGGACAACAGAGAATGAGATGGTTGGATGGCATCACTGACTCAATGGACATGAGTTTTGTAAACTCCGGGAGTTTGTGATGGACAGGGAGTCCTGGCATGTTGCGGTCCATGGGTTCGCAAAGAGTTGGACACAACTGAGCAACTGAACTGAACTGACTAGATGGAGTTAGCGAAGTAATGTCTCTGCTTTTTAATATTATATCTAGGTTGGTCATAACTTTCCTTCCAAGGAGTAAGTGTCTTTTAATTTCATGGCTGCAGTTACCATCTGCAGTGATTTTGGAGCCCAAGAAAATGAAGTCAGCCACTGTTTCCACTCTTTCCCCATCTATTTGCCCCAAAGTGATGGGACCCATTGCCATGATCTTAGTTTTCTGAATGTCGAGCTTTAAGCCAACTTTTTCACTCTCCTCTTTCACTTTCATCAAGAGGCTCTTTAGTTCCTCTTCACTTTCTGCCATACAGTGGTGACATATGCATATCTGAGGTTACTGATATTTCTCCCAGTAATCTTGTTTCCAGCTTATGCTTCATCCAGCCCAGTGTTTCTCATGATGTACTCTGCATATGAGTTAAATAAGCAGGCTGACAATATACAGCCTTGATGTACTCCTTTTCTTATTTGGAACCAATCTGTTGCTCCATGAAGTCCAACAATCCCATTCATAGGTATTTACACCAAAACATCCACACATAGGCACCACAAATCATGAGCATGTATAGCAAAGTTAATTACTTCAGTGGAAGAAAAAACAAAAAACAAAAAACAGCTCCATTGTGCTTCTGTATTAGAAGAGTTAAAACATGTTTTGTGTTCATACAATTGGTATCATATGAACGATGAAAATGAATCAAGGAATCTTACATTTAACAAGATAGATGAATAGGCAAATATAGTTGTTGAACAAAAGAAACTTAACCCAAGGGATCAATACCTGTATGGATTGATTGATATTAAGCTCAAAAACAGGCAAAACTTATCTATGCTTTTAGAAATCAGTGTAGTCATGATATTTAAGATATTTAAGATAGAGACAAGAGACAAGCTTCTGCAGCTGTTGGTTAATTTCTTTATCTGTGTGAAGAATGCTCAGGCACATTCACTCACTGACAATCCTTTGAAGTGTAGATTTGTGCATTTTTTCAGAATGAGTTTTAGATATCATTAAATATATTAATGTGTATCTACATGCTTATTATATAAACTATGCATATATATGTATTTGTTTATATATTTTATGTGTTAGGATACAACACTGAACAGGAACAAAAAGGATTTCTATAATTCTGGAATATATTTTCTTACAGTCTTTCCCTTTCCAACTTTATTGAGATATAGTTAACATATAATCTTCAGTGAGGTTAAGGTATACATTGTGTCTATTTAACACATTGATATATTGCAAAATGATTGCCACTATTGTGCTAGCTAACATTTCCATCATCTTACAAAACTACTATTTCTCTTTTTGTGATGAGAACATTTAATATTTACTTTCTTAGCATCTTGTAAGTATATATACTCTAGTATTAACTATAATCACCATGAAATAAATTTTTCTGAGTCCTCAAGTTTTATATTACCTTAAAATATTAAAAAAATTGTGTTGGTCCCTCATGCCTTTACATACACAGTAAAAGAAAAAGGAAGCCTTCTTTGCAAAGTTTATTTTGGACCATCTTAACAATTCTAAACACAGAACTTAAAGTTATTTAAAGGCTTATATGTTTTTGATTTTTGTATTCTCAATGACTTCTAGAATAACTAGTTTATTCACACTTTTTGAATAAACCAAAAGCTTGTACCATAGTGCTTCCTACCACATGCAAGTGTTTCATTTGACTTTATGTTAGAAAAGGCAACTATTCAAATGAACTGCATTTTAAAAAGAAAACATTAAAGTACAAAAGACATGCATCTTATTAAATAAAATGCTTATTGAATATAAAATTATTTATATAATATCAAGATTCTGTAAAACAGTTTTGTTTTGAAATAATTATAATTTTTGGATCAGTAATGCATATTCATCAGTTTACTAAGTAATTTGCAATTCTTATTTCCCTTAAACACATTGTTCTTCCCCCAAAGACTATTGGTTGTAACTCAAGCATTTTTTACAGAACCTATTTTCAGGCACTGAATAAAATGCAAAAAGCAGAATAACTGCTAAACTCAATAATGGGTGGCATAATTCTATATTATCTATTTATTTTATTTAAATATTAAAATATTATCTATTTATTTTACACTGAGTCCAAATGACCAAATACACAAATGAAAAGATCATTTCAATACGGAAGGATGTTGAAATTTATAGAGTAATGCTTTTGGAAAAATATACAAAGCAATATGCCATATGTTGGTAATAGTTGAACATTAGTTATTTTTTACTTTATATGAACAGTTGATTTTGTTTTGTGATATCTGGGGAATACACTTTAGTTTATTTTTATACTTAGAAGTACATCATGCAGGTGCTGTTCGCTGGTATTCCCCCATCCGTTTATCCCCTTCCCAGCAATTTAAAGTTGGTTTAAATCAAAAAGGCAGTCCAGTTATCCTATAGTAGATACTTATTTTTCTAGTTAATAAAGCTTTACACAAGTAAATATAATTTAGGAGTGCAAAATAAATGATTGAGAAGTTATCCATATCTTTTAGTTTTTTACCCTTTTAAATGAATACATCCATTTCTTTTAAGTAACAGATTTTAAGCTTTAATTCTACTTAGCAAAGACAAATATGTATACTGAAAGCCCTATTTTATTTTTCAAAGATTTTATATTTAGTTCTCTAAAATGATCAACTAAAGAATCCAGATGGATGGTAGGAATTTATTTCATTATTTTTTGTGACTCACACTTAAAATTGCTCATTACCACTTTGCCCTTTTATAAAGAACAATTAAAAAAGACATATGAGTCTTGTTTTGACCAAACAGTTGAATGACAAGAATTCACTTGTCAGTTTCTTCAAAATGATTTTAATAAATTATACATTCAGTGACTGCTCTTGCCATTTCTTGAAGCAGTAAATCAATCCATCACTTTTAGTTTATCTTCATTGTTGTTGTTCAGCCTCTAAGTCTTGTCTGACTCTTTGTGACCCCATGGATTGTAGCTGATGTTCTCCAGGCAAGAATATTGGAGTGGATTGGCCTTTCCTTCTCCAGGGGATCCTCCCAAACCAGGGCTTGAGCCCATGTTTCCTGCAATGGCAGGAGGATTCTTTACCACTGAGACATCAGGTCTTAGGAGGTAATTATCTGCAGTAGCTACCGTTAGTTAACTATCTAGCATACAATTTTTTCTACCTAAATGTAATCTTGTTTGGGACTGACTCCTGACCCAACAGTTGATAGATCTCATGGTAATAATAAACATCACTGTAATAGCTGTGCTATGGAGCGCTTATGCATGCCAGGCCAATTTTATGCATTATAAATTTAGTTAATCCTCGAAAACTCTATGAGACACTCTGCGCTGTGCTTAGTTGCTCAGTCATGTCCAACTCTTTGTGACCCCATGGACTCTAGCCCGCCAGGCTCCTCTGTCCATGGGGATTTCCCAGGCAAGAATATTGGAGAGAGTGGCCACTTCATTCTCTAAAAGTTTTGCCAGGCTCAATACAAATCCAAAGCACAGAGAACTATAGTGGTTTAGAGAAGTCTTGTATTTATTGAGAATACTCTCTGCAGTAAGGAAGCTTTGAGTGCATACTCTGCCAAACAATGCAATCAGCAGATATAGTAAAATACTCAATATAAAAGATGTTCTAGGGGTACTGAGAAATGAGACTACAAATTAATATATTCAATATGAGTCCATGTGGGCTCACTATACATGGATGTGGGTTCGTACTGCTATTTACACAAAGACAGGTTCATTTAAATACATATATATCTGTCCATTTTATATTTAATCACATGGCACTGTCCTGCACTTGTACCTGTTTCACATAATAATCATAATATTCATTAATAGTAATGCTATTGTTTTAATGTATGCTGTGTGCTGGGCTTAGTCACTCAGTCATGTTCAACTCTTTGTGACCCCATGGACTATAGCCCCCAGGCTCCTCTGTCCATGGGGATTCTCCAGGCAAGAATACTGGAGTGGGTTGCCATGCCCTCCTCCAGGAGATCTTCCCAATCCAGGGACTGAACCTGGGTCTCTGGCATTGCAGGCAGATTCTTTACCAGTTGAGCTACCAGGAAAGCCCATATAAATGTATAATAATATATCATTATTGCATAATGTTAGTTTATGAAAAAGTTGTCTTCTTCCCAGGTGACTCTGGTAAACAATTTGCCTGCCTGCTAATGCAAGAGACACAAGAGATGAAGGTTGGATTCATGGGTTAGGAAGATCCCCTGGAGTGGTAAATGGCAACCCACTCCAGTATTCTTGCCTAGAAAATCCAATGGACAGGGGAGCCTTACAGGCTAAAGTTCATGGGGTTGCAGAGTTGGACATGACTTACCAACTGGGCACACACATGTGAAAAAGTTTCTATAAGCATTCTAATACAAGTTTAAGGGAAATCTTCTTATTTCTCAAGTAAACATCTAGAAGTAGAATTGCTGAGTCATGCAGTATATGAACGTTCAACTTTAAAATAAATTGCCAAATTATTTACCAAAGTGCTTCTAACCAGCAATTTATGATGGTTCCAGGTTTTCATTATATAATAGTAATACTAAATTTAGATATATACTGCTAAAGTTGTTTTAACTTAATGAATATTCAAGATTTAGACATCTTTAGATATATTTGACTAGACTACAAAAAAAGTACATAATACCTTCCATGAAAATGCCCTCAGACCGAACTGCTACAGTGAATATTATTAGATGTTCAAAAAGCATTCTTAGGACTTTATATGTCATCTCATAATTTTAAAGTAGGTTCATGTGGTTTTACTTTTAGAATTCTTCACACAGCTATATTTGTTATATTTTTATTTTTAGGTAACATGTTTGATTTATTCAAATTTTCCTCAAAGCCTTATAAATGTTGAAATTTTGTGCTCTAAGTACAAAATAAATTGAAAATATTAAGAGAAAAACAAAACAAGTGCATCTTGGAGTTTTCTAGTGGTACAAACTTCTAAAAATACTTTTAATTATCATTTTTGAAAATTCTTAAATTGTAAAATTTGATGAAACTGTAAAATCTTTATGATAAATCAGAAACTTTTCTAGAATGTATTTATTACAAGTCAAATGCACCTGGTAGTGTGGAAAAAACATCAGAGAACAAATGGCTTTTAATCACTGGTAGAATTGTATTGGTTGGGCCACTTTTTCCCTTACCTTTGTTCTATATCAGGAGGATAGTCAACCAGTGTTCTTTACCCACAGGGTGGCTATTGCCCTTTATTCTTATGAGGGATTGATTCCTCCAAGTCAGGAGCCCAACAATTTAATTGAACTTTCAGCTGAAATTTCTCATGAGATTTTCCAGACTGCTCTGTAACAAGGACATCTTGCTGACCTTTTCAGTAATCTGTAATTGGGCTATGTGGACATTTTTTTTTCTTTCAAATTTCTCAGTTTTGACAAATACATAAAGAGAATCTTTTAAAGGTTACAGAGATTTTAAAGGGAAGACAGTGAGCTCACATAAGCAAAACATTTTATACTAATGATCAATGTAGATCACTAAGAAATGGTTTTATAATAAGAAAAAAGTTTTGGGCTATCATATTTGACTCTTACTATGTAGAATTTACTTCTGAGAACTTTTACATTATTATAACAACTGACTGGAAATTCTTCATTTATAATTATATATTTGGAATATTAGTGGGTTAGACTTCTTGGAAATGTAGCATTAAAAGAATTTTTGTGCTTAGAGTGCATAACCTTTCCTGTTTTAAATAAGTATATTATACAACTCTCTTTTTTTCCTTTGCAATGTAATCTGCAAATTAGAGCAGATATATTTAACTTTTGTTTGCCTTTTTATTTTTTGAGATGTGGAAACTTTCACATGGAGTTAAGAGTCCTAAATTATAGTAGAAATAGAATAAGAATCCCAGGTAGTTCAATTCAAACTCTCCTCCCCTTTTATTCTTTCTATTGTCAAATCATTATAAAAGATTAATATATTGGGTTTGGAGAAAGACATGACTATTAAAGACTACTTATGGAATTGTTGCTAAGCTTTGAAGCTGAAAATTGTGTCACTATTTCATCCCCTGACATTTAGTTCTGAATCAATTTACTGGACTTTTCAGGACTTAGGGCTAAAAAGAGTTTGTATATGGTAGAGAGAGGTCCTAGAAAGTCCTAATACAGACAAAACTTGGGAGCTATTCTTAAAATCATATTGCCAATTATAATAAAAATATTAATATCTTCTTAATCTATTTATTCATCCATTCATAAATATTTATTGACTGTCCACCATATGTTTCTCTTTTTTTCTACATCTTTGTATACAAATTTCCAACTCCCGTTGCTAAGAATGGGGAAACATTATAAGCAACATAATTAAATAAAATAGATGGAATAGTACGTAGGAACAATAATAGGGTAAGGAAGGAGAATAAAGAAAATTGGAAGATCTGTAATTTTATATTTGATGCCCTGGAAAGTCCTCTATGAAAATGTTATAAAGGAGTAAAGACCTGGAGGAGAAAAGTGAGTCAGCCTTACAAATATTTGGTGGACTAGCACTGAAAGGAGAAGAACAAAAGTCACAAAGTCCCTGAGACAGAGGTGGTGTTTAGGTATTGGAGATATGTTTTGAAAGAAAAGCTGACTGAATTTCAGTCATGTCCAACTATTGGATATGATGTGTGAAAAAATAAGGGAAAGTAGTAAAGAATGCACAAGTTTTGGGTTTCAGAAATTGGAAGAATAGAATTGCCATTAACTATTATGGGGAAGACTTTCCATGGTTACTGCTGTATTTTTAATTCAAGACCTCCTAATTATTCAACAGGAGGCTACACTTCCAAACTCGACCCTTCCCACTCCAGCTTTCCTCTTTCTAAAGCATGTCTGATCTCATCATGCCTATGTTTAAAATCTTTAAATAGCCCTTTAAATCTTTATTTATATTGGACTACAATTGATTTACAGTGCTGTGCGAGTTTCAGGTGTACCACAAAGTAATTCAGACACATATTTTGTTGCTGAATGTCATTCAGTTCTAAGTCGTGCTCAACTCGTTGTGACCCCATGGAATGTACCATGCCAGGCTCTTCTGCATTCCATTACCCCTGGAGTGTGCTCAGATTCATGTCCATTGAGTCGGTGATGCTATCTAACCATCTAGTGTTCTGCTGCCCATTTCTCCTTTTGATTTCAATCAGATACGTGTGTGTGTGTATAATTTCCAATTATTTTCCTATTTAGATTATTATAGAATATTGAGTAGAGATCACTGTGCTATGCAGTAGGTCCTTGTTGGTTACCTATTTTAAATATGGTAGAGTGTTTATGTCAATCCAAGACTCCTAATTTGTCATCCTCCCTTCCCCTTTGGTAACAAGTTTATTTTTTAGATCTGTGAGTCTGTTTATGTTTTGTAAATAAATTCATTTGCATCCCTTTTTTAGATTCCTCACACAGTCAATATCACAGAATACAATCCAGTCAAAAAATGGGCAGAGGATCTAAATAGACACCTCTCCAAAGAAGATATACTGATTGTCAAGAGGCACATGAGAAGATGCCCAACATTGCTAATTATTAGAGAATGTAAGTCAAATCTACAATGAGGTTCCACCTCACACCAGTCAGAATAGCCATCATCAAAAAGTCTACAAAGAATAAATTCTGGGGAAGGTTTGGGGAAAAGAGAATCCTCTACATTGTTGGTGAAAACTCAGCCAGTATGGGGAACAGTATGGAGGTTCCTTAAAAAACTAAAAATAGAGCTATCATACGACACAGTAATCCCATTCCTGGGCATATATCCAGAGAAAACTATGGCTCAAAAGCATGCATTCATCCTCCATTCAATAACTTTTAAGTGAATGTGGTCAAAGATCCAAACTCTCTTTTGGCTCTGTGCCTTTAATCTTTATTTCATTTTTTCACTTAATTCAACTCTCTTTCTTCCTTTTTCCTTATTTAACTTTTATTTTCTTTCAAGACCCAAATGTGGCTCTTACTCCAGCAAAATTCCCCTCAGTTTCTAAAATACATCAATCATAAAACATATTATCCTGTACTGCACTTTCCCTTTGATTTATGTTACTTAAAATTTCTATTGAAATGTACAGTTATATATAACAATGTTTTAAGATACAAGATTCTCCTGGCCTACAAAGAAAGCCACTAGATTATTTTTATGTAAAGTTTTTTTTTTTTTTTTT
>SJYT01028579.1:176516-187384 GCA_006410635.1 Cephalophus harveyi | reverse complement strand
TATCTAGGTTGGACATAACTTTTCTTCCAAGGAGTAAGCGTCTTTTAATTTCATGGCTGCAGTCACCATCTGCAGTGGATTTTGGAGCCCAAAAAAATAAAGTCTGACACCGTTTCCACTGTTTCCCCACCTATTTCCCATGAAGTGATGGGACCAGATGCCATGATCTTCATTTTCTGAATGTTGAGCTTTAAGCCAACTTTTTCACTTTCCTCTTTTACTTTCATCAAGAGGCTTTTTAGTTCCTCTTCACTTTCTGCCATAAGGGTGGTGTCATCTGCATATCTGAGATTATTGATACTTCTTCCGGCATCTTTTTATTTTTATTTTTACTTTATTTTACTTTACAATACTGTATTGGTTTTGCCATACATTGACATGAATCCACCACAGGTGTATATGAGCTCCCAATCCTGAACCCCCCTCCCACCTCCAGCCCCATATCATCTCTCTGGATCATCCTCGTGCACCAGCCCCAAGCATCCTGTATCCTGTATTGAACATAGACTGGCAATTCGTTTCTTACATGATAGTATACATGTTTCGATGCCATTCTCCCAAATCATCCCACTCTCTCCCTCTCCCTCAGAGTCCAAAAGTCTGTTCTATACATCTGTGACTCTTTTGCTATCTCGTATATAGGGTCATCATTACTATCTTTCTGAATTCCGTATATATGTGTTAGTATACTGTATTGGTGTTTTTCTTTCTGGCTTACTTCACTCTGTATAATTGAAGAAAGCTGTGGTACATATACACAATGGAGTATTACTCAGCCATTAAAAAGAATACATTTGAATCAGTTCTCCTGGCAATCTTGATTCCAGGTTGTGTTTCTTCCAGTCCAGCGTTTCTCATGATGTACTCTGCATAGAAGTTAAATGAGCAGGGTGACAGTATACAGCCTTTGTGGACTCCTTTTCCTATTTGGAACCAGTCTGTTGTTCCATGTCCAGTTTTAACTGTGCTTCCTGACCTGCATACAGATTTCTCAAGAGGAAGGTCAGGTGGTCTGGTATTCCCATCTCTCTCAGAATTTTCCACAGTTTACAATGTGTAGGGGTTATGAATTCAGGGATAATTCAGTGGAAGAAATTCTGGTTTAGAGTTTCTTATGAGCTTGATGTTATTTAAAGTTGAAACTAAGTCCAGAGGGTCTAATTTATATGGCTGATGAATGGTTTCTCTAAGCAAGCTTCGCCAGTATACAGAAGCCAGATTTTTCCAGAGTGGCTGAATCAAGAGTAAACAACATGGAAGCCTCTATGCCTTGATCACACATTACTGTATTTGCCTATACAAGTCTTTCAATAGTCTTAATAAGGTTTATGTGTATTAGATTACATTAGGCATCCAGCCATGATTCTGTGTAGAAGACTACTCACATTTGTAAATATCAGTAGTCTAAGATCATTGTCAACTGATCTACTATTCCTGAAGGAAGAACATTATAGATTTCCCTCTGGGCTCCAGTAATTTACATCTTCCCATGTTCAAAATACTCTCACTCACAGAGGGGGTATAGCTCAGTAGTAGAGCATTGGCTACAAAATACTCTCACCGTTTTCCAAGGCTCCACAGTCTCATCTGATTACATCAACTCCAACTCTAGAGTCTCACCGTCTAAACTAGACCAGGCATGGATCTGTGTTCTTTATAGTTTTATCAAGTGTACTCCCTTTAGATCAAAAGACTTGTAAAATAAGGAGATAAATTATCTGCCATCTTGGGTGTTGTGCAGTCAATATATTATGCTACAGTTATAGAACAAGAATAGGATTAATTACTATAATTCTATAAATATTCTCATCCAAAAAAGAGAAACACAAGAGACACACAGGAGTTGCTATTCTATAGCAATTTTTGAAGCCCGCATTTGGCATTTCTTGGTACTGCCTTGATTAGGACTCAGTGCTGCTACTCTTTGGTAATAGTTCACCATATATCTTGGCTCCATCCTTTAGGGTTCCATCTTCTCAACTCTTAGGGTTTTTTTTAAATTAGTGATTTCCCATATTTATAAATGAGTAGTATTATAGACAAAAAAATAATATTCAATATAAGAAAGAAATAATTTTATTCTAGTCAAACTAGGGATTATGACTCGGAAGAAAGTCTTTTGGAAAACTCTGAGGATTGTTCTGAAATGGTAAAGGGGAAAGTCAGTGCTTGTATGATTTGGGGTAGGGGGTACATGCATTCAATTACACATCTTAGTAGAAGACCATTGCTATTTGTGGGGCCAGCTATCTTAGTTAATGGTTTAGATGCTTTTCTTAGTACAGCAAGATGTAAGAAACTGGGTCCATAAAAATTTTTTTTCAGATAATCTTTACTATCTGTGGCAGTTTTCCCAGAGCACAAAGTGATTCTGATTCTTATCTCATTTTAGGGGGATTCTTATATCACCCCAAATTTCTTTCAGAGTGTATTATAGATCAGCAACTGTGTTAGCCATAGATGTAAGAAACTGGGTCCATAAAAATTTTTTTTCAGATAACCTTTACTATCTGTGGCAGTTTTCCCAGAGCACAAAGTGATTCTGATTCTTATCTCATTTTAGGGGGATTCTTATATCACCCCAAATTTCTTTCAGAGTGTATTATAGATCAGCAACTGTGTTAGCCAGTGATGATTCTTGTAGAGCTGAATGGTGGGCAACATTCCTTATTTACAGTTCCCTCCCTTGTGGTCTTAATTTTGATCAAGATTTGGGAAATATTTGTCCCATGGCCCTAGAACTCTTCATGATAGGCCACTCAGGCTATTCAGTTAAGTGTAGCCAAAGCCTCTGGACACACCCATCCTACTGTTAGGTTCAGGAAAAGGCACCCTCTTGTTGCTTCTTTCCATATCTAGAGTTCCACTATTACAATAATTGATCTGATAGAATTATACATTTGGTCAATTGTTTCAAGTTGCCTAGGCATCATCACTTTTATTGATGGCTCAGTCACACATTTGGTAATGCAAGACACAATAACTTGTAAAATATGTAGATTACAAGTAATGTATCTAGTAAGTTTAATACCCACGTATTAATGAAAGTTGCTCAGTTGTGTCCTACTCTTTGCGACCCCATGGGCTATAGAGTCCATGGAATTCTCTAGGCCCAGAATACTAGAATGGGTAGCCTTTCCCTTTCCAGGGGATTTTCCTAACCCAAGGATCGAAACCAGGTCTCCCACATTACAGGTGGATTCTTTACCAGCTGAGCCACAACGGAAGACCAATAACCATGTAAGTACGTATTTAAGCTAAAAACTTTTATTAGGTGAAGTCCAATACATCCCCAAGCCATCTGATGCAGTATGTTCTGTACCTATTTTTCTCTTTAAGGGAAATGATATACTGGCATTGTACATAAAATTCACCAAAGATATACAAGGCAAGTGGTGCATCATCATGACCCTTTACAGGACTGAGAAACGAATGTTATCTTCTAGGGAGACTGAGGTCTGGTGTCAAAAGAAGAAAAAAATATCTTATGTTTGAGCAAATATTTCTGTCATGGGGACATCTGGTTAAGATTTTCTTATTTTAAAATGTGAATTTTATTTCATTGATATCATAGTACAGTAGAGCTGCTATGTATAATAGAACATCATGGGCCAGATAGTTTATCAACAACAGAAATTTATTTTTTCCTGTCCTGGGGACTGGGAATTCCATGATCAAGGTTTGTCAGCTTTCATGTCTGGTGAAAGCCTGCTTCCTGATTCACAATTTGGTGTCTTCTTGCTGCGTCTTCACATGGTGGATGTGGCAAGAGAAATTTTAAGGGTTTCTTTTATAAGGGCACTAATCCATTCATGAGAGATCTACCTTCATAATCTAATCACCTCCAGTTGCTATCTTCAAATGCCATCATGTTGAAAATTAAGCTTCAAGTTAAAAATTTGGGGGGACACAAATATTTAGTCTGTAATAGTAGGTTTTTTACACTGCTTTCTGTCTGTAGAAGTTTTGGGTTCCAAGACCTATTTTCATTTGGGATATGGCTGCTTTTTTACAGTCCAAGCCAAGAAAATTTTCTTAAAAACATTGTATATCTCTTGAATATTTCTTAGTTTATTCATTTGTTAAAAGACAATGTTAACATATTCCTCTGGAGAAAGCCCTTCTCTACCTCAGATTTCTGCTGAGAATTCAGAGGGACAACTCTCCCTGCATTCTTAGCTGTATGGTTTAAGAGAGAAGATACAGATGGCACATATTTAAAGTGTTCTAAGGGCTGAGACACTCCCAGAATGACAAGTACCTATTAAGCCTTTCTCTTTTTAGAAACCTGGTTAAATGTATTTAAATAAAATATATTACCTAAGTAAGTGGTGCTGGAGAGACTTGAGAGTCTACTTGGGCTGTAAGGAGATCCAACTAGTCCATCCTAAAGGAGATCAACCCTGAATATTCATTGGAAGTAATGATGCTGAAGCTAAATGCTCTAATGCTTTGGCCACCTGATCACAGCCAAGTCATTGGAAAAGACTCTGATACTAGAAAATATTGAAGGCAAAAGGAGAAGGGGCAGCAGAGGATGAGATGATTAGATAGCATCCCCGACTCAAAGGATGTGAATTTGAGCAAACTCCAGAAGATACTGGAGAAGAGAGGAGCCTAGCATGTTGCAGTTCATGGGGTTGCAGAGTCCAACAGGACTTAGTGGCTGAACAAGAACAAAAGTAAGTGAATATCCCAGAATCAAAGCACAAATGATAAATAGAGAAAGAAAAGTTACCTAAGGAAAGTATACATATGACTGGAAATTTTAAATTTTGAAAGCAAAGAGGAAGGGAATTTTTTAGTCTTGGAAGGGAATTTTTTAGTCTTGGAGTTTGTGTGTATGTGTGAATGCATGTGTGTGTGTGTGTGAAGATGGTGTTGGGGAAAACTGATGAAATAACATGAGAATACTCAAACATTAGTTTGTTGCTGTTCAGTCGCTCAGTCATGCCTGACTCTTTGCAGCCCCGTGGAGTGCAGCACGCCAGGCTTCCCTGTCCTTCACCACCACCCAGAGCTTGCTCAAGCTCATGTTCATTGAGTCGGGGATGCAATCCAACCATCTCATCCTCTGTCAGTCCCTTTTCCTCTTGCCTTTAATCTTTCCCAGCATCAGGGTCTTTTCCAATGAGTCAGTTCTTCGCATCTGGTGGCCAAAGTATTGGAGCTTCAGCTTCAGAATCAGTCCCGCCAATGAATGTTCAGTACTGATTTCCTTTAGGATTGACTGGTTTGATCTCCTTGCAGTCCAAGGGATTCTCAAGAATCTTCTCCAACACCACAGTTCAAAAGCATCAGTTCTTCAGCACTCAGCTTTCTGTATAGCCCAGCTCTCACATCCATACATGACTACTGGAAAAGCTATAGATTTGACTAGATGGACATTTGTTGGCAAAGTACTGTCTCTACTTTTAAATACTCTATGTTTGTCAAGGTTTTTCTTCCAAGGAGCAAGTGTCTTTTAATTTCACGGTTTCAGTCACCATCTGCAGTGATTTGGGGGGCCCAAAAAATAAAGTCTCTCACTGTTTCCATTGTTTCCCCATCTATTTGCCATGAAGTGATAGGACTGGATGCCGTGGTCTTAGTTTTCTGAATGCTGAGTTTTAAGCCAACTTTTTCACTCTCTTCTTTCACTTTCATCAAGAGACTCTTTTGTTGCTCTTTGCCTTCTGCCATAAGGGTGGTGTCATCTGCATATCTGAGGTTATTGATATTTCTCCCAGCAATCTTGATCTAGCTTCTGCTTTATACAGCCTAGCATTTAGTATGATGTACTCTGCATAGAAGTTAAATAAGCAGGGTGACAATATACGGCCTTGACATACTCCCTTTCCAATTTGGAACCAGTTGTTCCATTTTCAGTTCTAACTGTTGCTTCTTGACCTGCATACAGGCTTTCACAGGAGGCAGGTAAGGTGGTCTGGTATTCCCATCTCTTAAAGAATTTTCCACAGTTTGTTGTGATCCACTCAGTCAAAGGCTTTAATATAGTCAATGAAGCAGAAGTAGTTGTTCTGGAATTCTCTTGCTTCTTCTATGATCCGACAGATGTTGGCAATTTGATCTCTGGTTCCTCTGCCTTTTCTAAATCCAGCTTGAACATCTGGAAGTTCTTGTTTCACATACCCAAGAGCAAATCTTATTTATTTTCATTTTCTCTGTAAAGGTTGTGGGAAATCTCCACTTGCATTAGTTATGGGACAATTATAGAGATCTAAGTGCTGTAATTTATAGCTGAACTTATAAAATGCCTTAAGTTTAACAAAATAAAGGACCAATTATTTTTCCAATTTTTTTGTACCAAAGCCTCTCTGAATTAGACATTTGTGCCTCAAAAGACACTAATTAAAATTATCCAGAGAAGTTTTATTTGTCTGTCTATTTTTGAGGCAAATATAGACAGTAGTAAGAAATTATTTTATCTATGAGTATTTCAATATATTGTAAATAATTTTCCTCCCCTATAATTACTATGCAAATGTCAAAATTGCAAATGAATGAATAAAATTACAAGATGAAATAAGCATGAAAACTGGTTTAATAACCTCAGCTATCAAACTAATTGTGGATAACTGGAAACACTTCATTCAGAACTATTTTATTGAGTGATTAAATGTGATTTGCATAATTCTCTTTTAGAGTAAAAATAGGTCTGAAATTCTTCATAAAATGGAAGCAGAAAAGCACATCTGAACCAAATATTTGACACAGAAGTGTGGGAGAGTAAAATTTTCATTTTATACAATTTAATGGAAAAATATATCCAAATCGATTTATTCCATATGTATATTTTTCTAGGCATTAAATCATCCATTCTTTCAGCAAATATTTTGAACTAACTCTTTGCCAGATTTCAGCATGCAAATTCTAATATAGTTTCCAAAATTCAAATTAGCCTCATTGAAAGAGATGATCCATAAACATTCTGCATGTAGTTAAAATTTTGAAAGCCAATAATGTGTTGAGTAGTCCAACTATCAGAAATGAATAATTTATTTTATAGTTAGAATTTAAAAGTCTTTAATAGAATAATAGACTTTACAATATTGGAGCACTTTAATTGCACACTGAGTAACACTCGGGACAGGATAAATCATGCAAAAGGATAGGAAATACGTTTCTAAGTCTTTTCAGATATTTGACCCTGTCTCAGCCACGGAAAATGAATGAACACATCTCTATTTGCATGCGATTTTATTAATAGAAACACCTTTCTTCTAGATTAATTATCTAAAGTAGAATAAACATTCTGAGAATACCAGTTGGAACAGATGACATTTTTTACATATCCAAGTTAACAAGGTTTATCCTTGCTCTATATTAGGTGGAATTCGGAAGTAGTTTCCTGACAATATCATGTACTTTTCTTAGTCTAACTCTGAAAAGAAATTATTGAACTTTAATGCACAGGTATATGAATGGTTATTTTCAAAGTTCTAAAGAAATCATATCACAACAGGAGAAACTAAGGAAGAAAGTAATGAAAGTACACAAGGTTAGGATCAGTCATCACATGTACCAGTGTTCTTTATTTGTTTAGTAATAGTTAAAGTAACTACAATTTTCAATTACTTCATGTTGAAAGGCATTAATCTAAGCGTTAGAAGTCTCTTTAACCCTGTGGTTTGATCATTTGATCTTTATTTTGCAGATGAGAAAATTGAATCTTAGATGAATTAAGGGTGCTGCCCAAGTCTGAATGGGCAATATACTGTAAAATTGGATTTCAATTGAGACTGAACGCAAAACAATTAGGTCACACTTATGGGAAGGTTTTGGGCTTCCCTGGTGGCTCAGTGATAAAGACTACACCTGTGAATGCAGAAGACATGGGCTCAATTCCTGGGTCAGCAAGATCCCCTGGAGGAGGAAATGGCAATCCACTTCAGCATTATTGCCTGGGACAAAAGGAGCCTGGCAGGCTACAATCCATGGGCTTGCAAAAGAGTTAGGCAGGACTTAGCAACTAAACAAGAACAAGAACAGTCCCGGGTTTTGCAAAACCTGAAGCAGAGAGAATTTTGAGGTTCACTTGATGAAAAGTAAAAACACTGAATTAGATATCTCACCATGAATTATGACCTCTGGCCTTGAACTTTCAGCTCATGATTCTGGGTAATTTGGCACAGGAAGCAGTAAGAGTGCTACCAGAATCATGCTTCCTGTGGGATGACCAGCAATTACTTAGGCATATATAGAGATGGCACAGACGGTAAATATTCTGCTTGCTAAAGCAGGAGACCTGGGTTCGATTCCTGTGTTGGGAAGATCTTTTAGCAAAGGGAATGGCAACCCACTATTCTTGCCTGGGAAATCCCATGGAGAGAGATGCCTGGCAGGCTACAGTTCATGGGGTTGCAAAGAGTCAGACACGACTGAGTGACTAACATACACACACACACACACACAGATAACTACAAGCCACTTCCATATAGTCCATAATACCTCGATTGATAAGCTTTGCTGTGCACTGCACAATACTTCTCATGCATTATCGTTTCAATGTGTTTATTTTTTTAATTGAAGGACAATTGCTTCACAGAATTTTGTTGCTTTCTGTCAAACCTCAACATGAATCAACCATAAGGACACATATATCCCTTCCCTTTTGAATCTCCCTCCTATCTCCCTCCCCATCCCACCCCTTTAGATTGATACAGAGCCTCTGTTTGAGTTTCCTAAGCCAAACAGCAAATTTCCATTGGCTATCTTACATATGGTAATGTAAGTTTCCATATTACTCTTTCCATACATCTCACCCTCTCCTCCCCCAGTGTCTTTATTAATTATCAAGTGTATCTAAATTTGAATAAGTCAAATAGAATGGAACTGAAAGAACCCTAACTCAAACCTTAGCTAGAGATGAAATTCCTTTCAATTATAACAAATATACAATAACTTGTTTATATTGCTAGCAAAGTAATGCTCAAAGTTCTCCAAGCTAGGCTTTAACAGTAAGTGAACCAAAGACTTCCAGGTGTTCAAACTGGATTTAGAAAAGGCAGAGGAACCAGAGATCAAATAGCCAACATCTGTTTGATCATCGAAAAAGCAAGAAAGTTCCAGAAAAACATCTATATTTGCTTTATTGACTATGCCAAAGCCTTTCACTGTGTGGGTCACAATAAACTGGAAAATTCTTAAAGAGATGGGAGTAACAGACCACCTTACTTGCCTCCTGGGAAAGCTGTATGCAGTTCAGTAAGAAGCAGTTAGACCCTAACCCACACCCTAAACCAAATACTAAACCTAACCCTAAACCTAACACACACCCTCACCCTCAAATTAACCATAATCATAACCCTAACCTCACCCTCACCCTAAACCAAGCCTTAAACCTAACCTTCACCCTCAGCCTCACAGGAACCCTAAACCTAAAACTCAACCTCACCCTCGCCCTCAACTTAACCCTAACCTTAACCTTAACCCTAACCCTAAGCCTAAACCTCACCCGAACGCACACCCTAAGCCTAACCCTAACCCTAAACCTCACCCTCACTCGAACCCTCACGCTAACCCTAACCCTAACATTCACCCTCACCCTCACACTCACCCTCAACTTAACCCTAAACCTAACCCTAACCCTAAACCCTAACTCTAACCCTAACCCTAACCCCTAAACCTAACCCTAGCCCTAACCCTAACCATAACCCTAACCCTAACCCTAACCCTAAACCCTAACCCTAACCCCTAACCCTAACCCTAGCCCTAACCCTAACACTAACCCTAACCCTAAACCCTAACCCTAACCCTAACCCCTAACCCTAACCCCTAACCCTAACCCAAACCCTAACATTCACCCTCACCCTCACCCTCACCCTCAACTTAACCCTAAACCTAACCCTAACCCTAAACCCTAACCCTAACCCTAACCCCTAACCCTAACTCCTAACCCTAACCCTAACCCTAACCTTAACCCTAACCCTAACCCTAACCCTAACCCTAACACTCACCCCCACCCGAACCCTCATGCTAACACTAATCCTAATGCTCAACCTCACCCTAACCCTCATCTTCACCCTAACACTCATCATCACCCTCACCCTCACCCTCAACTTAACTCTAACCCTAAACCCTCAACCGAACCCTCACCCTAACCCTAATCATCACCCTCACTCCAATCCTAAACCTAACACCCTAATGCTATCCCTCACCCTAACACTCACCCTCACCCTCACCCTCACCTTAACCCTAACCCTAACCCTCACCCGAACCCAAACCCTAACCCTCACCCACACCTTCACCCTCACCCTCAACTTAACCCTAACCCTAACACTCACCCTCACCCTCACCCTCACCTTAACCCTAACCCTAACCCTCACACTCACCCGAACCCTAACCCTCAACCTCACCTTCAACCTCACCCTCAACTTAACTAACCCTCACCCTCACCCTCACCAGAACACTCACCCTAACCCTAACCCTAACCCTCACCCTAACTCGAACCCGAACCCTAACCTTAAACCTCACCCTCACCCTAAGCCTAACCCACACCCGAACCCAAACCTTAACCCTAACCCTAACACTCACCCTCATCCTAACAATCACCCTCACCCTCACCCTCGACTTGACGCTAACCCTAACCCTAACCCTAAAGTTAACCCTAACCCTAACCCTAACCCTAACGCTAATCCTAACCCTCACCCTCACCCTCTCCCTAACCCTCAGCCGAAACCTAACCCTCACCCTCACTCGAACCCTAACCCTGACCTTAAACCTCACCCTCACCCTAATCCTAACCCTAACCCTAAACCTAACCTTAATGCAAACCCAAACCCTAACCCTAAATCTAACCCTAACTCTAAACCTCACCGTCACCCTAACCCTCATCCTCACCATCACCTTAAACCTAACCCTAACCC
>SJYT01028579.1:143076-158120 GCA_006410635.1 Cephalophus harveyi | reverse complement strand
GCTTGGTTTATTTTATTTTATTTATTTATTTTTTTTAAATTTTATTTTTACTTTATTTTACTTTACAATACCGATTGGGAGCTAATATACACCCATGGCGGAGAAGGCAATGGCATCCCACTCCAGTACTTTTGCCTGGAAACTCCCATGGATGGAGGAGCCTGATAGGCTGTAGTCCATGGGGTCGCTGAGTCAGACACGACTGAGCGACTTCCCTTTCATTTTTCACTTTCAAGCACTGGAGAAGGAAATGGCAACCCACTCCAGTGTTCTTGCCTGGAGAATCCCAGGGATGGCGGAGCCCAGTGGTCTGCCATCTGTGGGGTCGCACAGAGTTGGACACGACTAAAGTGACTTAGCAGCATACACCCATGGTGGATTCATGTCAATGTATGGCAAAACCAATATGGTATTGCAAAATGTATCTATTTCTTTTTAATAATTGCACCAGGCTTTTTGTTACTTACTATGTGTTACTTACAAATGAAACTCTTTCCTGTTTCCACATTTTTGTAATTATCATATTTACTTTGTTTTTGTATTTATTTTATATGTCAGTAATCCTATTTCTTTTATATTTTGAATGCTCTAGAAATTACATATGAAATTAGCTCATATAATATTATACTTTTTTATTTTGTTCAATATAATGTTAGTGAATAAAGTTCATGTTTACACATAGTTGTAGTTTATTCATTTTTATTGCTATTCATGGTTCCATTCTATCAATATGCCAAAATTATTTTTCATATCCTATTGATAATGGAAATATAAAGAATTCCAGAATTAGTTAGTATGGTATTCCAAATCAGTGGTACTGGTTTCTTTCTTGTTGCTTTGCTATAAATTATTTTCTTTCCTAAGTTTACCTTATGATCTCAGGTGATTTCTTATGCTCCAGCCATTACCTCTACATTCTGGACATCAAGAAAGATAAAAGGCAGAAGACAAGTACACTCTTTACAAACTTTTTTGTAAGCTTGTCATATCATTTATATTTACTCTAAATGGCCAGAACTTAGTCCTTTGGTTATATCCAGGTACATGAAGAATAGGATAAACAGTTGTATTTTTAGGTAAAATTGGAGCCCACTATTATAGAGGATAGCTGTAAGTTGACAACTATTAGTATGTCTCAATAGTAATAAGTAGTCTATAACCACATTTCTGTGTATTACAGTCAGTTTGCATTTTCTACCATACCACATACCAAGTCGCTTCAGTCATGTCCGACTCTTTCTAACCCTGTGCACTGCAGCTCACATTTACAAAAAAATTTTGGTATTCAAAATTGAGAAACTACTATGCCCATATTGATTATTTGAACACATATATTTACTAAAGTATAAGTAGTGCATGTGTTTTATTTAGACATACTTTTTTAATTGTTGATTTATGCTATGGATGGAATGTTTGTATTCCTCTTAAATTCATATGCTAAAATTCTAACATCCAATGTGATAGAATTTGGAGGTGGGGTTTTATGGAGGTCATTAGCCCTCATCAATGAGATTAATGCCCTTATGAATGAGACCCCTGTCCCTTCCACCGTGAGAGGACACAATGAGAAGACAGTCATGTATGCAGCAGGGATAGAGTGCTCACCAGACACTGAATCTGTAGGTGCCTTTATCCCAGGCTTCCTAGCCTCCAGAAGTGTGAGAAATACTTGTTGTTTGTAAGCCAGTCTATGGTATTTTTGTTACAGCAGCCTGAATGTACCAAAACAATAAAATATGCTATTTTTGAAGACTATTCTTGTAATAATTTGTTGTTGTTCAGTTGCTCAGTTACATTCAACTCTTTGCAACCCCACGGACTGCAGCATACCAGGCTTCCATGTCCTTGTAATGATTATAATATATAAATGTGCTATAGATATTAACTGGTTTTTCCAGTAGTCATGTACAGATGTGAGAGTTGAAGCATAAAGAATAGATGGTTGAACACTGGTTGAACACTGAAGAATAGATGCTTTTGTATTGTGGGGCTGGAGAAAACTCCTGAGAGTCCCTTGGATACCAAGGAGATCAAAATAGTCAATCCTAAAGGAAATCAACCCTGAATATACATTGGAGGACTGATGCTGAAGCTGAAGCCTCAATACTTTGGCCACCTTATGCAAAGAGTGGACTCATTGGAAAAAACTCTGATGCTGGGAAAGATTGAAGGCAAAAGGAGAAGGGGCAGCAGAAGATGAGATGGTTAGAGAGTATCACCAACTCAATGGACATGAACTTGGGCAAACTCCAGGAGATGATGAGGGACAGGGAAACCTGGCGTGTTGCAGGCCATGGGGTCACAAAGAGTTGGACACAACTGAGTGACTGAACACACACACATTAACACTATAGCGTGTAAAGCTAGAGTAAACTCTGAAGAAACTAAGTGGTGAGAAGTCTCAATGTTTATTTTCCATCAATAATATCTGATATTGAAAAAAACTGTGTACTAAGAAATAAACAGAATAATCATATACATGATTTACAGACATTGAAAAATAGCAACATATTTTGATTCTGAGTTATAAGGGTATCTCCTTTTCTAAAAAAAAGAAAAACAAAACCTAGTAGTACTAATTATATGTACTTAGTCAACTCAGTCGTGTCCAACTCTTTGCAACCCCATGGATGGTAGTCCACCAGGCTTCTTTTTCCATGGGGATTCTCCAGGCAGGAATACTGGAGTGCGTTGCCATGCCCTCCCCCAGGGGATCTTCCCAATCCAGGGATCTAGGGATCTAACCCAGTTCTCCTGCATCGCAGGAGGATTCTTTACCGTCTGAGCCACCAGAGAAGCCCTAGTTATATACTGCATGTTAAATCATAACTTGAGCTTCTTGACAGTTTGATTTCCCTAAGATGTCAATTACTATAAATTCATAGTGTTTATAGTCTGTTCTTTTGTGCAGAATAAATATGTTTGGTAGAACTGTCTTTTTGATAATTATGGTCATGAAAGATTGAGTTAGCTTCTGGGTATTTAAAATTCTGTGAATACATAAGAATTTAAAAAATTATCTCTGCATCCCTGCGTATCATAGCATTAATATATGGTATGTGTTTCAAAGAAACAAAGATACAACCAAACAAATATTGGTTATGGATGTGTGCACGTATGCTCAGTCATGTCCATCTCTTTGTGACCCCATGGACTGTAACTCTCCAGGCTCCTTTATCCATGAAATTTTCCAGGTGAGAATACTGGAGTGGGTTGCCATTTTCTACTCTAGTGATCAACTTCACTTCTCTTGCATTGCCTGCATTGGTGGGCAGATTCTTTTTACCACTGTGCCAACTGGTAAGCCCGTTTGAATTATACTTGAGATTATGTGAACCTTTCAAGCACTATTGCAGACCAGGTACAACATTTTACTATTAGAATATAGTGACAGCTGGATCTAGGTAGCAATGTGAACCCCTTAAGATTATAAGGATGCTACAAGGTGAGGTAAACATTTATGTTTTAATTGTCTGCTTTCCCTTTCCAGCAATACTAATTTGGACAGAAAGTAAGAACGCAAGCAAGACGAGCAAAGTTGATTATGTCAGCTCTGTTAAAACACACATATTACAGAATGGATCTGCTCTTCCTGAGTTGGAACTTATAATAGTTCTCATTTCTTCTATGTATTTGGTGGTTTGTTATTTTAAGTGACTTCTTTCTGGAAGGCTATAAAAATGGGGGGCATATCACAGAGAAATAAAGAATGAGAAAAATCTGCCCCAAATAGGAGGAAAATAATTGATTAAAACACAAAAATGAACTGAGACTTCAATGTCTAATAGGATCACGTTTTTGGAAAAAGAGAAACATGGGGTTTGCTATTAAAGAGAGTTAATGCCTTAACAAGCCTGGTGTTGACTGTGTGTCAGGCACTCTTCTGACTATTGTACATGATTAATCAGTTTCATTCTTACTAATATGAAGAGTTACATATATTTCCATGGGGGGCATATCACAGAGAAATAAAGAATGAGAAAAATCTGCCCCAAATAGGAGGAAAATAATTGATTAAAACACAAAAATGAACTGAGACTTCAATGTCTAATAGGATCACGTTTTTGGAAAAAGAGAAACATGGGGTTTGCTATTAAAGAGAGTTAATGCCTTAACAAGCCTGGTGTTGACTGTGTGTCAGGCACTCTTCTGACTATTGTACATGATTAATCAGTTTCATTCTTACTAATATGAAGAGTTACATATATTTCCATAACTCTATTTTACAGATGAGGAAGCTGAGTCAAAGAGAGGTAACTTGCTCAAAGTCACACAAAGAGTATATGGTAGATCCAGCAGAACAAAGATCTTGACTCTAGAAGCTCCAGACTCTGTGTCTTTACTGCTTTCATGCAATGGACCAAAAGTAAAAATGCACTTTTCAGGTGTCAGAATTTTCAAACTTTCAAAATAGATAAAGGAGCCAGCAAAGGAAAAGTAGAGGGGACAGAAACAAGAGAGAGCATCATTGCCCAGGGAGTGTGCGTGGCTGACCCCACAGGATCAGAATATTATGCAGGAATCCACATCCAAAGGTAAAACTGATATTTAGATTTGGAAAGCGATCATGGACCTGATTCTGTCGCTGAGCGTTGACAAACCAGACACAATTCAGAGTAATTCGTCAATATGAGGAGTGAGCTGTTCACACAGAGATGGTGAAATAGCTGACTGGAGTTTTGAGAATTCCGAAGATCTTCTGGGAAGCCATCTAATAAGGGCAACTGGGAAAAAGGTAACAGTAGACAAGTATGTTTCTCTGTAAACATCTACTGTTAGGAGAAGGCTGTGAGTCATACAGTGGAAAATTATGTGCTCTTTGGAATTCTAAAGTCATAATTTCTTCTTCTGAATAGTGTCTTCAGTATTTTTTATTTTCTGTAACATCAAAGACACAGGTTGTTGGAATCTGTTTTTATTTCCCATAAAATCAGGACAAGAGTTTCAACTTGATAGGGCTGTTTCAACTGTTACACAGCATGCTGTATATAATAAAGTTTTAGCATGATGTCTGACTCTATAGTCTTAATATTTCCTGATTGCCTTCAGAATTGCTTCTACAATTTTAGCTAACAAAGATTATTTCTGATATTTATGTCCTGACTCACTGTAACCATTATTGTTGTTGTTTACTAAGTCATGTGTGACTCTTTTGCAACCCCGTGGACTGTAGCCTGCCCGGCTTCTAAGCATGGAATTTTCAGGCAAGAACAATGAAGTATGTTGCCATTTCCTTCTCCAGGGGATCTTCCTGACTCTAGGATCAAAACAGTGTCTCCTTCCTTGGCAAATGGATTCATTACCAATGAAAGCCAGAGAAGCCCGCAGTAACCATTAATGAAGTTGATAAAGGAAGAGGGGAAAAAAAAAGATTTTAAAGTTCATTTTGCTGACAACACTGACTAAGATGTTCTAACCGCAGGTATTTAAGGAAGAGTCAGGGCACGTGGTTGATTTAATCACAGTGTAAGCATCCTTCTGGATATATTCTCTGATCTTGGTCACATGGGTGAGAGAGCTTTCTAGAATCACATCATGGTACAGTCCATGGACAGAATAACTTTGATGTGACTGTTGCTCTTATTTCATGATCCAGAACTAAGTTACAAGCTGGAAGAGCAAGGCTAGTATAGTGTGTCTAGGGAGACTCAAGCTCAGGAAAAACCCGATATTTAAAATCCAATGTTGTAAATGCTATGATAAACGGATGAACATATTGCAAAGGGGAGCAGAGATAAAGGATCAACGAAGTCAGCATTTTGAAGTAAGCAATATCTTTCCCCAGTCCTAATCTTTACTAATGGCTATTAGTACCCCACAATGTTGACAAGTTACACACACCCTTTCCTATTGATTCTTTGGGAAGTGTACTTTTCTGGGTAAATTTTAAGATATGTGTTTTTTTTTTTCAAATATTTTAAAATCTTACTCCCTAAATTTTGTTTTTTCCCAGAGTTTGCTCGTGGGCATAGTGTACTGAAGTGGTCTCAATGGTCGAGTGTAAGTCATTTAAGTAAGTGGCTCTTATGTGAATATACTACTTCCTTAATTTCTTCATTTTGTAGGTAGTTAAATAAAAGCAGATGTTTTAAATCAATATAGCTGAAAAATGGAAAGAGGGAAGGGTGTTGAAGTCGGTGGAATCAAACCCTGGGAGGATCAGAGAAAATGACCCATTGCCATTAAACTGAAGGAGCTGAGTTGAGGAGACAGAGGAACCAGGTAGGAAAATGTAACACTACAAGTGGGCCATGAGGTGTTCTGAGATGGAGTTTCGCTGGAACATGTTCACTTAAACAACCTTTCTAATGGGAAAGACTTTCTAAAGTCCTCCCTTCAAGCATCAGAGTTCTTGCATCACACCGTCCACTTGACCCAAGCGTGGCTAAAAAGCACCAAGAGTGCTAAATTAATAAAAGGTATTACTTCTTTTCCTATTGAACTGTTCAAGGTGTTTTGTGTGTCTTGAATCTTAACTTCACCAAGAAACCATCAGTAACACATTTAAGAAACATTCACTGATACTAAGTATAGCTAAAAAAAAAAATAAAAGCTAGCTGTGGAGGTGGAAAGATGCTCAGCCTCTGTCAGTGCAGACAAAACCATGGAAATCGATATTGAGGATGGTTGCTGTCATAATGGAGGCATATGTAAGTGAGACATAAAGTTACAGAGCAGTAGTCTGCATTCTGTAGATTGTGAGTTAAACACTCAGATGCTTTTTGTGGAAAGGGCAAAAGAATGGATGTCTGGGCTCTTCACTCTTTCTGTCCCCTCTTACACACCCTCTTTCCACTGGTTCAACCAGCGGATTGTGCTTTTAATGGTTGATACCTTCAAATTCTACTTTCAGTTTATTTAGAGAAAGAATACAATAGCCAACAAAAATAAAGACTCTGTTGTTTCAAGATCACACAGCTAAGAGAAGTCACTGATTCTGCCTGAATGTTACGGATGTAGATCATGAAACTTTCCTTGGATAATTCTATATTTTAATATTTATTGCAAAATACATTGAATGAGTAAATATTAATAAAAACACAATACTAAGCCCCAATGTATCTACTACCTCACTCCTAAAGGAAATCAGTCCTGAATATTCATTGGAAGGACTGATGCTGAAGCTTAAGCTCCAATACTTTGGCCACCTGATGAGAAGAACTGACTAACTGGGAAAGACCCTGATGCTGGGAAAGATTGAAGTCAGGAGGAGAAGGGGATGGCACAGGATGAGATGGTTGGATGGCATTACTGACTCAATGGACGTGAGTTTGAGCAAGCTCCGGGAGTTGGTGATGGACAGGGAAGCCTGGTGTGCTGTGGTCTATGGGGTCACAAAGAGTCAGACATGACTGAGAGACTGAACTGAACCTATTTTAAAAGAAAAAATTCCACAATTATGGACAGAGACTCCTTTTAGATTTTACCCCATCTTTCCTCCCAGAGGTGACTCTTAAACTAACTTTGGAGATTATCATGCCACTGTGTACATTCTTACAATATACTATATAGTTTGACTAAATTTAAACTTTTTGTAATTTATACCATTTTTTTTGGTCTGCATCTTGCTGTTTTCATTTGGTTTATTTTATGGGATCCATCCATGTTGACAAAAGTAGCTTTATTTTATTCATTTTCAGTATTGAATACTACTTCATTTTTTGAAACTAATAAAACTTATAATTAACTGTCACATTGATTTTATACATTTTTTTCTAAATTTTAATAAAGCAGTATGGTAGGCAGAAATCTGAGATGGCTCCCAAGATTCCTAACCTCTGTTCTACACATCGTGTATAATTTCCTACTAGTAGCTGTGGGCAAGACTATTTGTATGATAGATTTAACTTAAAAAAAAACTAAAAGTTACATTCTAAGCCAAAACTGAAGTGGTTTGGAAATGAACTTGAGGTTGAAAATCAACTGACTTTGAGTTAATCAAGTGGGAGATTGTGCTAGGTGGGCTTAACTTAATCTGTGAGCCCTTAAAAGGGGCCAAATCTTACCTAAAGGAAAAGATCCAAAATATGAAAAATATACTCACGCTGACTTTAAATAAGCAAATAAACATTGTGAACTGCCTGCAGAGAGGGATAACCTCTAGGAACAGGGTCCAGGCTTACAGTCACAAGGAACTGCTTCTTAGCAACAATCTAAATGAGCTTGGGAGAGGATCTCCAGTCTCAGATGGAATCTCAGCTCTGGCCAACACTGGGATTTTAGTCTTGGGAGGCCCTGAGCAGAGGACCCAGCATCTGAATTCTGGAAACTGCAAGATAATTTGTATTAACTTAATCCACAAAGTTTGTGGTCATTTGTTACACAGCAATAGAAAATTAATATCAGGCTTCCCAGGTGGCTCAGTAGTAAAGAATCTGCCTGCCAATGCAGGAAACACAGGAAATGTGCGTTTGATCCCTGGGTTGGGAAGATCCCCTGGAGGAGGAAATGGCAATGCACTCCAGTTTTCTTGCCTGGAAAAATTCCGCGGACAAAGGAGCCTGGTAGGCTACAACCCACAGGATTACAAAGAGTCGGACCTGACTGAGCATGCCAGATGAATAGCAGCTATATAGTTTTGCTATATATTTCCTTGTACACTTGCATGAGTGAGTCTCTTAGTTATGTACTGAGAGCTCTGTTTGCAAAGTTGTAGGCTGTATGTGTTTACCTTTGCCAGATAGTGCTAAATGGTTCCATAGAGGTAACTCTTATTACCAGCTATGTATAAAATGGCTTAGCTGGTAGCTCGGTTGGTAAAGAATCCACCTGCAATGCAGGAGACCCCAGTTGGATTCCTGGGTCAGGAATATGTGCTGGAGAAGGGATAGGCTACCCACTCCAGTATTCCTGGGCTTCTCTTGTGGCTCAGCTGGTAAAGAATCTGCCTGCAATATGGGAGACCTGGGTTGGGAAGATCCTCCAGAGAAGGGAAAGACTACCCACTCCAGTATTCTGTCCTAGAGAATTCCATAGACTGTATTGTCCATGGGGTCGCAAAGAGTCGGACATGACTGAGTGAGTCTCACTTTCATACATAAAATAGCAGCTGACTTTCTTAGGTGAAGAAGTAATTTTCAAATTATCCATCGTATAATCAAGACTTCTCTGTGACACTTCATTCTTCTGGGAAAACCCTTTACGAACACAGGTTCCTAGCATAATAGAATATCATTAACACATTTTTTCTTAAGAATGTAATATGTATATGTATCTGTCACATTGCATAGTGTATAACTGCATTCTGCAAATTATAAATATTACTAAAATAATAATTAAGGATACTAATTTTTAACATATAACTACTATATTTTTGGTTTTGTTTTTCCATTTTGTTTCCTGAGATGCAGCAGTCTTCTTGCTCATGCAAAATACACAGTGAAAAATAATATAATGTCTGCATTCTGAGTGACCTCCAAATTTATGAGCAATACCGAAATACTCAAAAGATCCTTTGTAAACATTAGAGGCAGGAACAAAAGAAAGGTCACTACTTTTGCTTCTGCATATCTATATTTGCGCATGTTGCTAGGCAATGGAAGAAAATCACAGCCCTAAAGCTTTAGCTCGCCTTTTTCTGACATCCACTATTAAAACAAGCAAAATCCCCCTGAAACAAATATATGAAGTGATATAATTTTGCATAAGTATTTTTGGAATGTTGTTAATCATTAGCACCTATCTTAGGCAGTGAAAAATTAATTTCTCTGTTAGAAAATATGAAATTTTGTTTCTTCTTTTCTCCTGCTTTTCTTGTGAAACAATGTCAGATCTCTTGTTTATTATTATATTTTTAAAAAGTCAATTTTCCCCTAAAAGTCCAAAATAATGTTCAACAGTCTCTTGGCATTCATAGGTTTAATATTTGAGCCTTTAATTTTTCATGAGAGTTCCTGATGATTACCTATATTCTTTCATAATTCTGCTGAGGCATATATGTGGAAGTGGGGACTTTCCAAGTGGTCCTAGTGTAAAGAAACCGCCTGCTAATGCATGAGACACAAGAGATGCCAGTCCAATCCCTGGGTTGCGAAGATCCCCTGGAGTAGGAAATGGCAGCCCACTCCAGTATTCTTACCCATAAAATTCAATGGACAAAGGAGCCTAGAAGGCTACAGTTTATTGGGTCACAAAGAGTCGGACAGGCTGAGCATATATACATATATGTGGGGGTGGGCTTAGCCAACCATTCAGAATACTTACCACACAAGACAAGTTGTTCTTTGCATAGACTCTCTTTTCCTTGTGAATTAGGAAAAAAGTACCTTTGTTTCTTTGTGAAATTGCCACCTCTCACCTCCACATTCACACATTTCAACTCCGATGGTGGAAAAGGCAATGAACGTTGGTTTAAAACACTACTTACTACTAATCAAAAAGAGCCTTGGTAATGGCCAACTTTGAGACTGCAGCCTTTCTGTACGTCTTCAGTAGGCATCCCATTTGAATGCCATATATTGCCTTTTGATATTCTGTGCTATTCGTTGTGACATCTGTAGGCAAGGATCTGAAGAGACTTTAATTTTTAATGAAAGCAGTTGATGTATATAAAGCATTCTATAAGGAGCACAAACTTTCATGGTCTCTATGTCTCTGTCTCTGAGAATGGACACTTCCTGGGCATTTTTTCATCTGCTAAGAAACTACCTTTTTACTCTCACTGTTTCCAGTGTCTTTTGTCTTAGGCTTTCTTCATTCCTCCACTTGTGCTTAAATTGAGGTCCCTCCTCTGCCATTATACCCAGTGCATCCCTTTCTGAACATCATCACATTATGCTATGACCATATATTTATCCCACTCTTGCCCTGGACTACATATTTGAACATGCAAAGTCCTTATTGATCCACTTGCATGATGTTGTGAGGCATTCACACAATGCCTGTAATATAGTAGAGCCTTAATAGCTGGATACTGAAAGCAATTGTAATATAATAGCTAGGAGCAAGAATTCTGAAGTCATACTCTTGGGATAGAGTCCCAGTTCTAATATTGATAAACTATATTTACTTTCAAGTCATCCACATAGCACAACACATTTCATATACTGCTCGAGGCTATGGGGCATCATTCACATGAACTACAATATAAAAGGTTAACCTGGAGCCCTTACTGCTGATGATCTCTGTTCGTCTTGGTTTTCCCATCTTTTCATCAGGATAACTATTGTTCCTACATCAAATAGCTGTGAAGACAAAAAGAGGTATTATATGTTAGGTACGTCGAATACTGTGTTCTATGGAGTAAGAACTAAAACTGTTAATTTTTTTTATCTTCTAATTATTATTATTATATGAGATGAAAACAGTCACAATTTTTGCCTAGGATTCCATTAAATGAAGAAACCATTTACTTTTTTATTAAAATTTTTAAGAAATAATTTTTTTAATTTATTTATTTTTGTTTGTGTTGGGTCTTCGTTGCTGCTCAGGCTTTTTCTCTAGCTGTGGTGTGCAAACTTCTCATTGCTGTGGCTTCTCTTGTTCCAGAGAAAGGGCTCTGGGCTTTCAGGCTTTAGTACTTGTGGCACGTGGCTCAGTAGTTGCAGCTCCCAGGCTTTAGAGCAGGGCTCAGTAGTTGGGGCACACAGACTTAGCTGCACTGTGGAACATCTTTCGGGACCAGGGATTGAACCCATGTCTCCTGCATGGGCAGGCAGATTCTCAACCACCAAGCCACTAGAGTAACCCTTCATTATGTTTTGAAAAATGATCATTAAGTTTTTATCCAGTTTTTATCTTTATAATTATTGCAAATTAAAAATGCATTCTAATGCAGGTCTCCATGAGCACTCATCTCTAGACAGATGCCTAGAAGTAGAATCTGTGGGTCCAAAGGTATGCACAGGTTCAGTCTAACCAGATAGAGACCAGTTGTTTTCCACAGGACCACCATAACAACTTACACTCCTACCAACACACTAGTTGTGAATATGTTCCTGTTTCTCACATCTCCATCAATACTTGCTTGATCTTGGACATACTAATGGGTAGGAAATATTTCATTGCTGCTGTATTAGTATTCAATCTTTTAGTTAGAGTATAATCACTTTACAATGTTGTGTTAGTTTCTACTGTACAACAAACTGAATCAGTTATAAGTATATAAATATCCTCTCCTCTTTGAGCCTCTCTCCTTCCCATCTCCCCATCCAACCCCTCCAGGTCATCACAGAGCACCAAGCTGAGGTCCCTGTGCTATATAGCAACTTCCCACTACTATGTATGTTACACATGGAAGTATGCATATATCAATATTGGTTCTATATTGCTACCATAACAAATTACCACAAATCTAGGGGTTAAAATAACAACCATTTATTGTGTCACAGTTTTGTAGATCAGAAGTCTGGGAATAATGTGCCTAAGCTTGTTTTGTGTTTAAAATCATTTGTAGGAAAAATTGAGGTTTATGCACGTCTGCGTTTTCTTTTTTTTCCTAGATTCTCTGGATGATTCCATTTGCAAACTCAGTCATGGTGTTGGCCTAATTCAGATTTCTTTTTTCCTTCCTGGCTGTGAGCCAGGGACCTGACTGCTCTGAGAGGTTGCCTGCCTTTCCTCTCAGGTGCCCCATCTGGCTCCCCCCAGCAATGGTGGGGCCATCCCAGCTCACTTAGAATTTCTCAGACTTCTCTTTAGACCTTACCTCTCTTGTTCCAGCTAGAGAGGTTCTCTGCTTTGAGGACTCATTTGATTGGGTTAAACTTACCTAGATAATCCAAACTGCTGTCACTATTGTGAGGCCCATACCCTTAATCACATCTGCTAAGTCCTTTTTGCCATGTAATGCAAAGAGATTCTAGAGATTGGGGCCTTCTCATCTTTGAAGTGAAGTGAAAGTCATTCAGTTGTGTCTGACTCTTTGCGACCCCATGGACTATAGAGTTCATGGAATTCTCTAGGTCAGAATACTGGAGTGGGTGGCCTTTCCATTCTTCAGAGGATCTTCCCAACTCAGGGATTGAACCCAGGTCTCCTGCATTGCAGGTGGATTCTTTACCAGCTGAGCCACACCTACCACAGTTCTGTTGATTTGCCCTTTGTTGATTGCTATTGAGAATTAGCATATTTTTTTCTGTTAATTGCCCAGACTGGCTTCTATGGCTCGAATTGCCTATTCATAGACTTTTTCCAGATTTTTTTTTTTAAGGTCATTTGTCTTTTCTTATTAATTTGCTGAGGTTTATCATATATTGTGACTAGTAATGCTTATATGTATGTCCACTGCAATATTTTTAAATTGTGGTTTAACTTTTAAATGAACTTATGACGTCTTAAAATAGTCAAACATTTCAAATTTTAATGTGGTCAAATTTAGCAATCATTTTACCTAATATTATAAGAACATTCATTTATATTATCTTCTAAAAACCTTTCAGCTTCCTGTTTTCCATTTTGCCTTTCTGTGTCTTAAAATGATTTGAAATTGATATTAAAGGATATGGCATTAGATATAGGTATGCAAACATGCATGCGTGCTCAGTCATATTCAATTCTAAGACCCTATGGACGGTTGCCTGCTAGGCTCCTCTGTCCATGGAATAACTTTATCTTTAAAAAAATTTGCCACAACACAATTTAATAGTACCAATGTCTTGTTGGGTTGTCAAATTATCATAAATAAAGTTTCCATAATTTTTAACTCTTGACTGTTTTATGCTTACTATCATCATAACATGCAATTAATAATATGATCTTAACGGTGGCTGTAAGGAGATACCCCTCATCCAAGGTAAGGAACAGTGGCTGTGTTTTGCTGGAGCAGCCGTGAAGAGATACCCCATGCCGAAGGTAAGAGAAACCCAAGTAAGATGGTAGGTATTGCAAGAGGGCATCAGAGGGCAGTCACACTGAAATCATACTCACAGAAAACTAGTCAGTCTAATCACACTAGGACCACAGCCTTGTCTAACTCAATGAAACCAAGCTATGCCCTCAGGGCAACCCAAGATGGGCAGGTCATGGTGGAGAGGTCTGACAGAATGTAGTCCACTGGAGAAAGGAATGGCAAGCCACTTCAGTATTCTTGCCTTGAGAACCCCATGAACAGTATGAAAAGGCAAAATGATAGGATACCAAAAGAGGAACTCCCCAGGTCATTAGGTGCCCAGTATGCTACTGGAGGTCAGTGGAGAAATAACTCCAGAAAGAAAGAAGGGATGGAGCCAAAGCAAAAACAATACCCAGCTGTGGATGTGATTGGTGATAGAAGCAAGATCCGATGCTGTAAAGAGCAATATTGCATAGGAACCTGGAATGTCAGGTCCATGAATCAAGGCAAATTGGAAGTGGTCGAACAAGAGATGGCAAGGGTGAATGTTGACATTCTAGGAATCAGTGAACTAAAATAGACTGGAATGGGTGAATTTAACTCAGATGACCAATATATCTACTACTGCAGGCAGGAATCCCTCAGAAGAAATGGAGTAGCCATCATGGTCAACAAAAGAGTCTGAAATGCAGTACTTGGATGCAATCTGAAAAACGACAGAATGATCTCTGTTTGTCTCCAAGGCAAACCATTCAATATCACAGTTATCCAAGTCTATGCCCCAACCAGTAACACTGAAGAAGCTGAAGTTGAACGATTTTATGAAGACCTACAAGACCTTTTAGAACTAACACCCAAAAAAGATGTCCTTTTATAGCGGACTGAAATGCAAAAGTAAGAAGTCTAGAAACACCTGGAGAACAGGCAAATTTGGCCTTGGAATGTGGAATGAAGCAGGGCAAAGACTAATAGAGTTTTGCCAAGAAAATGCACTGGTCATAGCAAACACCCTCTTCCAACAACACAAGAGAAGACTCTACACCTCGACATCACCAGATGGTCAACACCGAAATCAGATTGATTATATTCTATGCAGCCAAAGATGGAGAAGCTCTATACAGTCAACAAAAACAAGACCAGGAGCTGACTGTGGCTCAGATCATGAACTCCTTATTGCCAAATTCAGACTCAAATTGAAGAAAGTAGGGAAAACCGCTAGACCATTCAGGTATGACCTAAATCAAATCCCTTATGATTATACAGTGGAAGTGAG
>SJYT01028579.1:120648-134412 GCA_006410635.1 Cephalophus harveyi | reverse complement strand
AGGAGGAGAAGGGGACGACCGAGGATGAGATGGCTGGATAGCATCACTGACTCGATGGATGTGAGTCTGAGTGAACTCCGAGAGATGGTGATGAACAGGGAGGCCTGGCGTGCTGTGATTCATGGGGTCGCAAAGAGTCGGATACGACTGAGCGACTGAACTGAACTGAACTGAACTGTAGAATTATTTTTTGCTATATAGTAAGTTTTTACCTATATTTGCATTAATATGACTATATTTAAAAATATTATTTTGACTATATTTGCATTAATATGAATTGAGATCGCCCATAGCTGAAATATTTGAAGTTACTTTAATGCTACAATTAGTTATAAGTCTATTTGTTTTAGTCAAATATCCAGACTTTAGAAAATGTTTTATAATTTATAGTTTTACACTATTTTTTATTTTACTTATTAATTTCTTTATTTCTCTCAGTTAATAATCCAGCATGCTGCTACTGCTAAGTCGCTTCAGTCGTGTCCGACTCTGTGTGACCCCACAGACAGCAGCCCACCAGGCTCCGCCACTGGGCTTCTCCAGGCAAGAACACTGGAATGGGTTGCCATTTCCTTCTCCAATGTATGAAAGTGAAAAGTGAAAGTGAAGTCGCTCAGTCGTGTCTGACTCTTCACGACCCCATGGACTGCAGCCTTCCAGGCTCCTCCGTCCATGGGATTTTCCAGGCAAGAGTACTGGAGTGGGGTGCCATTGCCTTCTCCATAACTGAAATTGATTTCTCCTAGGAATTAGAAAAGTGAAAGTGAAAGTGAAGTCGCTCAGTCATGTCCGACTCTTTGCGACTCCATGGACAGTAGCCTGCACCAGGCTCCTCTGTCCATGGGATTTTCTAGGCAAGAGTATTGGAGTGGGTTGCTATTTCTTTCTCCAGGGAATCTTCCCAACCCAGGGATCGAACCCAGGTCTCCCGCATTGTAGACAGACACTTTACCATCTGAGCCGCCAGGGAAGTCCAGGAGTTAGAAAACTTGATATCAAATTCCAGTTTGGTAACTATTGTTCTGTGATCTTGAATAAGACATTAACACTCTCTGGGTCTCAATTTTTCAGTCTCAGTATGAAGGGATTACTGCTACTGCTAAGTCGCCTCAGTCCTGTTCAACTCTGTGCGACCCCAGAGACAGCAGCCCACCAGGCTCCCCCGTCCCTGGGATTCTCCAGGCAAGAACACTGAAGTGGGCTGCCATTTCCTTCTCCAATGCAGGAAAGTGAAAGTGCCACAAGAGAAATGTAAATTTCCAAATTCCTTGAAAAAAACCTTAAAGAAGGCATTACTGTAAACTTCCTATCAAAATGGTATGCTATTATAGTTTTTCATCAATTTACAGATTATATTTTCCCAAGGTTCAACTAACATCACTTCCCTTTTATATAGCCCAATATTGTCCATTCTTCTAACTTTTATTCATGCATCCAATTGCTTGCATCTTGAAAATTGCATCTTGATAATTCCAAGTGGAGAAAAAAAGCAAAAGTATTTTCTCCTGGAAAAATAAATTCACCTCCTTAAACTGGACTCATAACTTAGCTATATGTTGGTCTTAAGCCTTTTCAGTATTAACTCATGATTTTTCTACACAACATTTCACTTTAAATAGATGAATCTGTTGTAATCCAGCTGCATGTGTGCTCAGTCGCTTCCGTCTTTTTGGCTCTTTGTGACCCTATGGACAGTAAACCATCAGGCTCCTCAGTCCATGGGATTCTCCAAGAATACTGGAGTGGGTTGCCATGCCCACCTCCAGGGGCTCTTCCTGACCCAGGGATCAAACCTGCATCTCCTGAATCTCCTACATTGCAGGTGGATTCTTTAAAGCTGAGCCAGCTACACAAATGTAAATTAGTTGTGGATAATTCGAATAGCGTGGACACTTGCCTAGTAAACAATTTTTCTATATTTCTTTTATCCTTCAACATTATGTGGAATAAAATGAGTCAAGGAAGTACCATTAATCCAACACCATGAGCAACAATTTCTTGCTTGTCTTTAAATAATTTCTGAAACATATTTTAAAACATAATATAAAAGACAAATTTTGTGTAATATCATTTATATCTGGGATCTAAAAAAGCCAAACTCATAGAAACAAGTAAAATGGTGGTTATCAAGGACTGTGGGTCAGGGAACTGAAGACATGTCAATCAAATGGTATAGGTTACCAGTTACTCATTGGAAAAGACCCTGATACTTAAAAAGATTAAAAGCAATAGGAGTAGGGCGTGGCAGAGGATGAGATGGTGTGATAGCATCACCAACTCAATGGACATGAATTTGAGCAAATTGATGCTCAAATAGTGAGGAGATAGTGGAGGACAGGGAAGCCTGGTGTGCTACAGTCCATGGGCTCACAAAGAGTCGGAGACAACTTAGTGACTCAACAACAACAAGCAGTTAAATGATGAGTATGTTCTGAGGATCTAATGTACAACAGAGTAACTATAGTTAACAACACTGTCCTATATACTTGAAAGTTACTAGGATAACAGATCATGAAGTTGCTCACCAAAATGAAAAGAAAATGGTAATTATGTGAAATTATGCTGGTATTAGCTAACCCGACTGTGGTGATCATTTTGCAATATATGCAAGTATCAAATCATCATCTTAAACTTGCACAATGTTAAATGTCAGTTATATCTTAATAAGTCTGGAAAAAAAACCTGAAGAGAAACATACTCTAGAGATAAACATAGACAGAGTTCAGGAATTTGAAAATACAATTAATACCAGACATCAAAAGAGACAGTTCAGTTCAGTTCAGTTCAGTCGCTCAGTCGTGTAAGTGAAAGCATAAGGTGCTTTTTTTTTCTTTCCTTTATTTTTTTGCCATGTCAGCCAATCAGATAAGGCCACTGGCGTCAGTACCCATCGACTCTTCTGGATAATACCTAATTCATTTAGGTCCAAACATACTTTTTCCTGAGATAAGTTAACTTTTGACCTCTAAAAATAGTTTTCTAAAATTAGGTAAAAGCATTCACCATTGAATCTATTGTTTTACTTCAGAAAAACCACAAATGACTAGATCGAACTCTGGCTGTGAAAAGTATCCACCTTCAGAAACTAGGGATTATAAAACAGAATGAGGTGGTTCCCATTTGTACACCTGTGGCGGATTCATGTCAATGTATGGCAAAACCAATACAGTATTGTAAAGTAAAATAAAGTAAAAATAAAAAAAAGATACAGTATATTTCTTCATATAATTTATGTACACCCTTTTTCTAGGGCTCTAGATATTACTTAGTGTGCAACTGATATACAAGAAAACTGTAGAGAAGAAAAAATGTATTGGGTAGAGGATAGAATACCAATGATGAGTTTGGTTAGCAATTTAAATAAAAGTGATATCTTCTTTATTATTACCATTAATATTATTCTTTTAAAATATTTATGTTTTTATGGTTTATTATTTAGCTAAGTATTTAGGCCCAGAAGCAATTCACTGAAGAAAATCTTTTTTAAAAATTTAAATAAACAGAAATAAAGTCTGAAGATGATGCCCTGCTGCTTTTTATTTCTGAAAAATCATATAATAAAAGGAGGACCACAGAGGGTTTTAAATAAATCCCAAAATGAGGTACAAATAAAATGAAGAAATAGCTTCCTTGACCTATTTAAAACGTGTTTTTTCAAACTTTTTTCTTTATTCCTATAGCTTTCTCAATCAAGGACTTAGTATAGCTCAGTAGGTGCAGTAGGTTGGTAAAAGTTAATACCAATTTTGCATGAGCTAGAGCTGTTCCTCACTTGAACTTGAGAAGAACAATGTGAACTCAGCTCAGTATGAAAGACCACATAAAAATATACTAAATTTTATTTGGATTTATGGTACTAGCATAGCAAAAGGTATCATGTACATTTATTTATCTTGAGACTGAATTATTCATGGTGAATATCCTAGTGAAAATCTAGTCCATCTTCCAGAAACCAATCTTTTTTTGCCTGAATTTTGCGAAGAGATGAATTAAGTCTATTCAAATAGCATTCAGTCTCGCTTAAAAATAAACAGTTGAACAGTCATCTAATGACATTTCCTTGTGTTGGGAGTTGACAATCTAAAACATCTACATCCATGATATAGTGGACTTTGAGGGGAGAGTCCTCAAAATATTCTCCATCTTGACATGATTGCAAGCATCATTTCTGATAGAGTCTTAGGGTCCCTAGGATAGCCCAGATGTCAGTGTTTCTGCATGTTTGAGTCGGTACCTGCAATAACTTGGAGAGAGGCCAACCCTGAATCACTAGCTAACTAAAGAGAAATCTTAGAAAGTGATGTCTTTGGAGAAGCAATTCACATAAGCATAGTAAAATTCCTGTGTTCAGGTTTTGATTTGGAAGTAGGAGAGTGAGAAGCCCATAGAGATAGAACAAAATAAGGGAACATAGGAAACATGTTTTTACCCTGTGGCACCCCACTCCAGTACTCTTGCCTGGAAAATCCCATGGATGGAGGAGCCTGGTAGGCTGCAGTCCATGGGGTCGCTAAGAGTCAGACACGACTGAGTGACTTCACTTTGACTTTTCACTTTCATGCATTGGAGAAGGAAATGACAACCCACTCCAGTATTCTTGCCTAAAGAATCCCAGGGATGGGGGAGCCCAGTGGGCTGCCGTCTATGGGGTCGCACAGAGTCGGACACGACTGAAGTGACTTAGCAGCAGCAGCAGACATGATTTACTGATGTAAAGATGACAATGTGAGGTTTTATTTTCTTTACTATTATGATATATTTGTGATTTTTTTTATCATCAAGCCAGGCCTAACTATGTGAAGTCTAGATCAGTGGTTATGATATGCACAAGTGCTAAGTAAGCCCCCACATGAACCATGCTGGTTACCATTAAAAATGTAAAATGAGGCCATATCCCAAGAAATTCTGATTCAGCAGAGAAGGAATGAGATTCAAGAAGCTTGATAATAATAATAATTTAATACTAAATCTTTAAGAGGTCTAGTACAGAAGCAACCACATGGCAGACCACATCAAACTGAAGTAAATGAAACATCATGAAACAGGTCAGGATGGATCACTGAGTAAATAGGTTGACCCAACATTTTAAGTCCTGGAAGTAAAAGTGGGTCAGTGAGGCAGGTTGATAATTTCCCTTCACCCTAATTCTTCCCTCATTTTATTTTAATAAAACTTTTAGCTAAGCAGACAAACACTGAAACATAAAGATAAATTTCTAAATCTTTCCTTGCCTGTTCATTCAGTCATTTCATTTCAGTTGCACAGTCGTGTCCGACTCTTTGCAACCCCATGAATCGCAGCATTGCAGGCCTCCCTGTCCCTCACCAACTCCCGGAGTTCGCTGAAATTCATGTCCGTTGAGTCAGTGATGTCATCCAGTCATCTCATCCTCTGTCATCCCCTTTTCCTCCTGCCCCAAATCCCTCCCAGCATCAGGGTCTTTTCCAATGAGTCAATTCTTCTCATGAGGTGGCCAAAGTATTGGAGTTTCAGCTTCAGCATCAGTCCTTCCAATGAACACCCAGGACTGATCTCCTTTAGGATGGACTGGTTGGATCCCCTTGCAGTCCAAGGGACTCTCAAGAGTCTTCTCCAACACCACAGTTCAAAAGCATCAATTCTTCAGCACTCAGCTTTCTTCACAGTCCAACTCTCACATCCATACATGACCACTGGAAAACCATAGCCTTGACCAGACAGATCTTTGTTGGCAAAGTAATATCTCTGCTTTTAAATATGCTTTCTAGGTTGGTCATAACTTTCCTTCCAAGGAGTAAGTGTCTTTTAATTTCATGGTTGCAATCAAACCATCTGCAGTGATTTTGGAGCCCCCCAAAATAAAGTCTGACACTGTTTCCACTGTTTCCCCATCTACTTGCCATGAAGTGATGGTGGATGTTGTCAAATGACTGATTTACAGCTAATGGGCTGTCAGAAGAAATGTTCTATGTTAGTTTAGGAGATATCTTTCCCCATTCTTTCATCATTCTTTTCTTTTCTTTCCTTTGGCTATTCCAAAGGAAACAAAGCAGAAGCTGCCAAATTATCTTTATCTTACCTTTCACATTATTCCTCACCTATATTCTTATTTTAAAAATTAATGCACATGAATAAATATCAAGGGTGCACAGTATAGAGGAGATAGTAATCTGGGATGCCAAGGGCAGGATACAGAGTGACTCAGAAATAATATCTTCATTGGGTTGGTCCTATGTCATTTGAAACATTAGAAAGCAACATATCAAGTCTGAGAAATTTGTAGTTTAAAGAATCTGTCTGCAATACAGGAGACCTGGGTTTGATCCCTGGGTCAGGAAGATCCCCTGGAGAAGGCAACACACTTCAGTATTCTTGCCTGGAGAATTCCATGGACAGAGGAGCATGGTAGGCTACCGTCCATGGGGTCACAAAGAGTTGGACAAGACTGAGTGACTTAAAAAAAAAAACAAATAGAAGTGTATTTTCAAGTTTTAGATGTCTTTTACTGTATTTTTAAACACTATTTAAAAATTAAAAATCTAGAAATGTGATGAATCAAATGGTTAGACTTTCTAATATCACTTCACTTTTGCATTTCTGGAATGTATCCTTTTGGATTGTGGAGTATTAATCTTTTAATATACTTTCAGTTTACCTTTTATCTATGATTTTTTTTTTTTACCTCTAGTCATAAATAAGATTTAAGCCTATATTTGGGGCTGTCTCTTATACACATCTAAACACTTTTGAAAAAGGCTTGGACAGGATTAATGGGAGCCAACAAAGTCTGTCTGAATGATTAATGGGAACTATCAGAGGGCAGCTGTCAGGGCCAGCAGCCGCAGGAAATCTCTTGCTATCTATTGATATTATCTGCTAATATGCAGAAGGCTGAAGAAGCCAAAAAAATGGGCTCACCTTATTCAGGACTGTAGTGCAGAAGAACAACTCCAGCTAACAGTAAAGGAGCACAGTCTCTGCAAGCCATGGCCCACCATGGAAGTAAGCCAGCAAAAAAATATTCGAATTTCTCTCCCCACCTGCCCTCTGATTTGCTCCCTTTGGCCAAACTCAACCAGAACCAGGGAATGTTGTGGCCCAGGGGATGCAATTCCAGGGTACAACCTCTGGGGGCAGAATGTAGGGTGAAAATGCGTAGGGAGCAATATACCCACAGGAGCACTGACCCAAATGGAATAAAACACAATACTATCTGATTTTCCCCATGCCCTACCTTCAGATTTTCTTTCTTCCATGCAACACCCTTCTCTGATTAAAAAAAAAAAGAACTATTTAAAACAAAGACGTTTTAATAATGTACTGAGAGATTGTAGCTAAGGTATAAAACTTGAATATTTACAAAATGGATTGTTTAACCCAGAAGGACACAGATAATTTGGGCAAAAGTATAAGGTCTGAGATCCCATTCGTTTGAGAAACACAGTACATTGTGCCTGAGCCATCAGGGAAGGCCCCCAAAACACAGGGCACTGTTCTGTTACTGGAGACCATCAGTGGGCATCGGCTAATGAGGAAACATGTTGCATATTTTATAGTAGTTCAGAATCCAGACTTTCGCTTTGGTCTGATTTGGTTCAGACAGCTTCTTCAGCAGTTGCTGTCCATGTAAATCCACCCAAATTATTTGATATAAGTCTAAAGATCTTCAGCTCTAAAATACGAGTGATGATAATAATACTTACCTCAAAAGACTCCTGTCATGATCTAATTCAGAGCAGGCACTCAATAATGTGAGCTATTATTTATTATATTAAAAGTACTGAGAAGTCTCCCAGGTTTTTTTTTTTTTTTTTGGGGCTTTCATTGGATTTCAATGTTAGTTATATAAACTGTAATATCAAAGATCTGTAAAATAGTTTTGAAGCATTTTTTCCTTATGATGTGGAATTCTATCAACAAAATTGAAATATTTTTCCAAGATAGTTTGATACAACTGACTCTTAAAACTGCCTTTGCCAGGCATACTAAAAAAAATAACTATGATTTATTGTTCTAATAACATTTTGTTACTGTATTTAATTTTAGTAACATATATTGAAATCTATTTAAAATTCTTATTCTATGAAGCTTGAATTTTTCATCCTTTTATTAATTTTCTCAGCAGTAAAGAACCGACATGCAATGCACAAGAGGTTGATGCAGCTCACTGGTAAAACACAGGCTTTGTATATATGAGGCCCTGGGTTTGATCCTTGGGTGGGGAAGATCTCCTGGAGGAGGACATGGCAACCCACCCTAATATTCTTGCCTGGAGAATCCCATGAACAGAGGAGCCTAGGAGATGGGTGGGTTACAGTCCATAGTGTTGCAAAGAGTCAGACATAACTGAAGCAACATAGCACACACAATGTAAGAGACACAGTAGGAGCTACAATTTCCATCCTTGGGTTGGGAAGATCCCCTGGAGTAGGAAATGGCAACCCACTCCAGTATTCTTGCCTGGAAAATTCCATAGACCGCACATTGGGGTCACAAATGAGTCAGAAAAGACTTAGTGCCTAAACAACAACATTAGCATATATAATAGCATTTATAATAGCATATACAATAGCATGTATAAACATAAATCATTATCTAAAAATAACTGTAAGTCAATATTAAAACGCCTTTTTTTTTTTTCTTTCAGGCACTAGTTATATGTATTTTATAAGTATTTGGCCTCAAACCTGGACACTCTATTAAGAGAAAAGTTAAAGTTGTCTTAAAAGTTTTATGAATAGTTAACATGAGAGAACATTATGTTTTCTTCTTTTGAAGAAAAAACATTCTAATGCCAATACATGAAGAATTCCAATACATGAGCCTCTATGGAGATCATATTCCTTCTCTCAATAGGCAGTATTTTTTTTTAATGTATGACGTCCTGGGCTCCTGTGGGCACAGAACGGGGAACTTCAGTACCACCTTGATGATGCGCAGATACGTCTCGTTCCTTGTGGGAGGCACTCAGGAACGTCAGGTTGTCCACCAACAGCTGGTAGGAGAGCACTCCAATGCACCCCAGATCCACCTTCTTCCTGTGTGTGCACGCGCCCCTCAATCATCTCTGCAGAAAGGGGGACCAGGTGCCAAACATTGTCTTCCTCCTCAAGGAGAGGGCATGCACCTGAGAAAGTCAGTTCCTAGGCAGGTTGATAAGAAGTCCAAGGGTCCCTGAGGAGATAGGGGGCTGGAATTCTCAAGGAGGAAGAAAGGACAAGCATCTTTTTTTTCTCTACCTTCCTTAGTCTTAGTCACATAAAACGTTTTTTTTTGTTTGTTTGTTTAAGCCCAGAACTGATGATCACACAACAAACAACTCAGTTTAAACTCTGAACTAAGGAAATGGCAGCCCACTCCAGTACTCTTGCCTAGAAAATCCCATAGATGGAGGATTCTGGAAGGCTACAGTCCACGGGGTTGCAAAGTCAGACAGGACTGAGCAGCTTCACTTTCTTTCACTTTCAAGGATTATATAAAAACAATGTATCTTGCTTGAGGACAGTTTCTCCTTCCTGAAAACCTTCTGGTTAATCCTGTTATCTTAAAATGTAAATTATGGGAGTGGGTCTAGTAAGATCTTGACAACCTTGAGACAGTCTTTTGATTTACTGTAATAGCTAATTTAAAAAGTATATAACTCCTTTGCTAACACTAGTGGGCGGGGGGAGGCGGGCACTCTCCATCCCCCTTCTGATGTCTATGTCAGAAGCTTTCTCTGTGCCTTTTCTTAGTTGAATAAAACTGCTACACAAAATCTCCTGAGTGATCAAGCCTGGTCCCTGGTCCCGAAGCTAAATCTTCTTCTTCAGAGATCACGAATCCGACACTGTTCACCATAAACTATCACACCGACCAGCTAATCAGCTCTCTTTGGAGCCTCAAGAGCAGATTCTCTGGCTTTAAGTCTCTGCGAATCACCTGTTTCCCGCAGCGGTACATCAGAACATCTGCCGGCTCCTCCATCATCCTGGCTGTTCGCTGCTCCTCAGAAGTGCTGTCTTTCCGCAGCTCCTTGTTGAGCTTCCCGCTTCCTCCCCGATCCAGTGAGGGGCAAACCCAGAATCAAATAGATTCTTCGCTGGTTAGAGAAATTGTTGAGAAGCAAGACGTTGGGAGGCTGCTGATCTTCCTGCGCAGCTGGTACTCTTCACCCTCCTTCCCTACCTGAGACTTGAAGAGGGCTTTGAGCATCACGATGAAATGGTTTTTCTTCTTCTGAGCCAGGTACACATTTTCAAACTTTCTTTTGCCCAGAGGACGCCCAGTCTCAAAGTCATGGATTGTGAAGAAACGCGTTGAGAAGTTGGGGGTCCCCCTGCTGTTCTCCACCACTTTCTGGCCAGGAGGCAGCTGTGGGCTGGACATTGGAGCGGCTCAAGGGGACAGAAGAGATGGGATGACAAGCTTCTTCTGGAGAACCTCTCTGGGGCAGGTGTTCAGACCAGGCTGACCTGTCTGCTGGCCGTAGAGATTAGGGTAGGTGTTTTCCTTCCTGGCAGTCCTTAGAGGGAAAGGGTGTGAGAACTGGAGCCCGTGGTACAACCTCCACATTGATTGATAGCAAATGACTGAACTTTTCCACAGGCGGTTTTATAAATATTTTTAAACTTGTAATTTGGAATTATTTTAGGCTTCCTCCTTGTTTTAGTGAACTTGATCTAGAAACACAAACATTTATTTACATAGACAGTTTTGCTTTATTTATTAAAAATGTAAAATCATTTCTTAGGCATGGTTATGTTTCTAACACTATTTATTATACCCACCTTCCTTCTCCTAGCTTCCTAAAACTTTTCCTGGACTGAAAGCTTATCCCTTAGTAAACGGTTTCAGGGAAGAACAAAGTTAGTTTGACTATTCGGTTCCTTTTGCACCAGAATGTTAGTGAGTGGACTGTAAGCCTTCTAGAAAGCCTAAAATGTAATAACCAGACATCCCTACTCAAAGGCATTTGAAATTAGTTTCCCCCTACATATGCTTTTTATTGCAAAGGATCTGGTAGCTCAGATTGTAAAGAGTCTGCCTGCAATGCGAGAGACCTGGTTTGATCCCTGGGTTGGGAAGATCCCCTGGAGAAGGAAATGGCAGTCGGCTCCAGTATTCCTGTCTGGAAAAATCCCATGGACAGAAGAGCCTGGTGGGCTACAGTCCATGGGGTCACAAACCGTCGGAAATGACTGAAACAACACTTTCTCTTTCATTTACTACTTAACATTCTGTAATGCTGTGATTTGTAATAAAAAGATAATTTAAACATAGAAACACTTCCAGGATTAACATAGGGTAGGACTGCATTGTTTTTCCCTTGCAGAAAAGCAGATGCCTTCTGTCAGTCCTAAAATTAAACATAAGGCAGTTTCCTCTTAGAAACCCGTTTGTCTGCTATAAATGTGCATGACAATATTATCCTCATAAAGTATAATAATTAAAATCACAGAAAGTTTCTGGAATGGTGGCTTTTCCTCTGGATATTTAGTATTTCTTTAAATAGCATAATTCTTTTTTTAAAAAAACTATTAAAGTTTATAGAGCTCATTTAGTTGAATGAGATATTGGGCTATTAAGTATCATTAAGAAAATAGATTAACACTGATATCAGGAGGCAAGTGTTTATAGTTTCTGAATGATATATTGCTTTTAATAAAATTGAAATAATTAATTTTCAAAACACATTAGGACTTCCAAAACTAGAAGTCTTTCAACATTCAAGGTCATGGATATGAACCCTTGCTTTATGGTGTTTGGGCTCATTCCCAGGCCCTCTTTTTTTATGCCTGAAGGCTCCTGCATACTTATTACTCATTTAACTATTTATTTACTTATTTATTTCTCTTCTCTTTGGAAAAACTTGGGAGTAAGAAGCTGTACCCATTCACTATTGCCCTCAGGCATTCAAAACTAAAATCTGTCTACCCTACTCTCAAAAGGATAGATTTTATGCAGTTCCCATGGAATTTCTGTTGAATCTTCTCTGGTATAAAAACTACTGCCCAGAGTTTTTTTTTTTTTTCAATATTTCTGCTCAATTGAATGTGGGGACTTGCCTATTTAATTGGCTTCGAATGAGGTGATTATTGAATCTCATTATTGCCAATTAAAATTTTCCCTAAGAGACGTTATAAAGGGGATCTTTGAAGTTGATTCCAAGTTTTAGGTAAAACCCTTCTTCTTAGCCACACATACATACCAAAAAGTGAGATCTGTTTCTATACATGTTGGACAGATGACAAAAAGGCAAATTTTTCAACTAAGTTCATTGTCTTACTACCTGAATGCTGTTTAGCATAATTTTATATAATGAATGACTAGCAAACTTTTGACTGGTTTTTAGGTGTATTTTTGCCCTGTAATATCTGCCTCATTCCTTATAGTTAGGCACTGAATTTATAACAACTAAGGAGAATAAATCATCTTTGATTTAGACAAATAATATGTACAGGTTCTCCATGTATGGTTGTGTAGGTTGTTCACTGCACATGTGTATTTGGACAAGAAGCCATGTGGGGACTGATAGTCATCTTGGGATTTACTCTTCAAGCCACTTGCCCTTGTAAAGTTATGTCCTCCAAAGAAAGTCACTTTTTCTTCTAATTACCCAAAAGCTGTGACTTGGCTATTATAGCCATTTAGTTTGAGAAATTCATGTAGTTATAGGAAAATGTGACACATGTTCTGAGGCTATATCACTATCATATATCAAAAACAAGCTAAGGCTTTAGCCCTAAGGAATACAACCTTAGATTTACTCCTTTAAATATATTACTTTAATATTGTAAATATTGTATGCATAGAAACATTTTTTAAAAATTTATAATAAATAATTTTACCTCTGTGTTTTAAGTTCCATTTCTCTGTGGGATTTTCATAGGATTTTGACAAATACAATTAAGAAAAACCATCAGAAATCAAGTAAGTGAAAGTGACAATAGTGTGAGATACTGTGCTATCAATAGGAAATTATTAGGTTGTAGATTAAATTGTCATTTTTTTGGTGGTTAAATATAGTCAAACGCCATTGCTTTCCTATGGTTCAATCTAATTATTGCTCAGTACTCAGACACTAAGTCATGTCTGACTCTCTGTGATCCCATGGACTATAGCCTACCAGGCTCCTCTGTCCATGGGATTTCCCAGGCATGAATACTGGAGTGGGTTGCTGTTTCCTTCTCCAATCTATCTCAATCTAAATAAAATGTTGCTAATGAAGCTCTTTCCCCAAACTGTTTTCCTGACCTGTATCCCATCCTACATCTCCTTATTGATTGACATATTAGTCTGTTCTTTATTCATTAGTATGTTTATTTCTTCCTTTGGTCAATATTTATTTACTGAATGTCTATTCTTCACCAATCAAAAATGTATACATGGTGTACACATTCCTCTTTTAGGAAATATTGGAGTGTCTTTTTATAGAATGTCACTGCTGACTCCAAATCTTCTTTGAATGTGAGATGTTGAGTGTGGGAGTTGGTATGGATATATGTGCAAAATGAAAATTTAGTTTGTTGAATAAAAGTGAAGAATGAGATTGGGGACTGTGGAGCCAGCAGTTGTTTGGCCTAGGCTGACTGGGCCATATCGGAGAGATCTTTATGCCTAAAAGATAGAAAGTTAAGAGGCGACATACTTTTTCTCTTGAAGAGAGCATCTAGTAGCCCTCCTGCCCCTGGTTCTCAGCCCTCATCATGCATCAGAATCAAATGAGGAGGCTCAAAAATATATCCTCAGACATCTGACTTTTCCGGTTTTAGGTTCTAGCATGGCTTTTTTTTTTTTTTTTTT
>SJYT01028579.1:98520-119610 GCA_006410635.1 Cephalophus harveyi | reverse complement strand
TGAGTCTGAGTGAACTCCGAGAGATGGTGATGAACAGGGAGGCCTGGCGTGCTGCGATTCATGGGGTCGCAAAGAGTCGGACACGACTGAGTGACTGAACTGAACTGAACTGATTCTATTTTTATTCTAAAACAGTGGTAAAGATTGTGGGGTTTGTGATTGGAACAAGGTCAATGAAGAAAATCTAAGAAAGTTCCAAATATAAGTGAGGGCATATAGTAACACAAAAGCAAACTCAACAGCTTTTATAAGGTAACATCATAGATATTTAAATAGCCATTGACATATACATATAGTAAGATAAGAAGGAATCTATTTTGATTATCATTTATTTTTGCTCAAAAATTTTTTTATAGTATAAATTTTGAGAATGGTTGTGTTTTCATAGAACAAACTATTTTGTTTATTATTTTAATGATTTTATTTGGGAGAATGGCTTTCCATGGAGGCAGCATTTTTCTCGGCTCCAAAATCACTGCAGATGGTGATTGCAGCAATTAAAAGACACGTACTCCTTGGAAGGAAAGTTATGACCAACCTAGACAATATATTAAAAAATGCAGAGACATTACTTTGTCAACAAAGGTCTGTCTAGTCAAGGCTATGGTTTTTCCAGTAGTAATGTATGGATGTGAGAGTTGGACTATATAGAAAGCTGAGCACTGAAGAACTGATACTTTTGACCTGTGGTGTTGGAGAAGACTCTTGAGAGTCCCTTGGACTGCACGGAGATCCAACCAGTCCATCCTAAAGGAGATCAGTCTTGGGTGTTCATTGGAAGGACTGATGTTGAAGATAAAACTTCAATACTTTGGCCACCTGATGTGAAGAGCTGACTCATTTGAAAAGACCCTGATGCTGGGAAAAATTGAGGAGGAGAAGGGGATGACAGAGGATGAGACTTTTATTCTGCCTCCCCTAACTCCATGGTAACCATAAGCTTGTTTCTACATTTGTGACTCTACCTTTTTTTCAAATAAGTTCATCTGTACACTTTTCTTATATTCCACAAATAAGCGATATCATGACATTTGTCTTTCTCTGACTTACTTCACTCAGGATGACAATCTCTATGCCCACCCATGTCACTGCAAATGGCATTACTTTGTTCTTTTGTTATGTTTCTACTTTTGATCGCTATTCCACTGTGCAAGGAGGTGGCCGAGTAGTTAAGGTGATGGACTGCTAATCCATTGTGTTCTGCACGCGTGGGTTCGAATCCCATCCTCGACGTCCGGTTGAGTTTATGGCCTTCTGTTGTGGCTCAGCTGGTGAAGTAACCACCACCCGCAATGTGGGAGACTGGGATTCGATCCCTGTGTGGGGAAGATATCCACTCTGGATATCCACGCCTCTGTTTTTGGGGGTCAACCCTTTTTGGCTCAGAGGTTAAAGCATCTGCCTGCAATGAGGGAGACCTGGGTTCGATTCCTGGGTCTGGAAGATCCCCTGGAGAAGGAAATGGCAACCCACTCCAGTATTTTTGCCTGGAGAATCCCATGGAAGGAGGAGACTGGTGAGCTATAGTCCACGGCATCGCAAAAAGTCGGACACGACTGAGCGACTTCAGTTTCTTTCTTTCTACTGTTTGACCTCACCATATTTGTAACTTAGAAAACCTTTCCCTTTACCCTTCCTTTTTTTTTTTGAAAGTGGAGCCAAAACTGTTTAAATTCACTAGTTATGAAACAGACTTCTTGGTGCAGTGGAGAAAGAATTCATTAGGAGTTAAAATAAAATGGATTATTGTCTTAATTTTACCAGGTCCCTGTATGGTGACCACGGCCCGGCCTTGGCTTTTCTGGTCCTTGTTCCAAAGCAGTGTGGCTGAATTAGGCAAACTGAAGTGCCTCCTCTTTTCTGAAATCCTGTAATTCTCTTTGTGGGTTGGTTTAGTCTTATTTTTGGAAAAAACAATGCAAAGCCATGAATGTTGTAAGTTATTTTTGTGCATAAACATCAAATCATATCATTGAATTTATTGTAAGTTTTGTTCAGAAAACTATATTAGGTTTTATTGTTCTTTTCAAATTTTGCAATATGATTCACTAAAGCATAATATATTTAATCTTAGCCATACACTGATATAAAATCAATATTCCATTCTGACATGCAGCCAAGTTTATGGAATTTCCATAAAATTTTACTTTCTGTATGGTTAAAAAAGAATGGAACTTCAACAACAATGTGTTTATCTCAGTGGAATGAAATGTTATATAGGCAGGATAAAATGTTATTTTAATGTCATTTTTCATATTGTGATATATTGAAAGTGAATGTAAGTTTATTGCCAGTACAAGTTTTTAAAACATGTCTTTCATTACAGATCACTTATTGTTCTGAAGTGAATTTTTTCTTTAACTTTAATAAATTATTTTTAAACCACCTTTTAGCACACATTTCTGACAGATAGAGGCCTCACAAGTGGCTCTGTGGTAAAGAATTCATCTGCTAATGGAGGAGACACAGGAGACGGAGGTCCGATCCTTGGGTTGGGAAGATTCCCTGGAGGAGGAAATGGCAACCCACTCCAGTATTCTTGACTTAAAAAATCCCATGGACAGAGGAGCCTGGTGGGCTACAGTCCATTGGGTAGAAAGAGTTAGACATGACTGAGCGACTAAGCATGTTGTGGCTGATAGAATTCCTATTTTTAAGACACTAAGAAGTCAGAGGATATAAAGCATTTGCCCAGATATATGGTACAAAGATTGCCAGGAGAAATAGCAGTAACCTTAGATATGCAGATGACACCACACTTACGGCAGAAAGTGAAGAAGAACTAAAGAGCCTCTTGATGAAAATGAAAGAGGAAAGTGAAAAAGCTGGCTTAAAGCTCAACATTCAGAAAATAAAGATTGTGGCATCCAGTCCCATCACTTCATGGCAAATAGATGGGGAAACAGTGGAAACAGTGGCAGACTTTATTTTTTGGGGCTCTGGAGAAATAGCAGTAACCTTAGATATGCAGATGACACCACACTTACGGCAGAAAGTGAAGAAGAACTAAAGAGCCTCTTGATGAAAATGAAAGAGGAAAGTGAAAAAGCTGGCTTAAAGCTCAACATTCAGAAAATAAAGATTGTGGCATCCAGTCCCATCACTTCATGGCAAATAGATGGGGAAACAGTGGAAACAGTGGCAGACTTTATTTTTTGGGGCTCCAAAATCACTGTAGATGGTGATTGCAGTCATGAAATAGAAAGACGCTTACTCCTTGGAGGAAAAGTTATGATCAACCTAGATAGTGTATTAAAAGGTAGAGACATTACTTTGCCAACAAAGGTCCATCTAGCCAAGGCTATGGTTTTCCCAGTGGTCATGTATGGATGTGAGAGTTGGACTATATAGAAAGCTGAGCACTGAAGAACTGATGCTTTTCAGCTGTGGTGTTGGAGAAGACTCTTGAGAGTCCCTTGGACTGCAAGGAGATCCAATCAGTCCATCCTAAAGGAGATCAGTCCTGAGTGTTTATTGGAAGGACTGATGTTGAAGCTGAAACTCCAATACTTTGGCCACCTGATGTGAAGAGCTGACTCATTTGAAAAGACCCTGATGCTGGGAAGGACTGAAGGCAGGAGGGAAAGGGATGACAGAGGATGAGATGGTTGGATGGTATCACTGACCCAATGGAGATGAGTTTGAGTAAACTCCAGGAATTGGTGGTGGACAGGGAGGCCTGACGTGCTGTGGTCCATGGGGTCCTGAAGAGTCAGACACTCTGAGCAACTGAACTGAACTGATGGTACAAAGATATAACTGTGGTACTTTTGAAGGCCTGGGCAAAAAAGCTAGCTACTGGAGGAATCTTTTCTTCTTGTCACACTTTCATGGATTCCATGAAGAGAATTGTTCATAGGTGCAGTTAAACTCAGGGTGGTAGAATGTTAATAGGAGGGTGTAAATAAGCCTTTTAGGGCAAATATCTTGGTTCTTCTGTTATTTTCATGAAAGGTCTATATTTGAACATGACTTTTTATCCTTGTGAATTGGTATAGCAAAACTATCAAAGTCTTGGTCTGGGGCAAGGGTCCAGATGGATTTCTAAGTCTGTATTGATTTTAAGTCCAGGCCCTCTTATTGTAAGGGGCCCAGTGGGTACTTGTGTTCAATCTGTTTCAGCAGGAAACTATTCTATTGTTTAGGTCAAAACACTGCTGGGAATTGGTTATCCTTTATGTGTCTCCATGCTTTGAGAGCAGAGGCATGAGGGCCTTTATTCTGCACCATCTCTTCAAAGATGCTGGTGTGATGAAAACAGCTTTGGAAGATAGAGTCCGCCTTAGGAGCAGAGAGCAAGTTTCTTTACTGTCTGATGTAAGAAAGACAATATATCCCTCTAAGGTAATGCCCAACCATTTCTTGCAGTCTATTACAAAAGATTTGGGTTCCCTAAGCTCAAGGTTCTACTTTTGTAATACAATCCATTCTTCTTTCTGTTGCACAAAGGAGTCTTGCTTTTTCAAAGTACCAATTACCTCTGGAAACTCAGCTTTTGTCATGACTTACAAAACTATCTTACTATTTTCCATTCAAGATGTCAAACTAAGCATTATTCTCATCTTCCCTCTTTTACCAAGGACTATTTCAATGACTTAAAAATTGAAAAGAACGATTGCAACATAGATCAGGAAAAAGGCCATCAAAGCACCACACATGTGGACACATTTCTAGAAGGCAAAAAACTAATGAGATACATTAATAGATCTGACATTAAAAAAAAAGCCAACCACAGTCCAGAATATTCAGAAGAGAAGGCCTCATAATGTAGATGTTTTTGTTGGAAGAATCATAGAATGAGTCCAGCTTTAAAGCGGGAGAGACTGGGAGCAGTATGGGATTATAGCAAGTTATCAGGATACTTAGTTAAAGGATAGCCTATTGAATATGATGACAAACTCTCCCAGGTATAAGAAGTCATTGTCTGTCATCAGTGTTTATCCTGCCATTAGCTTGAGTGTGGTTACAAAAAGAAATCTAATCGATACTCTAGGAAGAATAGGAAATCATGCTATGGTTGCTAGCACTCCAGTCTAAGGCCTTCCTTGATTTCATATTTCCCAGATGGCACACCCATACTGGTTTGACCCTAGCTATGCATGGTGCCATAAAGTCTGTTCATTGACTCACCCTTCCTGTAGTACACAAAGCTTTTGTTCATTCTCTTTTTTAGGGGAGAAGTGTTGTAGCAAAAGAAACCAGTACAAGGGCAGTATTCTTCACTGGTATAGATGAACAATTAGCAAAGATATCCAGAATTTTGAAAAATAAATGAGTGGCTTAAAATTTCAGCCTCAAGATAAACATGGAGACAAGATTATTCAAATTAAATTGATGTTCATGGAGCACAAAATCTATCTTCTTCCCATTTAATACACAGAAAAGTTCAAGATGATATATCAAATATAGTAACTTTGAAAAAATAGAAGAAAGAGTTCTGAAATCAGAAATATAAATGCTGGGATAAAAAATAGTAAGTAGAATAACTGGAAGGAAAATTTAGAAAAAAATCTCTCAGAAATTGAGAAAAAAAAGATGGAAAATATGAGAATGGAATGTCAACATAGGTAATCCAAGATATAGCAAAAATGTAAAGAATAAGGAAGAGGGAGGAAGTTTAAATGGAGGACAATTTTTTAATAATTTCTTTATATTTTTATTGAAGGATAATTGCTTTACAGAATTTTGTTGCTTTCTGTCAAACTTCAACATGAATCAGCCATTGGTAGACATATATCCCCTCCCTTTTGAGCTTCTCTCCTATCTCCCTCCCCATCCCACCCCTCCAGGTTGATACAGTGCCCCTGTTTGAGTTTCCTTAGACATACAGCAAATTCCTGTTGGCTACCTATTTTACATATGGCAATTTCAGTTTCCATGTTACTCTCTCCATGCATCTCACCCTCTCTCCTCATGTCCACAAGTCTATTCTCTATGTCTGTTTCTCCATTGCTGTCCTGTAAGTAAATTCTTCAGTACCAGTTTTCTAGATTCCATATATATGCATTAGAATATGATATTTATCTTTCTATTTCTGACTTACTTTACTCTGTATAATAGGTTCTAGTTTCATCCACCTCATTAGAATTGACTCAAAGTCATTCCTTTTTATGGCTGAGTAATATTCCATTGTGTATATGTACCAAAATTTCCATATCCATTCATCTGTTGATGGAAATCTAGGTTGCTTCCATGTTCTAGCTATTGTAAATAGCATTGTAATGAATAATGGGATATATGTGTCTTTTTCAATCTTGGTTTCCTCAGGGTATATGGCTAGGAGTGGGGTTGCTGGCTCATATGGTGCTTTTATTCCTAGTTTTCTAAGGACATTAACAGCAGCAAGCAAAAAGCAACAAATAATATAAAGGGAAACTCCATACATTTAACAGCTGATCTTCTAGCAGAAATTCTGCAGGCCAGAAGGGAATGGTAGGATATATTTAAAATACTGAAAGGGAAAAATCTACAATCAAGATTACTTATTACTTGTAGGTTACAGCAAGGATCTCATTCAAGATTGATGGAGAAATAAAAAGCTTTTCAGACAAGCAAAAGTTAAGAGAATTCAGTACCATCAAAGCAGCTCTACAACAAATGTTAAAGGGACTTATATAGTCAAGAAATACAAGAGAAGAAAAAAGATCTACAAAATTAACCCCAAACAATTAAGAAAATGGCAATAGGAACATATATATCAATAATTACTTTAAATGTAAATGGATTAAATGCTCCAAGCAAAAGACACAGACTGGCTGAATGGATACAAAAACAAGGCCCATGTTTATGCTGTCTACAAGAAACCCACTTCAGACCTCAAAACACATATGGACTGAAAGTGAGAGGATGGAAAAATATATTCCATGAAAATAGGAAGCAAAAGAAAGCTGGAGTAGCAATCCTCACAACAGACAAAATAGACCTTAAAACAAAGATTACAAGAGATAAGGAAGGACACTGGATAATGATCAAGGGATCAATCCAAGAGGAAGACATTTGTCCTCCTCAAATGTAAATATCTATGCACCCAACATAAAAGCACCTCAATACACAAGACAAACACTAACAGACACAAAAGGAAAAACTGACAGTATCACAATATTAGTAGGGGACTTTAACACCTGACTCACACCAATGGACAGATCATCAAAACAGAAAATTAACAAGGAAACACATTAAATGATACATTAGATGAGATGGATTTCATTGATACCTTCTTGACAGTCCATCCAAATGCAGAAGAATACACCTTCTTCTCAAGTGCACATTCTCCAGAATAGATCATATCTTGAGTCACAAATAAAATCTCAGTAAATTTAAGAAAACTGAAATCCTATCAAGCATCTTCTCTGACCACAATGCTGTGAGACTAGGTATCAATTACAAGAAAAAAACTGTAAGAAACACAAACACATGAATATTAAACATTTCTAAATAACCAACAGGTTACTGAAGAAATCTAAAGGGAAATAAAAAAATTTCTAGAAACAAATGAAAATTAAAACATGAAAACTCAAAACCTATGAGATGCAGCAAAAGCAGTTCTAAGAGGGAATTTTATAGCAGTACAATCCTACTTCAAGAAACAAGAAAAACATTGAATAGACAACCTAAATTTACATCTAAAACAACTGGAAAAAGAAAACCAGAAAATGCCCAAAATTAGTAGAAGGAAAGAAATCATAAATATCTGAGCAGAAATAAATGAAAGAAATAATAATAAAAATTAATAAAACTAAAAGCTGGTTCTTTGAGAAGATAAACAAAATTGAAAAACCTTTAGCCAGACTCAGCAAGAAAAAAAGAGAGAAGAATCAAATCGACAAAATTAGAAATGAAAAAGGAGAGGTCACAACAGACAATGCAGAAGTACAAAGGATTATAAGAGACTATTATGAACAACTATGTGGCAGAAAAAATGGATAACCTGGAAGAAATGGACAGATTCTTAGAAAAGTTCAATCTTCCAAGACAGAACGGGAAGGAATAGAAATTATTAACAACCCAATCACAAGCATTGAAATTGAAGCTATGATCAAAAATCTCCCAAAAAACAAAAGCCCAGGAACAGACGGCTTCACAGAAGAATTCTATCAAACATTTAGAGAAGAGCTAAAGAGAAGAGCTAATGCCTATCCTCTAAAACTCTTTCAAAAAATTTCAGGGGAAGGAACACTTCCAAACTCATTCTATGAGGCCACTATCAGACAAAGATAACATAAATGGAGGACAACTTTGATAGCTGAAATAAGACAAACACTTTTAAGTTTAAAGGGCATCAAAAATAAAAACAAAATAGAATAAAAATACTGTCAGACATATTTTGTATGATTTCAGAGCATGATGGCACAACAGAAGATTCTAACACCTTTCGTAGACAAACAACCTATCAAAAGGATCACTGATAAAGGATTATTTTTTATTAGCTCTGCTGCTGCTGCTGCTAAGTTGCTTCAGTCGTGTCCAACTCTGTGCAACCCCATAGACGGCAGCCCACCAGGCTCCCCCGTCCCTGGGATTCTCCAGGCAAGAACACTGGAGTGGGTTGCCATTTCCTTCTCCAATGCATGAAAGTGAAAAGTGAAAGGGAAGTCACTCAGTCGTGCCCGCCTTTTAGCGACCCCAAGGACTGCAGCCTACCAGGCTCCAGATGTTAGATATTCTCAAGTTTTGAGTGGGAAAAATGGGCATAGATTTCTCCTGTCAGCTAAAATGTCCATTTAATAACAATAGAGGAGAAGAAAATATTTTTAGAAATGTCCACAATTGTACATTCCACAAAATAAGAAAACAGAGAATCAACTATAGAAACAAAGAAACTAACCTAACCAGAAAAAGAGAAAACTAGTTCTTATGCACTTTGAACTCGCTCATACTGTGGCTGTGTGCAAATCCTAAAATGTTTCTTTTATTCCAGGAAAACCTGATGTCTTTAGGAGATGGAAATAAGTATTAGACAGTTAGTACGTACCTATAGCTATATTGATATATATCAATATCTATGTATATATTGAGCTTCCCAGGTGGTGCTAGTGATAGAAAATCAGCCTGCCAATGCAGGAGATACAAGAGATGCCGGTTTGATACCTGGGACAGGAAATCCCCTGGAGGAGGGCATGGCAACCCATTCCAGTGTTCTTTCCTGGAGAATCCCATGGGCAGAGGAGCCTGGTGGGCTGCAGTCCACAGGGTCGCAAAGAGTTGGACACAACTGAAGTGACTTAGCAGGTCTGCACATGTGAGATGCTTAGTCGCTCAGTTATGTCTGACTCTTTCTGACCCAGTGGATACACACACACACACACACACACACACATACACACACACTTAGAGAGAGAAACAGATTGATAATCTGATGCTGCAGTAACACCTTCCATGTTTGTCATTAGCTCTGACACAAAGTCAGGCAATTTACATCTGCTTGAAGAAGCCTAAGTCACATGCTCACAAATTCAAGTACAGAGAAGGTTGGAAACCAAGTACCTAGAATTTTCAACACTTACAGGAAAGGTGGTATTTTCATATTTTCTCTCTCTTGCCCAAACTAATAAGGAAGAGATTATACAAACACAGTAAAAGGTTTAGGTGTGAAAGGGAAGAAAATAAATGCCTTTTTTTAAGGTTTAGAAATTGAATGTAAGATTTAGATTAATTTATTTTAATGGGAAGATAATTATTTTATAATATCATGATGTGTTTGCCATACATCAGCATGAGTCAGCCACAGGTATACATGTCCCCCCACTTCCTGAACCCCTCTCCCACCTCCCTCCCCCCTCTATCCTTCTGGGTTGTCCCAGAGCACAGGCTTTCGGTGCCCTGCTTCATTCACTGAACATGCATTTGTCATATATTTTACACATGGCAATGTACATATTTCAGCGCTATTCTCTCAAGTCATCCCACCCTCGCCTTCTTCCACTGAGTCCAAAAAAGAAAAAAAAGATTAAATGTAAGATTTAAAGTTCGAGAGATCTTGAAGTCAGTGACTTTGATAAAGTTTATGAGAATATAAAGGCTCAAGGATTCCTCCCTGGGTTAATGTGCTTTGGGAGGTGTGGTAATTTTTATGAACTAAAGGAAAGTACCCTACATCTTAAATGACTCTGAAAATATTTCTCCCCAGAGTGCTAATTTACTGAAATGGAGAAAATTTCTTGTAAGTCCTCTATTACCCGTGGCAGCTTGAGGAACAATTCACACTTAAATAGCTGTTTCATAATAGCATCTTATTCTCTGCCAGCTGCATGATCCTTTAAATCTAACATGTACCCAGGAAAGAGACTAGTAATATAATAGAACAACACTAATGTACTTTGAATGCCACATTGGATCTTTTTATTGAGATGTAATCAGTTGCTACATAAGCTAGCTAAAAATTATAACAAAAGTGGTAAAAAGTTATTTTTATGAAAATTTTGGGGCCAGTGTATGATTTATCCAAAATTTAACTTTTCTCTTTTTTTCCTGTTAAATTCTGTCCTTTAGAAGAATACAGCAAAACCTAAGCTGATATTATCTTGCATTAAATGCATAGCATATTATTTTCCACATGACTTTAACCTCAGCATATTAGACTTATAAAATTTAGTTTTTAAGTTATAATTGCTCTGTTACTGATTTGGATGAAAAGATTAATTGCATATGGAACTTATATCTTGATTGCAGTATTTGGAGGCAGAACCATAATTTATAAATGGAATTTTATTTATTAAGTTGAACCATATGGGATTGGGTTTGGTAGGTCAAAAAATATCCAGATAGTGATAATTTCATATAGTTTAACCTAGAAAAAATGAGCTTTTTATTAGAATTAGTTGTGTATAAAGACAATTCTTTGTCCTTCTACTTCCCTAGCGTTCAATAAATTTTGGAACTTGAGGAGACTGTAGTGAATACTTCAACTTATGCCTTCACAAAATTAGATATTTCCTTTACAAATTGCCCTGGTGGGCCTTATCACACTATAAGAATTGAAAAAAAAAAAAAAAACAAAGACCCTGAAACCATTTTATGTTTTTGTTTAAAAATATGAAGTTTAAGCTATAGTGGTCCAAAACTCTTGTGAGATTTATTAGTAATAGTCTGAAATTCTATTTTTTAAGCATGTAAATGACCTTAATTCTGACTGAAGACTTTCACACAGTCACTCTTTCCACCAGTAATACCTGTGTCTTCCCAGATTCCAACATTTCTCTGATCCTCTACTAAACCTCGGGCTGATTCCAAACAGCTGGATGGAAACTTTTTGTTTGGTTTTTTGAAATTTACACTTTGCTTTATACCGTTATGACATGTTTACTGAGTTAGTTATTATATGATTTCTTTCATCTCACAGCCTGAATTCTTGGGGAAAAAAAAAGGCTTGTCTCACTTTTTTCTGTATGTGATAATGCATAGGAAATGTCTTTCCTCCTTAGTCATTGACACATTTGTGTCCATCAATGGATGAATGGGTCAAGAAAATGTGTATGTTTACAATAGCTAGGACATGGAAGCAAACTAGATGTCCATTCACAGATGAATGGACAAAGAAAATGTGGTACATATATACAATTGAATATTACTCAGCTGTAAAAAGAATAATTCTGAGTCAGTTCTAGTGAGGTGGATGAACCTAGAACCTGTTATACAGAGTGAAGTAAGTCAGAAAGAGAACAAATATTGTATATTAACACATATATATGGAATCTAGAAAAATGGTATCAATGAGCCTATTTGCAGGGAAGGAATGGAGACACAGATGTGGAGAACAGACTTGTGTACACAGTGGGGGAAGGAGAAAGTGGGATGAATGGAGAAAGTAGCATTTATATATATATATATATACACACACACACACACACAATACCATGTGTAAAACAGATAGCTAGTGTGAAAGTACTGTATAACACAGGGAGTCTAGCCTGGTGCTCTGTGAAGATATTGAGGAATGGGATGGGGGAAGGGGCAGGGGGCTGAAGGAGAGTATATATGTATAATTATGACTGATTTACATTGTTGTAAAGCAGAAACCAATACAACATTGCAAAGCAATTTTCCTCCAATTAAAAAATAAAACAAAAAAGAAATTGTGTAGCTTTATATAATACAGTATTATACTGCACTCAATGAGAAGAGAATTCTATCATTTGTTACAATATGGATGGACATGGAGGACATTGTGCAATGAATAAAATATGTCAGAGAGACAAAAACTGCATGGTATCCCTTATACAGGGAATTTTTTAAAGTAATACGTATAGAAACAGGGAGTAGAAAAGTGGACACCAGGAGCTGAAAGAGGATGGAGAAATAGGGTGATGTTGGCAAAAGGATATAGATTTTCAGTTATAGGACGAAAAAGGTCTGAGGTTTTAATGAATAATATGGTGATTATAATTTATAACACTGTATTGCATGTCTGAAATCTCCTAAGAGAGTAGCAATTAAATGTTCTCATCGAAAAAGAAAACAGAAAAGAAAATAGGTGAGGTGATAGATTTATTACTGAAATCAAAGGAGAGAATTGTTTCATAATATACATTTATAACAAACCATCACTACAACATATATTTTAAGTGTTTCACAATTTTGTCAGTCATATTTCAGTAAATATATTGGCTGAGTTAAATGACATTCTGAACAAAAATTGAAAGCAGCTATTAAACTTTCCTTAAAAATGATTAAATGGATAATATATATTTTAATATACATAAATACATTAGCATTATATATAGATAGATACATATAATTGAGTCTTCTCAAAATTAATATGTTCAAGGTTTAACCACCAGCCACTGTGACTATGTTTGAAAACAAGGCGTTTAGAGAGGCAGTTAAGGTTAAAACTCGTAAGGGTGAAGCCTTAATCCAGTAGGACTGTGTCCTCAGAAGAAGAGGACAAGACACCAGGGATGCACACACAGGAAGTCCGTGTGAAGATGCATGAGAACAGTGCCCAGGAGAGAGGCCAGTGGAGAACCCGAACCTGCCAACACCTTGATCTTGGACTGCAACCTTCAAAACTATGAGAATATGAATATTCATGTTCATGTTCATAGCTCATAGAATAGAAGTAAGTTCTCACTTCTCTTAAAATACCCCAGTCTCTGGTATTTTGTTATGGCAGCCCTAGTAAGTAAATACACAAAACAAAGAAACCCTGGATCCAAACAGCATTCTCTGGGCCAGCGTGTAATTCACGGATATATTGCCAGTTCTCTACTATTAGTTCTATTACTCCAATACCAAAGTAAGCAGAGGACATTAGGGACCTGAATCTGACAGATTCAGGATTCCTCCAAAAGAAATGTTGTATCCATGCTTGGATTTTGCTTATATTCACTGTGAATCATTAGTAAAATTTAGCATTGAGTGACAGCTATGCTTTCTATGAGTCTGCTTTGATAAGGCAACATTTTACGGTATTTCATGTGGTCCTGCAAATATCTGAAAGCTGACACATTACAATTGAAACAACAATTTCAGACCTGTAAACATGCATCTTGATAAATAGCCCTTGTATTCATTTCTTACGGCTGCCATAACAAAATATCACAAACTAGGTGGTTTTATACAATAGAAATTTTTTCTTTGAACGTTCTGGAAGCTGGAAGTCCTATATCAAGCTGTGGACAGGGCTATGCTCTCTCTGAGGGCTCTCAGATGAAATCTCTTCTATACCTTATTCTTAGTTTCTGGTGTCACCAGCAATTCTTAGTCTCCCCTGGCTTACAGATACATCACTCATCTCTGCTTCTGCTATTACCCGGTGTTCTTCCTGTGTTTCTCCACCGCTATGTATCTCCTCCTCTTTTTAAAAGAACATCAGCACTCTACTCCAGTGTGAATTCACATTAATTTGATCATATCTGCAAAGTCCCTGTTTTCAAATAAGGTCACATTCATAGGTACCAAGGCTTTAAGACTTGAATGTATCTTTTGTGAGGACATCATTCAATGCACAGCAGCCCTTAAATCCCTAAGTCACTTCCATTTCTTATTTCTTCTTTAGAGTAGAAGGGAAATTTAAAGAGTAATTCATCCATCTGTTTATTCACTTATAGAACACATAGTGTCAGGTACTAGTTTAGATGCTGATGGTAAAGTTGTGGACAAGATAGACCAGGGCCTTGCTCCTTCAGAGTTAATATTCTAATTATGGGCATCTGGAGTGAACATATAAATAAGTAGATGAGTGGGAGGATTTTTGATAGTAAGTGTTATGAGAGAGATATGGCAGGAAATAGGACACAGAGTGACTTTAGTAGAAACGAGATGAAGGTTTCCTTGCTTAGATAATAAGACTGTAGAAGTCTTCATTAAGAGTGGAATATTTAAACTGAGACCTAAATGAAGAAAGTTCTAAGAGGGAAGCATTCTAAGTAAAATGATGAAACAATTAAAATTCTTTAATATCTTTGGTTTAAAAAGTAAAAAGAAAACTCCTATGGTTAGTGACTGAGGGGGAGGCAAAGGTAGAACCTCAGACAGAAGTGGTCAGATCACTTCCATGGCAACAATATGTTTAAATTTTATTTTAATTAAGGATGGAAACCAAAATCAGTTTAATGGTATTTGAGTTAGTCTAGGTAAAAGATGACAGTGATTTAGATTAGAATGGGAGCAGTGGAGACAGTGAGAAGTGATTGACTTTGCCGTAGATTTATCAGTTATTTACTATGTGCCAAGAACATTCCATCTGCGGTAGGGTGAGTAATGAAAGTGTTAGCTACTCAGTTGTGTCCTTCTCTTTTTGACCCCATTAACTATTGCCTGACCGGTTCCTTTGTCCATGGAATTCTCCAGGCAAGAATGCTAGTGTGGGTAGCTGTTTCCTTCTTTAGGAGATCTTCCAGACCCAAGGATCAAACCCCAGGTCTCCTGCACTGCGGACAGATTCTTAACTGTCTGAGCCACAGTCTGAGCCACCAGGAAAGCTCTTGAGTAATGGCCACCCCAAAATGTCTCCATGTTATGTGCATATCTTGTGAATATATCATGTTTCATCACATGTATTGTGTAGCAAAGGAGACTTTGCAGATATAAATAAAGTTTGGACCTTCAAATATATAAATAATTATGGATTATTTTATAGGGAAAATCTAATCACATGAACTCTGGCTAGAATCAAAAATATGAGGCAGAAGCAAAAATTGGAGAGACGCTAAGGAAGGGAAGGACTAGACACACTGAGGTGAGAGGAGAGACACAGAGAAAACATGGGAAGGAACGCAGACAGCCTCTAGGGTCAAACACTCGTCCCTGGCTGACGGCTGGCAAGGAAACTGGGACTTCATTTCTCCAGCTGCAAGGAAATAAATCCTGTCAACAACCGAGCTTGGAAGCAGATTCAAGCCCAGAACCTCTGAAGGGAATTCTAACACTGATTTTGGTTGTTTGAGACTAAGCAGAAGACCCATCTGAGCCAAGCTGCACCTGGATTTCAGATCTACAGAACCATGAAATAATGCATGGTGTGGTGTAAGCCGCTGAACTCATGTGTTATAGTAACAATGGAAAACTAACACAATTTCCATCAAGGAATTGATTCAAATAACGGATCTTTTCTATTCCCATTGTCATACATCTTGAGTAATAAATTACTTGAGTTTCCCTGGTGGCTCAGACAGTAGAGAATCTGCCTGCAATGCGGGAGAGCTGGGTTTGATCCATGAATTGGGATAATCCCTGGAGAAGGGAACAGCCCACTCCAGTGTTCTGGCCTGGAGAATTCCATGGACAGAGGAGCTTGGCAGGCTACAGTCCTTGGGGTCACAGAGTCATGAGTGATCGATTTTGGACATTATTATCATGGATAACCACTGAAAAACCTCTCTAATCTAACTTAATGTTCACATTCAGTCACAGACATTGTTTAAAGTGCAAATCTGATTGGGATAGTTTTTCTTTACATGAATAAGTACTTTGGTCCTTAAAACCAAATCAAATAGCCTCTCCTGCAGGAAGCCTTCCATAATGAACTCCTCCAGGTCAAATGTTTTTTTTTCTCTGCTTCCAAAGCACAGTCCCTATTTATCATTCTATCTCATCTCCTGACCTACTACAAAGTCTTTTTTTCATTTTAAAATGTATTCTATTTTTAATTTCATAAATGATACATGAATCAGTCAAAACCATTCATTGACTATGAAATGTTACACAATTTTTTTCTGTGTAATCTCATATCTAAAAGAAGTCATTATTAACAGTTTCAATTTTATATATTTTATATACATACAAATTGAAAATTGATATCTGTATTTGTCATATGTGTGTGTGTGTGTGTGTTTACACATGCACTAGTATCCTTCTTAAATAGGGCTTCCCTGGTAGCTCAGCTGGTAAAGAATCTGCCTGCAATGCAGGAGACCCTGGTTTGATTCCTGGGTTGGAAAGATCCCCTGGAGAAGGAAAAGGCAACCCACTCTGGTATTCTGGCCTGGAGAATTCCATGGACTGTATAGACCTTGGGGTCACAAAGAGTTGGACACGACTGAGTGACTTTCACTTCACTTCACTTCATCCTTCATAAAACATGGAACATGTTTATGAATTTGTGTTGCAATTGTGTTTTTATTAAGCTTTTACATTAAGCACAGTTAAGCTATGTTTTTCATAATGGCTCTAAATTATTCCATTGTTTGTGTATATTTTCTTTAATTTGATTCCTTTTAGATAATTTTTAGAAATAATTTTAGCTTTATCTTAATAATGAAAATACTTTTATAATTGGTGTGCAAATATAGATATGGGTTTGAATTTGTGAAAATATGTGGAATAAATATGTAAAAAAGGAATCAAGGAGTATGTCATTTGAAATTGTCAAATTGCCTTCCAAGAATTCTGTGATAATTAAACTTGGTAGGCATCATCAGTGTATGATGCCTCCTGTCTCTTTACAACCTTAGTCACATATAATATCTGAGGTAGAATAAAGACAACAACCGCAGGAAAACTATAAGGAGAAGCTATGAGAAGAAGTCTCTGAAAAGAGTAAGTTTGTGGTGAGGATTAGGACAGAGATTGCGCTTTTTTATTATAAAACTTTCTGTGCTGCTCAATTTTTTTTAAACTAAGATAAATCTTAGGAAAAATAATCACAAGAAAGGATATCTCTTTTTCGGGGTGAAGGCTATAAGGTGGCACTTGTGATAAAGACCCCATCAGACAATGCAGAAGACCTAAGAGACACGGGTTCAATCCCTAGGTCGGGCAGATCCCCTGGAGGCAGGCATGGCAACCCACTCCAGTGCTCCTGCCTGGAGAATCCCATGGACAGAGGAGGCTGGTGGGCTACGGTCCACAGAGTCGCAAAGAGTCAGACAAGAGTGAAGAGATTCAGTGGTGGGCTTTATATTTGGAATTTAACTTTTTGTTGTTACCAGTTTGTTAATTTTATTTCTCTCACAGGACAGTATGTGCTTTATGAAAAGAGTTTTTCAACAGTTCTCCCATATTTCATCATGCCAAACACATCGATTTGGCCATATGGCATGCTGTGTGCTAAATCACTTCAGTCATGTCCAGTTCTTTGTGACCCTATGGGCTGTAGCCCACCAGGCTTCTCTGTCCGTCGGATTATCCAGGCAAGAATAGTGGAGTGGGTTGCCATGCCCTGCTCCAGGGGATCTTCCCCACCCAGGGACTGAACCCGTGTCTTTTGTGTGTCCTGCATTAGCAGACAGGTTCTTTACCACTAGCACCACCTCAGAAGCCTTAGGCATATTAGATGGGCTCAAAAATGTAAGTTGAAGTAGTTTACAAAGATTAGGCACCAGAAGAATGCTATAAATCTGAAACGATTGGCCAAGGAAAATTTAATTCTTATAAGGTAGTGAAGAAGCCATTTCAATTGTCAAATATTCTGGACCCGTCCTTCAGGCACAGTGTGATAACATGCAGTTCTGGGTGTCTGGAGATTTTATTTCCATTCTTAGCCATGAGCTACCTGCATACCTTTCCCGAGTCTTAGTTTTCCATCTACAAATGGATACACAGAGACATAGACATATACATATGCCAATGTATATGTGTTAATGTATGTAATGAAGTAAGGTTTCATCAGTATCATACTTACTATGACATAATTAATAAAAGATAATTACATAGCATTAAATGACACATCATTTTTTAAAATATAAATTTATTTATTTATTTTTTTAAAAATATAAATGTATTTATTTTAATTGGAGGTTAATCACTTTACAATTTTGTATTGGTTTTGCCATACATCAACATGTTTCTGCCACAGGTATACACGTGTTCCCCATCCTGAAACCCCCTCCCTCCCCGTACCATCCCTCTGGGTTGTCTCAGTGCACCAGCCCCAAGCATCCAGTATAATGCATCGAACTGGGACTGGTGATTTGTTTCATATATGATATTATACATGTTTCAATGCCATTCTCCCAAATCATCCCACCCTCTCCTTCTCCCTCTCCCACAGAGTCCAAAAGCCTGTGTCTCTTTTAATTGGAGGTTAATTATTTTATAATATTGTATTGGTTTTGCCATTTACTGCTGTCTTTAGGAATTATCTTATAATAAATAAAAAATAGATACATTAAAAATATGAGTTATTCAATAGCACAATTCATGATCAAAACTTAAAAAAAAGCATATTGTAAGACTTAAAAATACTATTTCAAATATGTTTATATGTTTGTGTGCTCAGTTGCTCAGTCATGTCCAACTCTTTCTGACCACATGGGCCAGAATATTGGAGTAGGTTGCCATTTCCTACTGCAGGGGATCTTTCTGACCAGGGATTGAACTCACATTTCTTGCATCTCCTGAATTGCCAGGGGAGTTCTTTATTACTGCACTACCTGGGAAACCCTATAGGATATGTAATAACACTTTTTCTCCAAAAATAACTTAACCTAAAGGTAGCTGCATTTAAGTAAGAAAAATAAAATTTTGGGTAATAAATATCCCAGATGTTATACAAAAGTATGCTTTTATAAACAGAAAAATGCAGTTGATTGTGGGAAAATGCTATAGCTCAGATTATATGGATTATATTTGTGCATGTACTTATTATATTTCAAATATCCACTTATGGAGTTAATATTGTTACGTCTAATCATAACTTTTTTAGTCACAATGTATTTTTTTAATACTCTAGTGTCTTTGTGGTGTTTCATACACAGATGCAAAGTTTTTACAATCTCATAATATACTTTTAATCTCTGACATGAAATGATAGGTAAAAGAGTAAGAAAGATAAAAAGGGAAAATATGATCTATTTCTACTCATTTATTTGTCTTAAAAATTGGAATGAGAAAGCAAAACAGTCCCTCAAGTTTAAATTAAAGGGAGCTCATGTTTCTTTCTTTCTTTTTTTTTAAGTCTTCTTCCTTTAATGCATTTACTAACTGATATTTTTTCCTTCTGGACGGAAGTCCCTCCTAGCCTCACTAAACTGACTTCTGTTTGGTTCTTCCAGCAGTAATGATAGAAAGTTTGCTTATAATGTCCTGGCATTGAAGAATGCTGCTCCTTCAATTTCAAACCTCCTGTGTCTTCAGCTGGGATGTAGCCTTAGGGGAACACATGTAGATAGGTGAGGAGAAAGGAGACACCCTTCAACTGGCCAAAGCTTTTGAACAGACACTGACGATCAATAGAGTAACAGATGCCACCGCCAGCTTGTCCTGACATGCTATGCCCAACCTGGGAATGGGTTCATTGACTTTGTCGTGGAGAGGTCTTTTAGAGTTTCTCTAGTGTCACCTACTTCTGCTGCTGTCCAGAGGCAAGATCTAATAAACTGATTGAGGATTGAGACAGAAGTGTTATATTTCACAAAGGATGTCTTTATGCTGCGCAAATTGAAAAAATGGACTCAGTGGAGGAAGGGGAGGGTGGGATGATTTAAGAGAATAACATTGAAAGATACACATTACCATATGTAAAATAGATAGTAACCAGTGTGGGTTTGATGTGTGAAGCAGGGCACCCAGGATGGGGAGGGAGGTAGGATGGGGTTCAGGATGGAGCAGACACTTATCCACGGCTGACTCATATTGATGTATGGCAAAAACATCATCATACTGTAAAGCAATTATCCTCCAATTAAAATAAAGAAAAAGAAAGGCTTCTTTCATTGAGTCCTATGACATCTACCTCTCATTTTTTCTTCTTTTTTTTTTTTTCTAACATGTAATGGCATTATAGAGAGAAAAATCAATCCCAAAGTAAGAGGAGTAGAAAAAGAAGGAAAAGACCTTTAAAAAGATGTGTGAATATAAAGGTAAAGAAGGAATATAGAAATGAAGAATCTCTTCCATTACCAGTCACCAATATTAACTTCTGATTGATTGCAAATTTAAACATCATTTCCAGAGTAAATTTTGTGTACTTGGTAAATTAAAGTAAGAATTGACTGATCTGTTTTCTTTACATCCATATACAGTTATACTGCATTTATAGTATAGAAGTCTTATCCACTTTTGACATTTTGTTAACTCATCAGCTCATAATTATTATATAGAAACTATATTTACCATTATTTTATTACATATATTTTTCTGTCTCACTCACTGAAATGTCAGTTTCATCAACCATGGGACTGATTCTCTTTTTCTCACTCTTCCAACAGGAATGCCCATTGGGTTAGTCAAAACCCAGTAAATACTTACTGAATAATGGTATTTTATGTAATGTAGTTTATATTTCTTTAGAGTTAACTAAAATAATTTTCCATGAAAATATTTCATGAAGTATAATGTTCAGGTCTTAATACAATAGGCCGGACACTGTTTGATCAGTGTATTTGAAAATCTCATCTCTTTTTGGAGTCCAGTGGTTTGTAAATATTTATTTGTGGAAATTATTCTTTCAAATAAATATGTGTGAATAATTCTAATTTAATAAGGAAAAAGAATTATTCTTGTTAAAGGAAATTTTGAATGTTTTTGATTGAACTAACATATTTGCTCTTCCTCTGTTCCCACATAGCAAAATTTGACATATCTTTAAAGAAATTAAGGAACCCAAAGCATAAAGTCTGAAACATATTTTGACAGATTAACAGTTTCTTTTTGAATCTCAGACTTTCTATCATTAATTTATCAATGTATTGACATATAATATGAAGATAA